>JAKSZT010054581.1:1491880-1552000 GCA_026826555.1 Tolypeutes matacus
CCCTCTAGAATGGCCTTAACTACTGCAATTCCAATCAGCGTAGAGGATGAAGATTAACAAGGGTGAAGGTTAGCAAGAATGTATCAATCCCACTAATTCATTCAGTAATTGGATTTATGTAGGGGCCATATTGGGCTCACCATAATTGAGCTTGGCAATTGTCTCAGTGGCGGTGTCCTCATACCAAAATTAGAAAGCTTTATCTGTTTTAATTTCCTCTAGGTGTTAGTTAAATGGATCACAGTACACTGGTATCTAAAAGGCCTAAGGATTAAATTTGTTTCATCCACATTCCCATTGACCTCTAACCTTACCACAGGGCCTTAGTGTCTGGGAGACAAAAGGACCTCAGTGGAGAGTTTCAGATAAAAATGGTTTGGGCCATATGACCCATCTCAAGACTCAAAGGTAGGAGCATAAGGAATAGCCCAGTGACAGTCACAGGGATCAATATGGTAGGACAAGAGAGGTTTTTTTGGTCAAGAAGGCAGAGGCAGCTGGCAGCCCAGCAGATCTACTGTTTTCAAGCTAAGACTCCCAATATCTCTGGAAGCAGAGCACAGCTGTAGCAAAGCTGTGTCAAGGTGGCATGGACAACCCTCATAAGTGGGCAATCTCATGGTTGGTGAAGTTGTACTTTTTTTTTTTTTTTTTTTTGGCAGCCCATCTCACCCTGCTTTTTAATCCGGAGGCAGGATATGCTGGCTAGCCTGGGCACATACATGCAAGCAGCTTCACTACCCTGGTGTTCATGGTGTGGTCCTGTTTGAAATCCTGGCTTGTGACAAAACTCAGAAAGGGACACCTTTGCTGCAGCAGCTCCTTGAGTATGTCCAGTGGGTGTTCCTCCCCTGAAATCAACTTTGGGGTAGACTTCCCCTCCAACCTGTAGCACATGCCATTGCTCTTTTCATGGTGGCTGCTGTCAGGGAACTCTGAAACTGTTAGAGGATAAAACTTGCTTGCCTCTAACTACACTCACCCTTACTAACTTTAAGAAGATTGCCTCTATTTTTGAGTAGGGGAACTAGGAGTCTAAGTTCTCTTTGGAGCTGCTGGCATGATCCTGAAGTGTTCTACATTCTTTTTAACTGAACTTTCAACAATTTACAGTGCCATAGGGTGGGAATCAGCATGCTATGTTTTACTAAAGTTTCAGCAATTTGTACTTCTGTAGAGTAGGAATCAGCAGCAGGTCTCATTAGAGTTGCTCAGGGCATGTGTTCTATGTGAACTTTAGTCATCCCACTATTGGAAGATCATAACAGTGATTAGGGAACCACTCAACACACTTTTTTCTAACCCCTCTGTTGGATCTCTAATCTGACATAATAGGCAAGCTCTGCCAGGAATCTGGGGCTAAAGGGAAGAACAAATGATCTCACTTGGTATTGCAAAGCTTATATACACTAACCACTAGCCTTCACCAAGAAAGTCCCATAGCTTTAAACTAGCATTTTCTCTGAACGAATATTATGCCTCCATGGATTCCATTAATACCCTTTGTAAAATGAAGGGCCCCAAAGTACCCTCAAATTCTTGTCCATTACCCACTAGCATCTCTGCAGGAAGAAAGCCATGTGGCCTTAGATAGCATATATAAGGCCCTATATATGCTTAGATAGCATGTCCTGTGGAATCTCTAGACCATCTGCTTTTCCAGAGTATCACTGTGCTTACTTGGCTACCCTCCTTTATGTACCAATTTGGTAGAGTATGATTTGAGCTGCTAGGTGTCAATGGTAATCAAAACCAAAATGGAAGTATAATGTCATATTTTATCACTTACAAAAATATATACGCAAGAGTGTGAAGTAAGAAGAGCTGCAGCCTTGCACCTGTTCCATTTCCCAATGGAATAGTGCCAGTGATGTCTATTCAGGTGTATCTGCACAGACATGGGATCATGTTGTGGGATCCTTGAACAAATGGCTCCTGCACTTTTATGGTCCCAGGGGCAAGGAGTGAAAATGTACTGAGAATGAGTCATGGTGAAGAACATGTCTTCAAGGCTTTCCCCTCTTCCTTCCAAGAATGAGTTTTCAGTAGAGATGCATTAGGAATCCTCATTTATTGACCCCTGATAAGGAGGCCTCCTGATTGACAAACCTGGGCTAGGAATGCAGATTTGCACAAGATCATGATTTATAAAATCCATGATGATAAAAATAACAATAACGTAAACACCCCAGAAACCTAGAGGTTTACTGTGTTTTTCCCTTTTTTGATGAACTTTTCTGCCAACTAGCAGATAAGCACTCTCCCTACTAGAAATGTATTCATAACATGTGTGTTCTAACTTAATTAATAAAGTCTAGTTGAACCAATATTCAAAATATGTGGTGCAACCTCTGAGATGGCTCTCTCTGTGGTGCTCCTCTTAAGAAAGGAATATAATGTCCCAATATATGAATGCTACATTTGGCCATATGACTTCTTTAGCAAGGAAATCTGAACAAAAGTAAGAATGTGGATTTAAGCCCCAGTATATTGATACATGTTTAAATATATTTTCTTTCTCCACAGGAATATTAACATCCAAAAGCCTGAGCATAGCATGCGGCTGGTGTGTAGCATAGCCATGGCCAACACATGAGGGACATGTGTCACAAGTTGAAAATAATCTTTGCTGCCATTATCACAAATATTTGAGTTTTATTGGTTATTGCAACATATCTTGGTCTCAGTTGACTGATACAATACCAAATGGTTTCCAAAGCACCTGTACTAATTATACACACAAACCAGTGATATATAAGGACACACTTTGCTTCAAATATTTCACAATAGATAAGGCTTTCAGGTTATTTCCTCCAGTGTACTGAAATTATGGTAGTACCTCATTGTGTAGATAACTACTACTCTATTCATTTATTCTTTTATTTTATAATAGGTTCAATGTTCCTGCTCTAAACATTTACATAAATTACATCACGCTATGGTAAATTTTTGTGTAAGGCCCTTTTTTCCAAATTGGAAACGTTTTTGAGATTTATTCATATTATTGGGTGTACTATTAATTTCTTGATTTTGTTTTTTATTATTATTTCAATAAAATGTTATTGAAGTATATCATACATACATGCACATACATAGACAATAAGTGTATAGTAAAAGTTGTGCACTTACAAAACAAACATGCATATCATCACACAGGGCTCCTATACATCATCCTAACACCAGCACCTTGCATTATTCTGAAACCTTTGTTACAAACTGAAACAAAGGAAAGGCATCTTCAAAACATTTTTACTAACTATAGCTCAGATCTTATATTTGGTGTACTTCTGCCCCACCCACCTGATTATAAACACCTTGTATTAGTATTAAATATTTATTATAGTTCATGAGAGAATGTTCTCATAATTGTTCAGTTAATCACAGTCCTTGTTCCACTACAGGATTCCCCTTGTTATACAGTCCCATGCTTTGTACAATCCATTCAAAGTGTACATTCAGTGGCTCTCATTTTCAACACAGTGCTGTGCTGTCATCATCTCAGTTAATTTTAGAACATTTTAATTACTTAAAAAAGAAAAATCCCACACCCCTTTATACTTCCCTATTGTTTTCCATTAATATTGATATAATATCTCCTGTGCCATTGCTGCAAAAACATTACAGTATTACCCTTAACAATGTCTGTAAGTTACATTATTTGAAATTTCCCATGTATCATATATTCTTAATACTTGGTAAAAGAAAAATACATTCCCCAGATTATTCACCAACTTCATTTCAATTTATGTCCACAGACTACCCCTTTCAGCCACAATCACATTTATAAATCAGTAGTGTTAGTTATACTCACTATAAGGTGTTACCATCAACACTATTCCTTCCCACACTTTTACAAGAAAACTTATTAAAAATTCTACATACTTTAAGCATCAGCTCGAATTCTCATCCCACATGCAAACTCCTAGTAGGCTATACTGTAGAGTTTACCTCTGTGAGTTTACTCATTGTATTTAGTTCATATTAGTGAGACCACACAATATTTTCCTTTTATGTCTGGTTTATTTCACTCAATATAATATCCACAAGTTGTATCAATTTTGTCATATGCATTCTTATTTCATTTCTTCTTATAGGTGAATAGTATTCCATCATATGTACATAGCATATTTTTTGGTTATCCATTCACTAGTTTATGAACACTTGAATTGTCTCCATATTTTAGTGATTGTGAATAATGCTGCTATGAACATCAGTAACTGTCAATTTGTGTGCTTGCTTTCAGTTCTTCTGAATATTTTAATAATACAGGATTGCTGAATCATGCAGTTCTCTTTTCAGCTACTTGTACTGCCAAATTGTCTTTCACAGAGGCTGCACCATTCTACATTCTCACCAACAATGAAGGTGTGTTCCTATTCCTCCATATTCTCTCCAGCATCTGTAGTTTTCTGTTGTTTATTTTTCTTTAAATAATGAGCATTCCATAAGATGTGAAATCTTATTTTAGCTTTGATCTGCATTTCCCTAATAGCTAGTGATGTTGAGAATTCTTTCATGTGCTTTTTGGCTATTTGTATTTCCTCTCTGAAGAAAAATCTATTCAAATATTTTGCCCACTTCTGAAATTGGGTTGCTTACCTTTTTAACATTGAGTTGTATGGTCTCTTTATATTACAAGGATATCAAACCCTTGTCAGATATGTGGTTTCAAAATATTTTCTCTCATTGAGTAGGCTTCTTTTTACTTTCTTGACAAAGTCTTTTGAAGAACAAAAGTGTTTAATTTTGAGGAGGTCCCACTTATCTACTTTGTCTTTTGTTGCTTGTGCTTTGGGTGTAAGATTTAAGAAACTATCACCTACCACAAATACTTTGAAGATGTTTCCCTATATTTTCTTCTAGTAGTTTTATGGTTGTAGCTCTATGTTTAGGTCCTTGATCCATTTTGAGCTTATTTTTATAGAAGGTGTGATATATGGGCCCTCTTTCTTTCTTTTGAATATGATTATCCAGTTCTCCCAGCACCATTTATTGAATAGACATGTCTGGCCCAGCTGAGTGGGTTTGATAGCCTTGTCAAAAATGACTTGATCATAGATTTGAAGGTCTATATCTGAAATTTTGATCTAATTACATTTGTCAAGATGTCTACCTTTATGCCAGTACCATGCTGCTTTTCCAATAAAACTAAGTAATATGCTTTAAAGTCAGGAAGTGAGACTCCTCCAACTTTGTTCTTTTTAAAGACATTTTTGGCTATTTGGAGTCCCTTACTCTTCCAAATAAATTTAATAATTAGCTTTTCCATTTCTGCAAAAAAAAAAAAAAAAGCCGTAGTGATTTTTTATTGGAATTGTTTTGAATCCATAAATCATTTTACATAGAATTTACATCTTTATTTTGTCTTCCAATTTAGAAACATGAAGTGTATGTCCATTTATTTAGGTCTTTGGTTTCTTTAAGAAATGTTCTGTAATTTTCTGAATATAAGTCCTTTATGTCCTTGATTATGTTTATTCCTAAATATTTGATTCTTTTAGTCTCTATTGTAAGTGGGATTTATTTCCTGACTTTCTCATCAGATTGCTCATTAGTAGTTTATAGAAGTACTACTGATTTTTGCATATTCATCTTGTATCCTACCACTAGATTGAACTTGTTTATTAGTTCTAGTAGATTTGTTGTAGATTTTTCAAGATTTTCCATATATAGGAACATATCATCAGCAAAGAGCAACATTTTTACTTCTTTTCTATTTAGATATTATTTTTTTTCTTGCCTAATTGCACATAACAGACTTTGTTAATCATCATCTGACATATACCACATGCACTCCTTGAAGCACAGTATGCTTCTCCACCAGGCTCATACCAGATCTTATGTTAGTGTCTTGAGACTAGAAACGCCTGTCCCATACATACCAAGGAAGCCTGCTTTCTGTCAAGAGGCATGGTCTTTAATTGAACTCCTTCATTCCAACATGCCTTCTGTCTCCTTTCTCTTTTTTTCTTCCTCTGGGATGCCTATAATGTGCATGTCTGTGCATTTTGTGTTACTGTTTAGATCACTAAGTCCCTGCTGGATTTTTTCTATCTTTTTATCTATCTGTTCTAATATCTGTATGAGTTCAAATGTACTGTCCTCCACATAACTAATTCTTTCCTCTGCCTGTTCAATTCTGCTGATATGTGTTTCCAGTATATTTTTTATTTTTTGGATCGTGTCTTTCATCACCATCATATCCATTATCTTTTTATGTATATTTACAATTTCCTCAATATGTTCTCCCAGTGAATTCTTAATATCCTTAATCTCTTCCTTCATTTCATTAGGTGGGTTCATTATACTTGTTTGGAAAGCTCTGATTAGCTATTCCTTGCTCTGTTTCTCCTCCTGGTTTTTAGTTTGTGCATTGGATTGGGTCATGTCTTTCTGTTTCTTAGTATGGTTTCTACTTATTTGTTGGTGTTTTGGCATCTCTTTATCTTGATGGGTTTGTTCAGTTGATTATTTTCTCTTTCTACTCTGGGAATTTTTTAGTTTCTGTTTTTTTTCTGGGGGGGGTTATCTTTGAGACTTTGTTATTCTTATTCTACTTCATTGCTTTTGTGTATATTTCCTTGAAAGAAAAAGATTAGGCCTAGAGAATGGGAAAAAGGTAAGAAGACAAAAAGGATAATTGTAATAATAATAATAGTAAAAGGTAGAAAAGGAACTGTATAAGATCAAGGGAAAAGAATATTTAATTCATGAAAGAACTTCTCAGGTGTAAGAATAATAAAGTGAGGTACAAACAATGAAATGAAAAACCAAATAGAGAAAAATATCTAGAATGAATTAACAGGTCAGAATGATAAGAAGAGAGGGCAAGAGAAAAGAAAAGACAATAGTAAAAATTTAAAAAGAAAGAGAACAGAGAATAGAGGAGATAGAAATAATAATAAGAAAAACTGAAGACTAAATAAAGAGGTGGAGTGTAAGAAGAAAATTAGAAAGCAGAAGATATTGGGAAGCGGCTGTGGCTCAATCAGTAGGGCTCCCGTTTACCATATGGGAGGCCCTGGGTTCGGTTCCCGGGGCCTCCTGGTGAAGGCAAGCCCGCCCGCACGGCGTGGTTAGCTGACCCAGCGAGCACAAGCAGCAAGGGGGGGATAAATGAATAAATAAAAAAATAAAAAATAAAAAATAAAAAATAAAAAAAAAGATGTTTAAAAAAAAAAAGAAAGCAGAAGATAGATGAAGGTAAGTAAAGAATTAGGAGATGTAGACAAAATTGTTATACAAAAAAGGGGTCAAGTAAAGGGAAGGAGGAAACACAGCAAACAGGAAAGAAGACAGCAGCATCTAAAGAAAAAAAATCAGGAGGGGTGAGGAAGAAGTTAAAAAAAAAAAGAAAAAAGGAACAAAAAACAAACACTCAAGCAAGCAATCAAACAAAATCCTAGGAAAACAACCTTCCCTCTTAAGACCCTGAGAAACTTATCAGGCTGATGGTGTTCATCAATAACCCTCAGTCTGCTCTCTGCAGGTTTGGAATTGGGTTTTAGCAAGTAAACTGTTAAATTAAAAGAAATAACCTTTTTTTTAAGAAAAACATATGAGACAGGGGAGAAGCTAATACAAAAATAATATCTATGTGTTCCCTGTCCTAAAGTATCAGCTGGGTGTTTGATAACCCGGTGGATCACTACTCTAAGGAGAGCCAGGAATTGAACCAGGGATCTCCTATATTTAAAGCAGAGACTCCTCCACTGAGTTAAACTTTCTCATTGGGTCAATTAACTAGAAAGCTATCCAGTCACTTTCACTAGGACAGGTTGGACTCTTTACATTTGGTTAAATTCCTGATGATTAAGAGCCTGTCTCTCCCTGTCCCCTTTCTATTCTTACTGTTTTCTCTCCCAGGGCAGCAGGATGAGATAGCCTGTGTGATTGGATCATCCCTCACCTCTCCTGGTCAAGTTGAGTACCCTTATGAAATTCAGATGAGACCCTGGTATCTGAAGTCACTGCAAGGAAAAGACGGTCAACCTTCTTCCAGACCTACCCCTCCTCCCAGGGGACATAAATAGGTACTTGGAAGGTTATTAAGTACTTCCTACTGCATGCCTTTCTAAGGGGAGTTTGGATTTTGATAGTTTTCATCATTGGAGTAGTCAATTTCCTGACTTAACCCTCTCCCATCCAGTTTCACCTCTCCAAGGTCAGCTAGATAAATCAGGCTGCCTAAGTAGATTCTCCTCTCCCCTCTTCCCAGAGTCACCTCTTGCCAGCTGGTTTGTTCTATAAAGTTCTAATAAGCTCCAGGTAACCAAACTCAAAGAAAGGAAATACCTCCCACCCTCCACCAGAACTATCTCACTCCTGCAGAGCACACCCTCTAACTCGGTGGCTGGTGGGAGTCAGGGGGTTTACAATGGCTTTTTGTTTTGAGGGTGGGGCTTAGCCAACCTCTGTTTCCAGCAACCAGGGTGAGAAACTCATGCTTTTCCCTTGTGAACTTTATCTCTTTGTCCAGTTCCCTCCAGATCGATGCCCTGAAGCCTCCTGCTCTGTGCTTACCCAAAAACAGATCAGTCATGCAGGATCTTGCCCTTTATTAGCTTTTTTTGCAAAAGAGCTGGTGAGTGCACACTTAAATCGAAGCCAATTTGCTCCTCCCTCCATACCTTACATTTAGTGTGTTCTCCCCAAACACACCTTATTTTTTAAAAAATATATTTTATTACAGAAGTTGTGATCTCACAAAACAATCATGCATATGTGTAAAATTCCCATACAATACCTCTTCCCCAAACACACCACACTGTGGTGGAACATTTGTACAGATTATGAGATAATATCTTAAGACTATTACCACCAACCATGATCCATAGTGTACATTTGGCACACTTTTTCCATACACTCCCATTATCAAAATATTGCATCTTAGGCATTGATGCAAGTATATTAAAGTATTGATGTTAACCACAGTCCATAAGTCACACCAATTGTATTTTTCCAATGCTTCTCCACATTCTCACTGCCCTGAAATAGTGACATACATCTCATCTAGCTCACAGAAGAACGCTTTTCATCTGTACCATCAACCACAATTCTCATCCACCTCTGGGTTCACTGTGTTATTCAGTTATTAGATTATTCTCTAGCTTTCTTTCAATTGATATTTACTTCCACATACTACAATTTTCAGCCACAATTCCACTTATAAAACAGATGTTACTTACTATAATGTGTTACCATCAACTCTATTTCCACACCTTTACTGTAAATTTAATTAAAATTTCTACATACACTAAGCCTCAGTAGTGCTTCTCAGCCCTCCTCATATCTCCTAATAACTTATACTCTTTTAACACCATGCATTTATTCTTCTTATTTAGTTCATATTAATACAACCATACAATATTTGTCCTTTTATGTCTGGCTTACTTCACTTAGCCTAATGTCTTCATATTAGCATATTGTCTCACCAGATTTTAAAACACTGCACAGGGCTTGAGTTTTCTGTTGTTTGACTTTAAAAGGAAGGTTGATTCATAATGTCTATCCTCTTATGCAAAATTCTGGTATGAATGTCTCATCTCTCCACATATGCTATTTTGAAAATATTTATGCATATTTTATGAGCCTAAATTCTTATTTGAGAATGTGAAAGTATAATAGACTGAAACAGTCTTACTGAGTGCCAAGAATAATAGAGAAAAGGATGGTAGTTGTTGAATGAACATATACAAGTTTAATCTTAGGGGTTTAATATATAGGTGTCTAAGTAAAAATCTATGAAGACCACACTGTTTCTTGAGCATCAGTTTCTTAAGCAGTCCAAATCTGAGCTTAAAAGAAAGGTTTCATATGAAACACCTTCAACGTTCAAGGATAAGCTTCAGCTAGCTCTTGCCAAGAGAAGAGTATTTGAGGTACAGGAGGCATTAGTTTGAAGTATTCACTCTTTTCGTAAACTTCCAGATATCAACATATTTTGAAAGGTAAATGAGTTTTCTCAGATGACGCTGCTTCTATTTCTATAATATTTTGCCTGTATTATCTAATCAGTCCTATGAATGTATCCATAAATGTAGGTATTGAAAATAGAATAGCTGTCTCATGACAATTAAGTACATGTTATTTAAGGAGAGAAAAAATTTAAATTTAGAATTGACTGTGTAGGCCCCATGTCACAGTTTCTTTTTCCTTACTAGTCAATGATTTAACCCTAAATGTAAATGCTTGTAATGTGTTAATTGTTCTGCATCAAACTTGTATTAAATAATTCCATCCACTTGCAGAGGAGGAGAATGTGGCAGACTTAGAAGCTGAGGCACTCATTTATATGCCACTGATTCAATAAAGACTGAATGGATTTCTCATGTTGAGTTGGTAGATTTGATATATAATAAAAATTCTTTTTGATGTAAAACAAATAATTCTATTAACTGGAAAAAAACTGGTTCACAGAGTAATTCAGATCTTACAAACATGAGATATGTTATTTTACCACCCCAAAATAAAACACATGTATTAAGTATTGGGAAGCTGTTTAGTTCATGAGGAAGACACAAGCCTCCCTTAAGTTCTAAATTTCACTGGACATTCAAATTTTATCATTAATAATTGCATGAGTTCTATTCATTATATTCCAAATATTCATTTTTATAATTCATTATAATAATTTTGGTAGTTCTATTTATTATATACATTTTTATTATTAAGCATTTCTAGGTGTGTTGATCAAATTTCTTTTTTCCTCTGATAACATATACATGGCCTTGAATTTTCCAGATTAATCACATTATACTGTACATTTCACTGGAGTTAATTACAT
Source organism: Tolypeutes matacus (assembly GCA_026826555.1). Classification (NCBI taxonomy): domain Eukaryota; kingdom Metazoa; phylum Chordata; class Mammalia; order Cingulata; family Chlamyphoridae; genus Tolypeutes; species Tolypeutes matacus. The sequence continues at coordinate 1,502,667 of JAKSZT010054581.1, forward strand.
TCACAATGATGTGTTGCCATCACCACCATCAAATAACAAATTTTCTATTTCCACAGATAGAAGATGTACCAAGTGAGCATTAATTTCCCATTCCCTACCCCAAACCTGCCCCTGCTTACCCTATATTCCAATTTCTAACTTTATGTGTTTGCACATTCTAATTATTTCATAACGGTGAATCTACACAATATTTGCACTTTTGTGTCTTTTTCCCTAAATATGACATTGTCAATGTGCATTAATGTTGCAGCATGTATCAGAACTTCATTCTTTTATATTCCATTATGAATGTCACACATTTTATTTATCATCCTTCAGTCAATGGGCTCTTGGATTGCTTCCATCTTTTGTCCATTGTGATTAATAACACAGGAATTTTGGTGTAGATTAGCTGTGCAATTCATTGTATCCAATTATTCCGTATATGCCTGGGAGTGATGTTTCCAGGACAAATACTAAACATTTTTGCACAGCAGCTGCTCAATTTTACTTTCCCAAAGATTTTACTTTCCCAAAAACAATACTAGTAATCCTATTTCTCAATACCTTCTCCAAAACTTATTTTCCATTTGACATTTCCATGTGCAAATAATTTATATCCTTGGATAGATGTATTTGTAAATATTTTATTTTTGTTTGCTAAAGTAAATTTATTTCTTGAATTACTCTTAGATTGTTTGTTACTAATGTAGAGATACACCACTGATTTTTACCTATTAACCCTGTACCTTGTCAATTTGCTGAATTCTTTTAATAGCTCTAATAAGCTAGTTATGAATTTTTCAGGATACTATATATGGGACCCTGTCATTTGCAAAGAGGAAATGCATACCTTTTTCCTTTCCAATTTGGTTGGCTTTCATTTCATCACTTTGCCTAATTGTTCTGTCAATAACTACTGGAAAATGTTGAATAACTGTGGTGATATTGGGCATTTTAGTCTTATTTCTGATCTTAGAGGGAAATTTACCAGTCTTGAAAAATGAGTATGATTGATTCTTTATTCAATGTTCTCTCATCTACTGTTTAAACCCTCTGAGAAGTTTTAATTCAGTTATTGTAATTTTCAATTCCCTTTTTCTGTTTGCTTCCTTTTTTATAAACTTTTTCTCTCTTTGTTGAGATACTCATTTTGTTCATTTATCATTTTCCTGGTTTCCATTCATTCTTTCCTCCATGTTTTGAATATTAATTTTAAAGGATTAGCTGGTATCTACAAAGATGTGTCTTCTTTGGTTATTTCTTTTTCTTATCTTCTTCCTTTGGATGGGCCATATGTCACTTCATTTTCATATGTTTAACCTTTTTTTTCATGCTGTATATTTAAATATTTTAACATGTTACCTGTGGAATTTAGTGCCTGATTTGTCTATCCTTTTAGTTTGTATCCAGCTGGTGATATGACAGAGATTTCCTTGAGTATCAGGAACAAAACAAATCAATGGATGAAAAAAAAATGCTACCTTTTACAGCTTTTTCAAATTGTCTCTGTGTTTACAGTTCTCCTTCAGACTTTAGCACTCCTCCCATGATCATTCTATGGCAAATACATGGGATTCTTTCAGTCTTTTCTGGACCAGTTTCTTGTCCTGGGCAAGTGCTGGCAGCCTTAGGAATTTTCCTGTTTATATAGGAATAAGAATATGCCATTTTTTATCCATGGAATAGAGCCCACACACATATTTCAAAACACATGCAGGTATGTATTGAAAGGGTAATCCTTTCCCCATTGTCATCAGCTTGACTGATTCTTCCACTTCTTAGTTGTGTGTAAACTGCCACAGGAGAAGTTTTGGGTGGGTCAGCGGGCCAAAAGGTCCTGTTTCAGTACTTCACCCTGCTGCCTTATAAATTAGCAAAAACCTATATGTAGGTCCATCTGCGCATAGGAGATTTAATATTTAATATTATTTAATATTATTATATAATATTCAACTTTTGACTGTAAATACTAACAACAAAGAAATAGTACTATATTCAGATGAACACTAGTTAAATGTTTACATGTTGCAATGTTTATGATAAAGAGTATTGATATTTGCAAATTATTTTGAGATAAATATATGTATAAAAGTAAAAAGAAGGCTGGATTGATGCACAGCTATATCCTGAAACAAATATAACAAGATGCTCACAATACATGAGTTAAAGCAATTTGTATAATTTTTTCATCTTTATAATATGTAAATTTTTCTTCCTGAAATGAATTTTACAAATAGATAGAAATTAAACTAGTTAAAAAAATATAATGCCTACAAATTTTTAAGAAATTCACTGTGTTCTTCAAAGGAATGAACAGCAAATTTTATATGGTGCCTTGTTAAGGTGTAAAAAAATTTCTGCTTAACATACCACATAGAACAAAGTTAAATTTCTCTTTGGAGTATTGTAACATTTTTTAAATGTGCTTATTGTTATTTTAAATCCAAAGTATGAATAAATATTTTCCTTAAAATGTATTCTAATGGGAGAATATTAAATTTAAAAATACTGCATTATTCAATAGCATAAATAAAAAAAACTCTAATGAAAATTTCTTTGGAAAATACATAATCACTTGCTAAATTTCTCATTTGATGGTGGTGATAAAGTATCCAGAATAAGGAATGGCAATGTTTGAAATGAAGAAAAGAGAGAAAATGGAGAGAAGAATATCAAAACTAAATACTAACTTTATATTTGTAGAATTACATGTTGTTCCATTTGAAAATTCCTACACAATGGATAATGAAAATTCAGGCTTAAAAGTAGAGGTGTAAAGAGAGTATCACAATGAGGAAAATATGAATCAGTTATAAGAACCAAAAGTCTCAAATGTTTCAATTATTTGCTTTCCTAATAACCAGTTAAACTTTCTGAGGAAACTACATAAAGGAAATCACTCTGAGAGGAACATTTCAAAGACTGGCAAAAGGAAGAATAAGCATTATAGAGGTTAAAAAAGGCATAAAATGTAATATTACAAATTCTAAAAGGAGGTTAGGAAAATATGAGAGGTAATTTGGTGGAACAATGGAATTCAATAGCAGAAAAGATAGTATATTAAAAAATTTAGGAGTTTCAGAAATAAATTAGCAATTTTGTAATACTTCTATAAATGTGTGTGTTACAAAATGCAATATCTCATAAATACATTGTATTAATCTCACATGTATAAGTGCATGCATTATGAGTAAGAAATGCATTTTTGCTATTGTTGGCCACTGAGACCATGGCATTTGTGTTATGCTGCATTTAATGCAAGATATGCAGTTGCCTGTAAAGAGGGAAATGTCATTACTGCTGTACATTCTGTTAACATTTTAAAGTTGACTCATTCCATGTCTTCTCATGTCTAAGACCCATAATTTTACTTTCTCCACTATGGCAAATGTGGATAAATTGTCTTCTGAAACAAAGGTTTTCCTGCTCAATAGTTGAGTAGAAACTCCCATTGAGCTGTTGGTCCTACAGAAGAATTTTTGCCAAACTATGGATGAGCAATACATTATATGACAAAAGCTGGCCTCATGGTCATCTTTTACCGTGTCAGGAATTCATATGTTGATTGCAGCTTCTTGTTCTGACACATTTAAATTTTATGGTTCCTAATTTCTCTCAGGATCTGAAGGTGATATTTCTAACTTGGGACAAAGAGTTCAACTAAATTTAAAGCCATATCTGTAACATGTTAATGTAGGAAAAAGTTGGAGAATAAGTGTTCAGGATGAGTATAAATGCTCTGGGGTTCTCTGATATAGAACCTGAGTTGGTCTGAGGATAAGAAAACTGAAATCCATCCACATTACTCGTATCTGTTCATCTAACCTGATTAAAAATTATTTTTTAATATATTGTGTGAAATACCATTATCTTCATGTCCTATACTTCCTTAAGCACTTTAAAGAATTTTAGTCTAAGATAAATCCATTTGTATCTTGGTCTGATCAATACACTGCAAAACAATAGTAAAAATAAAAAAAAGTTGAAGGTCAATAATGAAGACAGAATGTGGTCATGAATTGATCTTAACACAATTTGGAAGGCAATATAAGAAAAATAATGTCTAATAAATGGGGAAAAAGCCTTAAGTGATAATATATATAGACGCAGAATGAAGGATAGATACTATTGGGCACCTTAAAGATCAGAAATTTGGAGAATATAGGAGAGAGAAAGAAAATTAATACTGCTCCTGGAACACTGAATTTTGTTTAAAGAATCACTAACTCCCTTACCTTCATCTTATTAAAGCCAGGAGTAAAAAACACCCAGACATGGGCAAGCTTAAAAATATCTGAAGTGATTCTCTAGTTATATAGATATTGAATAATCTGTCACTGGAAAGGTTTTGAGGATTTCACCAGGGGAGGAAAGAGGCCTGCTATGTGGCATTAAGAGGACTCCTAGTAATCAATGGTAGTTTCATAGATCCTACTACCTATTTAGCTCCAAAATACAGCAATCCTTGGACAATTTTAATTGGCTCATTCACAATTTTGAACACAAATCTCAGGAATACACTGGAGGGCTAAATGCAGATTTTGAATGAGAAAGAACAGAATATACATTTTTAAGTGACTTCAAATATACTGATACAATTAAGAGGACTATGGGACATTTTTAAACCTCTACTTAATACACACAAATAGAAGGGATGAATTTGCAACTATATGTCACTGGGACAAAACTCTCTTTTGGATCAAAGAACGATGAATTTTAAGTGAAATTATTTATGTGTATGTACATAATTTCTAGCACAAAAAGATCATTTGGGATATCTAAAAGATTTGAAGAACATTTTTCATTAAATGTAAATGAAATACAAATATGTATTTTGGAAACTATGAGATAAATATATGCTCACCCTAATAACGAGAATAAAATAATTATTTTATATATTTCTATCTTACTATAATTTGATCTATATAGCTAGCTAGGTATCTTCCACTCCACACATTTATTAAATGCTTATAATGAAATGGCATGAATGTGGTTTCAATGGCCTGGGAAATAAAATGTGTTCATCAATAGGATGTCAGATGATGAAAAATTAAAAGTTGCCATCAGGTCAGTGTAATTGATGATCCAAAATTTACAAAATAAAATCCTATGAAAAAATCTTCAGGAAAACAAAAGATAATTTTCATGACTAATAAAGCCTACCTCATGCCATGCACATTATTTAAAAACACACACTTAGGAATATCAATGTAGAACTTCAGAAATCCATAAAATAAAATATAAAATTATAGATAGAAAATTGGCAGAAGAATCAGAAGTATTGTAAGTCTTTATTAGGATTCTGTAGGTTAGAAATTAATGAACACATATTCAAGTATCTGCAAAGGGCCTTGTACAATAATACTACATATGATATAAATTTAAATATATATCTAGACAGGTTACAAATTAAAGTCATATTGCCTAGGCAAAGACCCATAAATGTAGCTACCAAACTCTGTAAGTGTATTAGATGAACCTATAATTTGGCAGCAGTGTTTATTTCCCAGGAAACTGCTGTACAGATGATGCAGCTAGGAAAAAATCAATGAAAATTTACATAATAAAATCCTCATTCATTACTATACTGAAAAAATAATAATACATTCTGGGCATTGGAAGACTATGAATATACTTCAGACTTTTACGGGGATTATTACTTTTGGCAAAATAAAGCTTTTGATATTTATGCACTACTTGGAATTATCTATCTAACTATCTACCTATCTACCTATCTATCTATCCATCCATCCATCCACAAAATATTTTTCCTTAAACACAAAGTCTAAATTTTGTTCAAGTGATAGATTTAATCCTAAAATATATTTTTTAATAACATAAAAATATCTAAAGATATTTCTCTATTAAAATAGAAAAAGAATATTTTCAGGAGATATCGTAGGCAGCTTTTGTGAATTGAACCTTAAAAGGAACAATTCCTGTTACATGACATTGAAAGGGACCAAATCAAATTGTGGCCAGGTCCATAAGTTCATATCATTAAACAAATGCTCACCAGACATTATGCACCAAGGAATGGAGATCCTAAGTGGCTTTTCATTGGTTCTATCTCATTTTAAACAAACATCTCAAAATTCCTAAGTATTGAAAGGGAACATTTTTTAAATGATTCCAAATACACTGAGACAATTAAAGGGACAGTGGGACATGTAACAACTGTAGTTAATATTGACCACTACCTTTGTAGAATGTTTTTTGTTTTTTTGGTTTGTTTTTTTTTTTTTTTTTTTGGATTTATAAAACGGGATTCATTTGAGGTCAAAGTTTACAGTACCCAGGCCATAAAGCATACATTACCTCCCTCAACAAATTTGTTTCCACCAGATGGAGCAAGATGTATCTTGACCTCTGCCAAGAGTTCATGCTTCCTGGGTTCCTCTCTTCCCCGGGCTTGCCTCTCTACAGGCTCAGGCTTGCTTCTCTCTACAAGGCCAACTATAGACTAACAGGCAAATGGCAATCTCTTTTCCTGGGGCATTCTCTCCTTCCTCACAAACAACCTCCTCTGTGTGCTTACTTCCTCGAGATCCAGCATTAAATTCCATGTAGTATGCTTTAAAGTCAGGTAGTGTGATACCTCCAACTTCATTTAACTTTTTCAATGTGTCTTTGGTGATTGGGGGCCTCTTACCCATCCAAATAAATTTTGTAGTTAGTTTTTCCAACTCATTAAAAAGTAGAGTGTTGATTTTTATTGGAATTGCATTAAATCTGTAGATTAATTTGGGTAGGAGAGGCATCTTGATGATGTTTATTCTTCTTATCCAAGAACAGGAAAATTCTTCCATTTATTTAAGTCGTCTTTGATTTCTTTTACCATGACCACAGCAGTTTACCAGTGTTCTGTAGTTTTCTGTAAATAAGTACTTTATATAATTAGTTAAATTTATTCTTAGGTATTTGATACTTTTAATTACTATTGTAAATGTTATTTTTTTTCTTGATTTCCTCCTCAGATTGCTCATTATTGGTGTACAGAAATGCTACTTATTTTTGAGCATTGATCTTATAGCCTGCGACTTTACTGAACTCCTTTATAACTTCTGGAAGCTGTGTTGTAGATTTCTCAGGGCTTTCCTTGTATAGGATCATGTCGTCTGCAAATAGTGAAATTTTTACTTCTTCCTTTCCAATTTGGATGCCTTTTATATCTTTTTCTTGCCTCAGTGCTCAAACAGGTACCTCTAAGACAATGTTAAATAGGAGCAGTGATAGTGGGCACAGTTATCTTTATTTATTTATTTATTTTTTAACTTTATTTTGTACATTTAATAATTGAAAACATAAGCAATTAAAACCTGAAAAGTAAACACAGATGAATAAATATATACATTTCTCAATTAAATGTAATGGATACATGTAAATTTTTTTATTGTTGTTTTGTTTTTTGTTTGTTTTTTTGTTTTTGTTTTTTGTCATGATAAAGGAAATGCATAGTTATCTTATTGCCAATCTTAGAAAGAAAGCTTTTAGGATTTCACCACTGAAGTTGCTGTTGGCTCTCAGTTTTTCATATATATCCTTTATCATGCTCAAAAAGTTCCCTTCTATGCCTATCTTCTGCAGTGTTTTTTTTAGGAAAGAGTATTGTATTTTCTACAATGCTTTGTCTGCATCTGTAGAGATGATCATGCGATTTTTTTCTTTCAATCTGTTTATATGGTGTATTACATTGATTGATTTTCTTATATTGAATCATCCTTGCATACCCAGGATGAAACCCACTTGGTCATGGTGTATAATCTTTTTGATATGTTGTTGAATGTGATTAGGAAGTATTTTGTTGAGGATTTTAGCATCTAGGTTCATTAGAGAAATTGGTCTGTAATTTTCCTTTTTTGTGACATCTTTGCTTGGCTTTGGTATTATGGTAATGTTGGCATTATAGAATGAGTTAGGCAATGTTCATTCTACCTATATTTTTTAGAAGACCTTAAGTAGGATTGGTGTTAGCTCTTTCAAAAATGTTTGGTAGAATTCACCTTGAAGCCATCTGGTCCTGGTCTCTTTTTAGTTGGGAGGTTTTTAATGACCGAGTGTAACTCTTTACTTGTAATTGGACTGTTGAATTCATAATTTTTTCTTTCATCAGTGTAGGCTGCTTGTGGGTCTCTAGGATTTTGTCCATTTCCTCTAAATTATCATTCTTCTTGGCATATACTTTTTCAAAGTATCCTCTTATGATACTGTTTGTTTCTATGAGGTCAGTTGTGATATCCCCTTCCTCATTTCTTATTTTGTTTATTTACATCTGCACTGTATTTCTCTTTGTTAGTCTGGCTGAGGGTTTGTCAATTTTTTGTTCTTCTCAAAGAACCAGCTTTTGGTTTTGTTTATCTTTTCTAGAGATTTCTTATTTTCTGTTTCATTTAGTTCTGCTCTAATCTTTGTTATTTCCTTCTTTCTAGTCATTTGGGGTTAGTTTGTTGTTGTTTTTCCAATTCTTCAGGTGTTCAATTAGGTCTTCAATTTTAGCTCTTTCTTCTTTTTTCATATATGCATTCATGGTTATGAATTTCCCTCTCTGTACAGCTTTGGCTGCATCCCATAGGTTTTGATATGTTGTGTTTTCATTTTCATTTGTTTCAAGGTAGTTACTGATTTCTTTTAAGATTTCCTCCTTGACCCACTGTCTGCCTAAGAGTGTGTTGTTTAACTTCCATATTTTTGTGTTCAATCTGGTTATCTGGCCCTTTGTGACTTCCAATTTCATTCCATTGTGGTCAGGGAAATTACTTTGTATAATTTCAATCTTTCTGAATTCATAGAGAGTTGTTCTGTGTCCTAGCATGTGTTCTATCTTGTAGTATGATCCATGTGCAGTCAAGAAGAATGTATATCCCACTGTATTTGGATGTAACATTATGTATATATCAATTAGTTCTAGATCCTCTAATGTATTATTCAGAGTCTTTGTTTCTTTATTGATACTCTTTCTAGATATTCTGTCTAATGGTGATAATTGTGTATTAAATTTCCCCACTATAACTGTAGAGACATTTATGTCTACATGTAGTCTTTCCAGTGTTTGCCTCATGTAATTTGAGGTACCCTGATTAGATGCATAAATTTTTATGATTGTTCTTTCTTCTTGAAAGATTACCCCTTTTACTAATATATAATGTCCATCTTGTCACTTAAAAGAATTTTGCATTTAACATCTATTTTGTCCGATATTAGTATAGCTAATTCTGTCCTCTTTTGTTTGTTGTTTGCTTGTAAATTTGTTCTCCAGCCATTCACTTTCAGCCTCCTCGAATCCCTGGGTATAATGTGGGTTTCTTGTAGACAACATATAGATGGGTCATATTTTCTTATCCATTCTGCCAATCTGTGTCTCTGGACTGGCGAGTTTAAGCAATCAATTTTCAGTGTTATTACTCTCAAGGAATTTATTACATCAGCCATTTTTTCTTTGGATTTAGGTATGCAATATGTTGTTTTTATTTCTCTTTTTAGTTGTTCTTAAACTCTACTCAACTCTTTTTCTCCAGTTTATTTTCTTTCAACCTGTAGAACTTCCCTTAGTATTTCTTGAAGGGCAGGTTTCTTATTGTCATACCCTCTTAGTTTCAGTTTATCTGTGAATATTTTGAATTCTTCATCATTTTTGAATGCCAGCTTTGCTGGATACAGAATTCATGGTTGAAAAAAAAATTTTTTTTCTTTTAGTACCTTGAGTATGTCATACCACTGTTTTCTTGCCTCCATAGCTTCAGATGAGAAATGAGCACTTAATCTTATTGAGCTTCCCTTGTATGTGATGGTTTTCTTTTCTCTTGCTCCCTTGAGTATTTTCTCTTTGTCTTGAGCTTTGGACATTTTGCAAGTATATATCTTGGAGTATGCCTGTTAGGATTTATACTGTTTGGTGTATGCTGTGCTTCCTGGACATATATGTCCATCTCCTTCAATAGGGTTGGGATGTTTTCAGCCATTATTTCCTTCAACACTCCTTCTGTTCCCTTTCTCTTCTCTTCTCACTCTGGGATGCCTCTAATGCATATGTTTGTGCATTTTTTATTATCATTTAAATCCCGTAGTCCCAGTTGGATATTTTCTATCTTTTTATCTATCTGTTCTATTAACTGTTTGATTTCAGAAGTACTGTCTTCCACATCACTAATTCTTTCTTCTGCCTGTTCACATTTGCTGTTGTGTGATTACAGTGTCTTTTTGATTTCTTGGATTGTGCCATTCATAACCATCATATCTGTTATCTTTTTATGTATATTTACAATTTCTTCAGTATGTTCTCCCAGTGTCTTCTTAATATCCTTTAACTCTTCCTTCACTTAATTAAGTTGGTCCATGTTATTTTTTGGACAGCTGTGATTAGTTATTAGATGTTCTGCCTCTTTTCCTGGCTTTTAGTTTGTTCTTTCGACTGGTCCATGTCTTCCTGTTTCTTAGTATGATTTGTAATTTTTTTTTGCCCTCTAGCCATTGTTTTCTTGTTGGGTTTATTCAGTTGATTATCTTCTCTCTTTGCTCTATAGTTTTGTTTGGCTGCTGGTTTTGTGTGTGTGTGTTAAGTATTCTCTTTGATACTTCATTATTCTTGTTCTATTTCCTTGCTGTTCTCTATGTTCCCTTGAAGGAAAATGATTAGGACTAGAGAAATCAAAAGAGGTAAGAAAAGAAAAAAGATAATAGAAATAATCATAAAGGTTAGAAGAGTAGCTGTATCAGACTTAGTAAAATGAATATTTAACTCATGTAAGCAGTGTAGAGTAATAGGAATAAAAAAGTGGAGTACCTACAATGATAAGGGAAACTGAATAGAGAAAATAAATAGAATGATTTAAAAGGCCAGAATGATGAGGAGAGAGAGAAAGTGAAAAGAAAGGACAGAATGAAAAAGGTTAATTAAAAAAAGAAAACAGAATAGACAAGATAGAAATCAAAATGAGTGAAGTTGAGGAGTAATAAAAAAAAGTTGGAATGTAAGCACCACAACAGAATGCAGAAGATATAAAGGTGAAGGAAGAAAAAGATACAGCATTGGTAAACAAAATCAATATGCATAGAAAATGGGAAATCAAGGAAGGAGAAGCACAGCAAAGAATAAACAAGCTAGCAGCACCTAATTTTAAAAAAAAAGGGGGGGGTGAAGAAAGGAAAGAAAAACAAGAAACAAAATAATAACAACAAATAAAAAATAAGAAACTGATAAGGAAAAATCACTGCCTTATCACTGCCCTACCCCTCCTCATTTTCTGACAAGAATCTCCCACCGTAGAACTGAAACCTGCACTTCTGGCTCTATGCACTTGATTGCGTAACCTGCAGTCCTGTTTCTGTAACAATGCTTGCTTAGTTGCCTAAGGTAATGGAAAAATTCCACCCGCCAACTTGCTAGCCAAGGAATGGGAGCCTGCAGACCCCAATAAAAACTACAGAAATTGGGCTGGGGGCCCAGAATTTGGAAACCGAACTTTCCTCTGGACCCGTGTGCATAATAAAGCCTGGTTCCACCACTCCCTCTGAGTGCCGCTTTGGGTTTCTTATCGTGACAACCACAACATTTGGTTCCCTGTCCAGGAAACCCAACTGAGCAGGTCCATGGTGCCTCCAGCTTGGGACCGAAGGGCATGACCAATGGAGATCTCTGAGTGAACAAGGTAGGCACCTCCTGTTGTCTTGACAGGACCCCCTACCGAGCTGAACCCCCGTAGGCCATGTCCCCACATCCCAGTCGGAGTCAAGGGAGAGAGATGGACTGAACGATATCAGAAGACTTCGGAAAGGTAAGCACCCAGGTGCCAAGCCTCAGTCAGGCCCGTCTCCAGATAGAAGAGGAGATTGATCACCTCCTAATGTCTCGCATGATAAGACTCCAGTATAAGGCAATTCCTGTGGGAGGGATTGTTTAACCTCTGAGTGATTGTGTGCGTGACCTTGTGCTTGTGCCTATCTTACCAATTTGTGGCCCCACTGCCTGTGTTACAGGGTCAGAGTGGGCCCCAACCTGTTTCTGTGGCTATGTCATCTGGTATAATGGCTCACCCAGAAAATTGTCCGGACACCTTAGCTAAGATAAGCCTAAGTTCCTGTGAGGAACATGGACAGGTGGGCATCTGAGTGGCCTTGAAAGAGGCCCTTTGTCTGTCTTGTGCCACCGACACAGGGTATGGGCTCATCACAGTCAAAACCCACTGTCTTGAACTGCATGCTTAAGAACTTCAGGAAAGGATTTTCCAGAGATTATGGTATCCAGATGAACCCCGGCACCCTCCAAACTCTATGTGAGTTGGAGTGGCCAACTTTTAACGTTGACTGGCCCTCAGAATGTACCCTAGATGTAGCCAAGTTCCGTGTGGTGTGTCTAGTAGTCACCGGAACCCCTGGCCACCCAGATCAGTTCCCTTATATTGACTCCTGGTTAGAAATAGCCTGGACTCTCCCCGCTTGGGTTTGCTTGTATGTTGGAAAGAAGGGACAGAGCAGGGTCTTAGTTGCACAAAAAGCAAGGTACCAGAAAACAGTCATTTATCAGGGGTCCTCAGAAGAAGACCCACCACTGCCCCCACCACCATATGTGCCAACTGCCCCAGCCCTTCCTCCTGTCTCAGAAGCACTGGCAGGTCTCCTTCAGTCTCCCCTCCCAGCCCGGAAGTACAAGCAAATCACATGGCAACACCACCCCTGGCCCTTACAGAACAGACAACACCCCAGATGGGAGTCCTGCAACCCCATTGGCAAGGAGACACCGATCAGCACAGCCCACATTGCAGATGCCCCTCCATGAGATGTAGTGTCCACCCCAGCCTCAGGACAAGAGCAGGCCCCTACTGGTGTCCTAGACCCGGAAGATTGGGCATGGGTAGCGACACTGGAAAATAAGCCTAACTGGGACTTTAACACGGAACTGGGACTGGCTACGCTTCAACTATATTGGGAATCACTCCTCTGAAGGGTCCAAAAAGGGGCTAAACAACCCACAAACATGACAAAAATGACCTCAGTTATTCAAAAACCTGATGAATCTCTGGGGAATTTCTATGAACGTCTTTGTGGGGCCTTCAGGATCTACAATCCCTTCGACCCAGAAGCTCCAGAAAACCAGAGGATGGTGAATGCCATTTTCGTGGCATAAGCGGCAGAAGACATCAAAAAAGAAAGAAAAGAAAACTTCAAAAGTTGGAAGGATTCATGGGCATGAACATCCCTCAACCACTAGAGGTTGCCAACAAAGTGTTCCTCAATTGTGATGAAGTCACCCAGCGGGAAGCACCAGGAGAATGCCGCTGGCCAAAGACCAAAGTGCTTACTGCAAAGAGAGCGGACACTGGAAAAATAAGTGCCCCCAGAAGTCTCAGAAACCGACCTGAGCCCCAAGACCACCTAATCGGGCTGGCAGGACTCAACACTGACTAGGGTGACCAGGCTCACTGGAACTTGGCCCCCATGAGCCCATGGTCAAATTACACGTCGGGGGCCAGACAATGACTTTCATGGTGGACACTGGTGCTGAACATTCTGTAGTCACAACCCCTATTGCCCCCTTTAGTGGAAAAAACACTAATATCATAGGGGTGACTGGAGACCAGTCGAACTGATGGCCCTTTTGCCAGTCAAGGACCTGCTAGTTCAGCGGCCATGAAGTAACTCATGAGTTTCTTTACCTGCCTGAGTGCCAGGTTCCCCTGCTTGGCAGAGACCTCCTAACCAAACTTGGGGCCCAGATTACATTCAAGCCTGAAGGGTCAGCAAGCTTAAGCCTCAGAACCAGTCTCACTCTCCTTGTCACCGTGCCCTGAAGTGAAGAAAGGAGACTTCAAGTAGAAGAAAGTTTATGGAAGGGAACCCAAACCCTCCTCCAATTTTTAACATGGACTGGGTGGAGAAAGGCTCAGATCTGTAGACAGCGGGTCAAATACCTTAGGTTCAACATCTTGCAAGGGCTCTGGATGCTAGGATCCAAGCAGAAAATGGTGTTCTGCTCCATCCCCACACCCACCATAAGAAGACAGCTCCAGGATGTGTAAGTCCATTGAGGGTGGTGGGCCACACTTGTGGGAGATGTTTGTGTGGGATGTGGTGGGAGGTGGGCAACATGGGAATCCCAGTGGGCTTCGTGTAATATTTTGGGTAATCTAAGCACCTCTTAAAATATATTTATATATATATAAATAGCATTTTTGTAAGCAAATGCACATATATGCATATATACTTATATATCATTTTACAAATATTGGTATGTATTGTGAAAATTTTGATTTTTACCCACAATAAAAAATAAAAAAATAAATAATAATAATAAAAAAGACAGCTCCATTTCTTGGAGCAGCAGGGTTCTGCTGCATCTGGATCCCTGGGTTTGCAGCAATGGCCAGACCCCTTTATGAAACTCTGGTGTGTCCGGAAAGGGAATCTCTTGCCTGGGGAGAAGTCCAACAGGGTGCTTTTCAAAACATCAAGAAACAACTCAGCCAAGCCTCCGCCTTGGGGCTTCCAAATATGACTCGAGACTTTAACCTGTTTGTACGTGAAAAAACAAAGTAGCATAAGCCTCAAAGTTCAGGGAAAGTTGAGCACATGAATGGAACCCTCAAAGCCACTCTAGCAAAGTTCTGCCAGGAAACTGGTCCCCCCTGGGTAGATTTACTCCCTTTGGCCCTTCTCTGTGTTAGGTGCTCCCCAGGACCCACAGGCTACTCTCCCTTTGAAATTCTGTTTTGGCGGCCACCCCCAATCATCCAGACATTCAGAGGAAGTCTCTGGCTTCTGGGGGAGGCCAACCTGGATTCCATTCTCCAGCAGCTTGGAGGAACTCTAGCTGAAATACATAAAACTGTTCTGCCCCAAAACCTCATACCCTTGGGACACCCGATGCACATTCATTAGCCAGGGGGCCAGGTCTGGGTCAAAGACTGGAGGAAAAAACCCCTCCAGCCTTCCTGGACAGGTCCACATATTGTAATCCTTATAACTCCCACTGCTCTTAAAGTTGCAGGTATCACCCCCTGGATTCATCATTCCAGGGTCAAGAAGGCCCATCACGATAAAGAGCAGAACAGCTGGGCAGCCCAACCCATACCCGGCCACCCCCTGAGAGTGTGAATCACCCAAGATCCTCTAATGAGCACCAGCTGAATGGACCCCTGCTCAGGCGGGGCCTGTGTTTATGCAGCCTGATCACCTTGGTGTTTGGAATTGGACTTGGGGCTGTGGCCCCCTTGGACTGCATTGTTGTGAATAGAAACCTAATTGCTATAGCATACTGGTGCATAGTAAGAGGTTTCTGTGCCTTAAGCTGTTTTTCCTATTCTCCTTTAGGACTGAGGCCAGTTCCCAGCCCTGCTCCAGTTGTAACAAAACTGCCCCTCTCTCAGCAGTGGATAGGTTGAAACAGTTTACGGAAATACCAACCCTCCTCTTCCTTTACCACTGTACCTATATGCCAGCAGAATGTTATAAGTTATCTGAAGCCTCAGTTTCTGAGGAAAGGGGGGACATGTATCTTCCTGGGGGAAGAGAGCTGTTATTATGTTAATGAGACAGGAATAGTCACTACCAAAGTGAAAAAACGTAGAGATGAAATCCAAAAGAGGAAAAACCACTTAAACGAGTTCTGGGACTGGAATGTCGGACAGTGGACCTCTTGGCTTCTGCTCCTGGTATCTTGCTCATAGTGACCATATTTGGCCCATGCCTGATAAAGGCACTCATCAGGTCCATTGAAACAATGATATCATGCATAACTACCACCAAGATTCTAGCCCTAAGGGGATACAGTCCCCTGAGTACAGATGATGCCCTATGGGAATTATAAGGGCATCAAAAGGGGGAAGTGATAAGGAAAAGTCACTGCAGCCCTACCCCTCCCCCTTTTCTGACAAGAATCTCCTGCCTTAGAACTGAAACCTGCACTTCTGGCTCTGTAAATTTGCCACTTGATTTCATAACCTGCAGTTCTGCTTCTGTAACCATGCTTACCTAGTTGCCTAAGGTAATGGAAAAATGCCATCTGCCAACTCACTAGCAAATGAATGGGAGCCTGCAGACCCCAATAAAAACTCCAGAAAACTGGGGCTGGGGGCCCACAATTTGGAAACCGAATTTCCCTCTGGGCCCACATGCATAATAAGCCTGGTTCCTCCGCTCCATCCAAGTGCCATTTTGGGTTTCTCATCATGACAGCTGCAGCAAAACCAGAAAACAAACAATCAAACAAACACACAAGCAAGCAGTCATCAAAGCTAAGGAAGAACAGTGTTCCTTCTTGGGTGCTTCTGGTGACTTTCAGGCTGCCCATGTTCATCAATCAATTACCCTGCAAGCTTCTCTCTGCAGGTTTTGAGGCAGGTTTTATCTAGTAAATTAAGTTAAAAAAAATTTTAAGCATGCTTTTTTTTTTTTTTTTGGAAATGAAAGTGACCCAAAAGAAGCTAGTATAAACATAATATCTATGTTTTCCCTGTCTTATGATATCAGCTGGATGCTAGATAACCCTGTGGATTATCCATTCTTAGAGGAGTCAGGAATCCAACCAGGGACCTCATACATTCCAGGCAGTGATCCTTCCACTGAGCTACACCTCCAACTGGGTCAGCCAGCTCTTCAGAAAGCTATTCTAGTCACTGTTGCCCTAGAGAGGTTTTACTCTCCTAGGGCAGCAGTATTCAGCAGGGTCTATGAGCAGATGCCCCCTCCCCTCTCTTGGTCAGGTTGAGTTCCCTTTTGAAATTCAAATGGGACCCTGATGACTAAATACACTGCACCTAAGTGATTTTTCAAGCCTCTTCTAGACCCCTCCCTACTCCCATGGGGACCTAAATAGGCAGGGAAGGATTGCCGGTTTAGTGTGTTGGATGTGGGGGGCATTTGGGACAGGGTGCATCTGGAGCAGGCCTTTAGAGAGTTTATGAGTGTTCATCTTGTCATAGTGTGTTGTCTCAGTGGATGGAGACCCATATAATGAGCGAGAAGATGTTGGATTGCTATCCTGAAGAGTCCTGTTAAAACAAAGGTGTGGGAGTGTCTTGAGAGCATAGGCTGTGCCTAATAGGGGATGACAGGCCTTAATGTCAAGCCCTCAATGTTTCTGCAAGTAACTATGAATCTTGTTCTTCAAGGAGTGAAGCTTGTATTTCTTATTTTTAAATTTATTATTATTTAATTTTCTTATTAATTGTACTTGGTTATTTATTTAGCTACATTTTTTAAGAAGTTTTGGACCACAGAAGATTTACAACTGTGACAGGAGAGAATCATTGGTGTGAGCTGTCAGTGATGGGGGATGCATGGGAAGTGGTTCATTGGGGCATAACTCTATGACATGAATGTGTTCAAGTGTTCATGGGGCATTGTCAAGGAGGGTGAAGATCCACACCATAACCAAAAGAAAACTGAATCAGCATCCTGGGTAGCTCTGCCACATTCTCTAATGGGACAGCAAGAATACCCCAAGTACAGGGGCAGTGTCTAGTGAAGGAGGAAAGACCATTGCAATGGGCCCTAGATATTCATGACTATACTTATGATCTTTGTTTTTAATAGAGAGAAAAAGTATCCTCCAAAGTTAGGACACTCTTTATGGAGAGCCCTTGGAATTTGAAAGATGTCTCCCCAAAAGAGTGGAGTCTGCTGTGCTAGTCTATAGAGAGGTTTCCCCATGATGATAGGTCAAATATCCAGTATACTAGTGCACACCACTATGATGACAGAAGGGCTGGAATGATGTGGAGAGATGGACTGTCATTTCAATTCAAATGTTGACAGAGCCAGCAGTTCTGGTTGGTAGCTTGATATTATCAAAAGCCTGTATTCATCCCAGAATCCTCAGGATTGGGGAATGAACTATGGACTAGAGTGCACTTATTGTTATTCTACTATAGACTTATTGTGATTCTAGCAATGGAAGAACTTATATCATTGATGTGGAGGCAGTAGCCACTGGAGGTTCTAAGATTAGGGAGAAGGAAAACAAGGTATAATTCAGAGACATTTTTGGGACTTGGGAATTGTCTTGAATGACATTGCAATGGCAGATACAGGCCATTATATATCTTTCCATAACCTACAGAATTGTGTGGGAGAGAGTGTAAACTACAATGTAAACTATCATCCACACTTAGTGGCAATGCTCCAACATGTCTTCATCAATTGCAATGAATGTACCACACTAATGAAGGATGTTGTTAATGGAGGTAAATGTGGGTGGTGTGGGTAGAAGGGCATATGGGAATCCCTTACATTTTTTATGTAACATTTATGTAATATACATATCTTTATAAAAAAAAAAACTTTTTAAAAAGCCTGTATTAAATGTGGCCATGTGTTACATGGTTATACTTCACTGTAAGCTAGCCTAGGTAAAGAAAGAGACAACATTACTGACCCCCTACCCTCATGCCCTGGGTTGAAGATATTCTTGCCCAAAAACTTGATGTGAGAATTGCCCAGGTTTGGCCACTCAGGTTGTCTTTCCAAGTATTGAGGCAAGAGCTTTTATGGCTAACAATTTCCCTGTCAGTTAATCCAGTTGTTTTGGAATCCTTCATACAGTCCAAAGAGGGAAGTTCATCTTGCAGAGATTTCTTATAGCATACAATGTTCCCCACCTACACTAAAGGGTTGGGAACCCAAGTATAACTAGAAGAACCTAGTGTCTCAATGTTTGGTCACCTCTTCCCTGGTGCTCATGGAGTCCCACAAGGGTGCAACACATGAGTGTAATTTAATATCCAGGTTGGAATTGGGAGGCCATGTATAATACTAGAGTAGCCCAGACTGCAAAACAACCCCAGGAAGTGTGCTCCTGTTGAAAATAAAGAACAACAGCAGTTAGGTGTGACTAGGGCTCATCAGGCCTAGTGTAATCCAGAGGTTGCCTGGTCTTACACCCCTTCTAAATTCAGTAATTCCTTTTGCTAGAGTGCAGTGTTTAATGTCTAATTATTTTCAGTTAGTTGAGAGTACTAGTTAGTAAGTTGGCTTTTTGCTGGCTTTTGTGTAGTTATTGTTTGAGTCTTCTACTTTAAAGTTTTATTGTCCATTTTTGGGGGGTGATGATAAATATTAAAGATCTACCTTATAACATAGGAATATGTTCATTTTTTGGTAGTTTGCACTGTAAATTAGCTGTCATGGTTTGATTGGAATCCAATTGTGTATCTGTACCCAAGGCACAGGTGTATCTCTAAGGCTGTAACACTGGTACCAGTTTCCAGATGGTGAATGGGACTTGTCTTATATCTGGAGTATGTAAATACAACATGGAGATATTAATTGAAGGTGTGTCTAGGGGCATTGGTTTTATGTGGATGAACAGCAACTACCATTTGGGGACTAAGCCCAAATTGATGTGTCCCAGTCCATCATGTTGTATGATTTGTTAGTAGTCAGGAGTCACTCAAATGTGTTGATTCTTTGGGTTTTACTTCTTCTGTATAGTGGAGTGGTTTTGTTTTTGGAATTAACTTTGATTAAAGTATACCATTCAGGGAAGCGTCTGTGGCTCAATCAGTAGGGCTCCCGTTTACCATATGGGAGGCCCCGGGTTCGGTTCCAGGGGCCTCCTGGTGAAGGCAAGCCTGCCCGCACGGCGCGGTTAGCTGACCCAGCGAGCACAAGCAGCAAGGGGGGGATAAATGAATAAATAAATAAAATCTTTAAAAAAAAAAAAGTATACCATTCATACATGAACATTCATAAACAATAAATAATAAATTTTATGAATTTAATAAACAAATGTACATTATTAATTCCATGAGTTTAGACAATATATTGAGTTTATAATATTATAGCATAATCATATATATATATGCTCAACTGATAAATGACAAGGCCTCATAGCCTACCCAACTAGGACAGAAAGGATGGCCTCTTCAACAAATGGTGGTGAATTTGTGAAGCATATGACAATATGGATGAACCTGGAGGACATTATATTGAGTGAAGCAAGTCAGACACAAAAGAACAAATACTGTATGATTTGTGTCTCAGTGGTTAAACATTGGTTTCCCATGTCCAAAGTCCCAGGTAAAAATCTCCAGCCATGGCAAGCCCAGAAAAGGAAACAAACAAGTATATAACCATACCAGGTTTGTATACATCTCCTCACCACCAACACCTTGCATTTTTGTGAAACATTTTTTACAAGCTATGTGAGAGTATTGTCAAAATATTATTACTGGGAGGAGGGGCAAGATGGCATCAGAGTAAGGTGCTCCAAGAATCAGCTAATCCTATAGAGCAGTAAGTAATCATCCAGAGCTATCTAAAGCACCTGTTTCAGGGACCCAGGAGACCAGAAAAGCATCCTGCTACATACTTGAAAGAATGGAAGAAGGAGACTGCCCATCTGCAGTGACTATTCATGAGTAGAGCATTCTACACCATGGAGGCAAGTGCTCATACGCCACTGGCAGTGCATGTGGCCTCGGGAACTTGTCTGTGGCTGGACTTAGAAGCTCCATTTCCCAAAATGGGATAGGAAGAGACAGTTTGGCACCATCTTCAGCTACTGATTAGCAAATTCAGCTGGCTAAAGTATAATCCTAAGACTAGCTAAACTTTGAACCTGTCCAAGATGGAAAAAGCCCAGTGGCTGTCATTTTAACTCCCTGGCATGACTGGAAGCAGGGCTGACTGAAAATCACAGCGATGGTAGGGTTTGGTTTCTTTCCACCCAGATCAGATTGCAGACATAGTCTAAGCTCCAGCACCACTCCTGTCAAAGAGGAAGCAGAGGATCCTGTACCAGCCTCTCTAGGCACTCTAGATTGTCTATGCCCACCTCTGGAAGTGGAGGAGTGGAAGCAGTGCTATGTCAATCTACCTCAGCATCTGCAGTCATTTTTTACCTGCATGGTTAGCTTGCTGCTAACCACCACAGGCAGGGGAGAAGCAGACAGGAAGCTTCATCAGTCTCTCTAGGCAACTAGAGATGGTTGGTTTGAATTTACCGCATTTGGCTGTGGCTCTGTCCCTACCATTGGCAGAGGAGAAATGTGAGAGAAGCTTTGTCTGTCCCTTCAACAATGTGAGCAGCTTCAGCCTCCACAGCTTACAGTACCAACTATATCTTCATCTCTTACTATAGAACCAATGAGCCAGGGAAAAAGGGCAAAAAAGCCCCGAACTAAAGACAGGAACTTCACCCAGAATAAATACATTTTATAAGCTAGAGGCAAGACACCAAGTCAAAAATCAAAATCCATACAAGAAACAGGAAGATATGGCCCAAAGGAACAAAGTAAGCCTCCACATGGCATAAATGAGTTGAGACAACTAATTATAGATTTTTAAACAAATCTCATTGATAAATTGTTTGAGCTGGATAAAGATGTTCTATGCTTGCAGTAAACAAACAAACAAAAAGCTGGAGTAGCTACACACATATCAGATAAAATAAACTTTAAAAGCAAAATTATTATCAGAGACAAGAAAGAACAATATATATAAATAAAAGGAGCAATACACCAGGAAGAAATAGCAATCACAAATGTATATGCAATTAACCAGGATGTCTCCAAAATACATGAGGCAAACGCTGGCAAAACTGAGGGGAGAAATAGATGTGTCAACAATAATAGTTGGATACTTCAAAACAGCACTGTCAACACTGGACAGAACATCTGGATAGATCAATAAAAAAAGAGAAAGCTTCAATAATATGATAAATGAACTAAACCTAACAGAACACTGCACACCAAAACAACAGTATATACATTCTTCTGAAGTGCTCATGGATCTTATTTCAAGATGGACCACATGCTTAGTCACAAAGATCTCAATAAATTCAACAAAATGAAATTATACAAAGCATTATATGAAATTATAATGGAATAAAGTTGGAAATCAACAACAGTCAGAAAAAGGGAAAATTCAAGAATATGTGGAGATTAAACAACATACTTAAAAATTCAGTGTGTCAAAGAAGAAATTGTGAGAAAAATCAGTAAATATCTTAAGCTGAATGAAAATTTTAACACAACTTATTAAAACCTATGGGATGTGGCAAAGGCAGTGCTGAGAGGGAATTTTATAAAATGTTTACATTTTAAAAAGAAGAAAGTACTAAAATCTATGATGAACTACATAGCAGGAGGAACTAGAAAAAGAACAGGAAACTGTTCCCAAAACAAGCAGAAGGAAGGAAATAACACAGATCAGAGCAGAAAAAAATGAAAATGAGAATAAAAGAAAAACAATAGAGAGAATTAAAAAAATCAAAGTTCATTCTATGAGAATATTAATGAAATTTACAAAATGTTAGCAAAACCTTCAATGAAAAAAAGAGAGAAAATGAAAATAAATAAAATTTAAAAAGTGAAAACAGGTACATTACTACTGTCCCCACAGAAATAAAAGAGATCATAAAAGGATATTATGAACAACTGTATGCCAACAAGCTAGACAATTTAATTGAAATGGAAAAATTCCTAGGAACATATTAACAACCTACACTGAACCTAGAAGAAATAGAAGACCTAACCAAACCAATCACAAATAGATTGAAATAGTCATGAAATATCTTCCCAAAATGAAATGCCCAGGACCAGATGGTTTCATAGGTGAGTTCTACCGAGCATTCAAAGAAGATTTAATATCAATCGTATTCAAACTTTTCCAAAAAATTAAACAAGAAGAATGCTATTAAACTCACTTATGAAGCCAATATCACCCTAATACCAAAGCCAGATAAAGATATTTTGAAAACCGAAAATTACAGACACATTTCTCTTATGAATAGAGATGCAAAAAAAAAAAAAAAAAAAACCCTTAATAAAATAATTACTAATTTTATTCAACAACCCAGTAAAAGAATTATTCATCATGATCCACTGGTTTTTATATAAAGCATACAAGGGGAGTTCAACAAAAGAAAACGAATCAGCGTAATACACCACATTAACAAATCAAAGAAGTAAAACCACATAAGCTTTTTGATTGACACAGAAAAGATATTTGAAAAAATGAAAGCTTTCCCATAGTACTGGCACTAAAATAGACACATAGAACAATGGAACTGAATTGATGGTTCAGAAACAGGCCCACACATATATGATCAAATAATTTTTCATTGTTATTTTTTAATTTTTGAAAGATATTAGATTACATAAACGTTACATAAAAACTATAGGTATACCCATATGCCTCACTCCCTACATCACCGACACACTTCCACAGAAACAACACCCTTCATTAGTGTGGCACATCCATTGCAATTGATAACTGCATGATCAAATAATTTTTGACAAGGCTTTCAGACCCACCTAGATGGGGAAGAACAGGCTATTCAATGAATGTGTCAAGACTTATTGGTAGGTGGTACATTCTTAAACGTTACACTGAAAGCACAAGCAACAAAAGAAAACATTGATAAATGGGACTTCATCAAAATTAAACACTTTTGTGATTCAAAGTACTTAATCAAGAAGCTGAAAAGGCAGCCCACTCAAAGGGAGAAAATATTTGGAAACCACATATCTGATAAGGGTTTGATTTCCATTCAATATAAAGAGATCATACAACCTAACAATAAAAGAGAAAGCAATTGAATTAAAAAATGGTCAAAATCCTCTCACGTGGAGGTGCAGTGGACTTCACCATCCCAGACTCCTCAGGATTGGGGGAAGAGCTATGGACTAGATTGGACTTACTGGTATTCTGTTGTAGACATATTGTGATTCAAGCAATGGAAGAAATTACAACATTGAGGTGGAGACAGTGGCCACTGGATGCTTTTGGGGTAGGGAGAGGGAAAAGCAGTTCCAATACAGGGGTTTTTTCGGGACTTGGGAATTATCCTGAGTGACATTACAATGACAGATATAGGCCATTTTACATCAGCATATAACATGCAGAACTGTGTGGGAGAGAGTGTGGTCTACAATGTGAACTATGGTCCATGCTTAGTGGCAAAGCCCTAAGATGTGTATATCCATTGCAGGTGATGTGTCACGCTAATAAAGGATGTTTATGTGGGAGGTTAAGGGAGGTGTGGGAGGTGGTGAACATGGGAATCCCTGTAATTTTTGTGTAACATTTATGCAATCTAAGCATCTTTTAAAATATAGAGAAGTGGCTGTGGCTCAATCAGTAGGGCTCCCGTTTACCATATGGGAGGTCCCGGGTTCAGTTCCTGGGGCCTCCTGGTGAAGGCAAGCCCGCCCGCACGGCGTGGTTAGCTGACCCAGCGAGCACAAGCAGCAAGGGGGGGATAAATGAATAAATAAATAAAATCTTTTAAAAAATAAAATAAATAAAATAAAATATAAAAAAACATTTTTTAATAAAAAATAAAAATTGGACAAAAGACTTAAATAGATATTTCTTCAAAGAGGAAATACAAATGGTTAAAATATACATGGAAATATGTTCAATATCACTAGCTATTATGGAAATGCAAATCAAAATGACAATGAGATATCTCACACAGCATCGAATGTCTATTATTATAAAAACAGGAAACAATAAGTGCTGGAGAGGACGGTGTGAAATAGGAGCATGCCTTCATTGTTGGTAGGAATGTAAAATGGTGCAGCTACTGTGGATGGCAATTTGGTGGTTCCTCAAGAAGTTAAATATAAAACTGCCATATGATCCAGCAATTTCTTTACTAGGAATATATCCAGAAGAATTTAAAATTTTGACACAATAAGACATTTATACACTGATGTTCATAGAGATGTTATTCACAAATGCCAAAAGATAGAATCAAGCCAAGTGTACATCAACTGATGAATAGGTGAACAAAATATGGTATATACATATTATGGAATACTATGCTGCTGTAAAAAGAAATGAAATTAGGTACATATATGATAACATGGATGATCCTTGAAGACATTATGCTAAGTTAATAAGCCATACACTAAAGAACAAATATTGCATGTTCTCACAAATATGAACCAAATATGAGTAATAAATGCATGGAGTTAAAACCTAGAAAATAGAAGGGGTGCTGAGTAAGAGTGATGATGCTTAATGTATGTAGAAGTTTTAATTAACTTGACTGTAAAAGTGTGAAAATGGATATAGGTGATGGTATCACATTATAGTAAGAGAACTACCACAGATGGTTTATGAATGGGATTGTGGCTCAAAAGGATAATCTCGGCATGTAAATGTCAATTGAAAGAGAATAATCTAGAGACTGAATAACAGTCTAAATAGGGGAAATTAAATGAGAATTGTGTTTAATAGAACAAATTTGTATAATAGTACAAATAATAGATTTTTCTACTATGGACTAGATCAAATATATATCACTATTGCAAGGTGGTTAGAATGTGAGAAAGCATGGGAAAATTCAATTAATGTTACCTATGGGCTACAGTTAACAGCAATACTGTAATGTTCTTATATCAATGCCAAAGATGTACTGTTTATAATTGGAGTGTATGGAAGAAATATACCAAATGTACGTTATAAGATGATAGTTAGTGTTAATAGACTGATGATATCATCTCATAATTTGTAAAAGATATTCCACAACAACATAATGTGTTGGTAGAGGGGTGTTGCATGGGAATTCCACACATGTGCATGATAGTTTTGTAAGGTCACAACCTCTTTAATAAAATATATATTGAAAATTATTATTACTAACTATAGCACATATCTTACATTTGTTGTACTTTCTCCCAACTGACCCAACTATTAATTCCCTATATTAGTATTATATATTTATTATTATACAGGGGGAAACATTCTCATTCTCATATTTATCCTATCAAACACAGTTCATTAATCCACCACTGGATTCCCTATATACAGTCTCATGCCTTGTTCTGTCCAAAGTATACACCCAGTGGCACACATTTCATCATATTCTTGTGCTATCATTACCTCAGTCAATTTTAGACCATTTTTATGACTCCAAGAGTAAAAATTACCACACTCCCTTATAACTCCTATTTTTTCCCTTAGTATTGAAATTATACCTTCTTGCTATTGTTGCAAAATATTACAATATACAGTAAACTATCATATGTAACTTTCATTAGTGGTAATTTTCCTGTGAATCACCATATTCTTAGCTCTTTGTAAAAGAAGGGCATTCTTTCATTTACACTATTAACCACAATCTTCATGCACCACTGAAATCAGTGTTCCCTAGATTATTCCTAGTTTCCTTTCAATTGACATTTGTTTGTTTTTTTTATTTTTTATTTTTTATTTTTTTTTATTATGGGTAAAAATCAAAATTCTCACAATACATACAAACATTTGCAAAATGATATATAAATATATATGCATATATGTGTATTTGCTTACAAAAATGTTATTTATATATATATATATACATATATTTTAAGAGGTGCTTAGATTACCTAAAATATTACACGGAACCCACTGGGATTCCCATGTTGCCCACCTCCCACACCTCCCACCACATCCCACACAAACATCTCCACAGTTTAATCTTTGCAGACACAATCACATTTATAAATCAGCAGTTTTAGTTATACTCATTATAATGTGTTTTATGGTGAAATGGCTTTGATTTGGCTCATTCATTCCTCTGAATTGGGCTTCCATGTCCCATGTGGTAGTTATCTAGCAGGCAATTATGGTATCCTTTTGAGTGTGTGCTTTGTTAGCTCAGAAATTTTACTTTTGTTCTTTCTTAATTGTCTCTTTGCTATGGTCATCAACATGGGTGAGGAATAGATTTCTTTTCCAGCTCATAAGATGCTTATGTTATGTTCTGAGATCCTTGTCCCCATATTTGGGAACCTCTAATACCCTAGTAATTCTTTCCATTCATTGGACTATATGACTAGCTCATTTGTAATGGTCCATGTGTTTATCAATATGTGGGAAGAAGATATTGTTGGAAGGGACTGCAGAGCCCTCACCCTTTGGGCACAATGGCTCTTTTATTTTCATTAAATAGGTGATAATCTTGTGAAGGTTAACTACAAAAGCCCAATGGAGTTTATTATACTTGCATTTTGTAGATATACCTGTGAGCCAAATATTAGAACTATCTGGAATACTCTTGCACAATGAGACTCCAATTAGCCAAGGGAGGGGCAGGAACAGATTCCACATTCCATTTTGCTCTATTGGGTAAAGGAAATATTTGCTAATAGAGTAAGCTGAGGTCCTAAACCTGGTTTTGGGCCATCTTTATGTAATGATAGAACTTTGTTGATACTTCCTACTTTATTAGGATTAGTGAGTACTCATATGAGGATGGGCAGTTTTGGTATTAAAGATTTAATATAGTGCTTCAGTGATTAAATGTATGGTATCCAGTAAGCTCCCATAACAAACTAAAAGTTGTCATTTGAAGGGGGTGTTCCTAGTTTCTGTCTTGGGTAGTCTGTGTGCCCATAACCTGAGGGGTCACCACAACCCAGGCCAGTTTTTGTTTCCACAGGCTCCAGTCTGCATGGGGAGAAGTTGCTGAGATCTGTTGTTTTACTGGACTATAGAGATTCCTTTGGCCCTAGTGGCAGAGCTCTGCCACTACATGTTGCATGGCATCTAGAACCTGCTTTTATTTGGTTCCCCTTTAAAGATGGCTGCTTTGTGGGTGACTTTAAATAAGGGATCAAAATAGTGACCAGATGTGGCACATGTTGTCTCCACTGGTAACCCAGGTATATCAGCTATTTAGCCTCTCCCTTGGTAGTGAGAGTTGCCAGTGACAGTAACTTCTGTGTCTTTGATGCAGGCTGACAAAATGTAAAAATTTACAACTCAATCAAGGGTGGGCATCATGATCACAGACACTGGAAATGGTACAAAAGTGCCCTGCCCTTAAGGACATGTGCCTTTGTCTGTCATGTGTCAGTGAGTCTGCTCAAAGCTTCCCAATGTCATTATTAAATAGTTGTCCCTGACATGTACTTGGATATTGCCACTTGGCCTTCTCTACCTATTAGACCCATTAAGTTCTGGATCCACCTGCACTTTTCCTTGTACTCAAACAGGAGCATAAGGCTTCCAGTCCTTGGCAGAGGTCCAGATAACTTGGTCCCTCCCTTCATAATTTTGCAAGGGAATAAAAAAAGCTACATGCAAGGGGGCAATTCCTCCCTATCCAACACTTCATTCTCTCAGTCAGAATAATTTTCTTCACTGTCCTGATTAGGGTGCAATGGGGTCTCATGAAGTGTTGCTTCCCTTCTCTCCTGTCATCAAGATTGCAGACAGTGGGGCAACAGGATTCTAAATATTTTCAATATTTTGAATCCTCTTATTTTGAATCTCTAATGACTCATACTAGGGTCTTACTCTACAATTTAGAGAGACCCCCTTTAGTCCAATTGTGTAGATAGAGTTCTCCCATAGGAATGCTATTAAATTTTGCTCTATTTATTTTTTGCTTTAGTAACCAAAACCACATTGCACAATGGGTAGGCCCTGCCACAGCCGTTGTCTTTCTTTGGTTGCTCTTTATGTTCCCTTCATAACTTCCAATTGCTCAATTTTGGGGTTCCATATCTGCAACATGCCTAGTGAAGACAGTTGTCACTTCCCTGTTATTTCCACTCCAGAGTGGGACACTATAGTGGATCTTTCTTTCTGTTTTCCCCACCATCATCCTGTGATTTGAGAACAAAATAAACAAGTGGATTTTCATTTGGAGAGGACCCTCTTTCATTAATGCCTCCCCTGCTGTTCCAGAGATTCATCTCATCCTGTCATGGGGCAGGGTTCTATTATCAAGTATCAATCACTTTTACCCTCAGTGTATTTATTGAATCATGAAAAATTTTCCATGAGATTCTTCTTTTTGTGAAACCTCTCACAGTCAGGAAAGCCTTGCTTATGCTTTCAGCAATCCAGATCAAAAGTATCACCAGCTTGACTATTTCCCCTACTGACTGTCTGGTTTGAAAAGGAAAAAATATGTTGTGCCAAGGGTCAGTAGTTAACTTTCCTGGCTGCAACACTCAGCCCTAGATAACTTAGTCTTCAATGTCCCCTCATGGAACAGATGCACCAATTAAACCACATGATCCCCTCTTGGCTTATGCCAATACCTAATTTTTAACTTCTATATTTTGCTCATATATATGAATAATAGTTTGGATTTTAACAATGACACTAGTAATTCTGCATTGATTTCAACCAGCACACAACTGGGGCTTATATTAACCCAGACAAGGTGGATCATTCTACAAGTTGGACCCAGAATCTCCTCTGGAGTCATATACAACCACTGGGGCCTGTGAGTGTAGGCAAATTGCAGTTAAGCATGCAGGCAGCCAGTAGTCAGGGTATAGTGTTCCTACTCTTCCTAGAATCCACCTCCTTCTTCTCTGCCCTTATCTTCTGCAATGATTCCTCCCTCTTAAGAGAGATAGGGCCTGAATCCCACTTCATCTCACATGGCCAGTATGAGGCCAATTCATAGTCAACCAATCACACTAAATGGAGCTTGCACCATCCTATTATGACTGGACTGACAACTACTTAAGCTCACACAATAGCTTGTTGTGATAACCAGCTACACCAGCTACACCAGTCTGTCATTCAGAAAGAAAGGCATCTAAAGAGATGTCAATCCACTTCAAAATACGTGTTGGAGTCACAAAATGAAACATTTTTCACACATAATTAGATAGAACAGTATTTTACTCACATAGAGGAGACATGTTGTTGCAGATTCACCAATGGTCATCATTTCCCCACAGCCAGCTGGTCTCAATCCTTGGCTAATGAAAGCTGATCTTTTAATTGCATCACCCCTCTCTGTTTGAATATTGTAGTGAAAGAAACTGGCTCCCTCCCTGCCAGGGACAGATATATGATAAGAGGGTGTGCTGGATATCATAAGATATGCCAACCAAAATTAGAATTTCTCCAATGATATTTTAAAATACTTGGAGCAATAAGGGAAGGAATGTGCTGGCTGTCCTCATATCTAGTAGGGGTTTATATTGTACCCTGCCAAGTGTCCAGACCAGCTGCTGAATAGAGGATGTAACTGTGGATCCAAGAGAAAGGGAAAAGGCATTGCTAAGACTGTCAAATGTCAAACAATTCCCTCAGGAATTATTTGTTCTGCATAAGGCAGAAATAATAATTGAATCAATCATGGTAAATATCTTTTCAACCACATCACATGGAGAGTGAAAAGGCATTTTATGGATATTCTGTGTTGAGGGACAGGGGTTTATAGTCAACTTTTTAATGAAGAAAGCAGCTTTAGCATGGATCTAACTGCTATAACATCATTGTGACCTTATTCTCCAGGTTTGCTCTAATTCTAAAAACTCTATTTCTTGTTATAGGTATCTATATAAAGTTGAATACAGACATGCAAATTTGTACTGAATTACCTAATTGATAGCACTCATTATTCCCTCCAGGTTGGCAACACCCTCTACCTTCAAGTAGTTTCAAATGTATAGGCCTGTGTTATGATACTCATCTCATCCATGGTTCACTCCATGAGATATCATTGTTTACTTTTAGCTAAAAACCATCCAAACATTATCCAAAATGTATTAACAGTGTGAAAATTTTTTTCAGAGGAGTGCATGAATTACCAATAAGTATGAATCAGAAAAACTATGATGTAGAAATATACACCAATTTTCACACATGTAAAAAACAAAATGAAAAAAGTAAAACAAATGACACTCATTAAGTTTAAGAATATGACAAAATTTAATCAATGTATTCAATTTTTTAAAATTTACTAAAACCTGCTTGGAAACTCAACATATCTCTTGAACATTCTGCCTAAAGTATTATTAATCTCTCTGTTCCGCAAGCTATAGATGATGGGGTTTATAAGTGGGGGCACCATGGAGTAGAACATGGCCATGAGAAGATTACTGAGAGATGCTTTATTTACAGTGGGACCAAAGAAAGCAGTGAACAAAGAAATAACAAACAAAATGAGAATTGCCAACTGTGGAGTGCAGGTAGATAAGGCTTTGTTACGTGCTTCCACAGAATGCATCCTAAGTACCATTGAAAAAATATCAATATAGGACTTAAACAATATAACAGAACATAGTAAGACTATACAAATACTTATAGATAATGCTATCAATTCAGAAAACCGGGCATCTGAAGATGCAATCCTCAAAATTTGAGATACATCACAGAAATATTGATGGATTATATTAGTCTCTGTGAAGGGAAGCCTGAAAATGGTACCTGTGTGGATGGCAGAATAGATCAACCCAGTTGCCCATGAGCCACCAGCTGCCTGTGTGCATACACGTGAGGTGAGAGTGAGCCCATAGTGCAGAGGGTGGCAAATGGCAACATAGCGATCATAGGACATCACCACAAGGAAGGCCAGCTCTGTGGCTACAAACAATATAAACAGATAAATCTGAAAGGCACATGCTATGAGAGAAATTGTTTTATTGCCTGTCAGAGAATTCACAATCATTTTTGGAAGAGTAACTGAAATGCAGCAAAGATCTATGAAGGATAAATTGCCCATAAAGAAATACATTGGAGAGTGTAGCCGTGGGTTGATTACAATGGCAGAAAGAGTTAAAAGATTGCCAGTCAGGGCGCCTAGATAGAACACTAAGAACATCAGACCTTGCAAGACTTGGAACTCCCGGGAGGTTGAGATATCCATGAGGAGGAATTCTGTGAATATAGTGAGATTGTCCATGTCCTTTCATATGTTGTTGTCTCTCTGCAGTCAAAGCATAATATGATAAAATATGCTAAAATCTAAATGGAGGCAATCCACATTACTTAACTTAAATGCCGGCATTGGAATCAACATATGTCTTTTCATCAGGAAATCAGCATAAAGGAAAGGGAAAGAAAGATAGTATTTGAAATCAATGAATGCACATATTTCTGTAATCAATGCATGCACATATTTCTGTTTTCATTTACTTTCCTATCTCTTCTGACATGTTAATTCAACAATTATAGAGTCAGAGAATCTAAGTTCATTAAATAGTTTAAAATTTAAAAAAACATAAATATTTCAGTTTTTGAGTCACATTTGTACTATATCAGCAAAATATCTTTAAAATAGTTCCTGGACAAAAGTGATTATTTCTTATATTCTCTCTTAGTGAATGATCATCCCAGATATGCTCTCTAAGAAAGACTTTGCATCACCCCATTTATTAGTAAAATCTACAGCTATTGCTGATGTTTTTTATATACCAGCTGAATAGGATGATTCCTGATATCTCCATTCTTTGCCCAGCTCAATTAGAAACTGTTCTTATGACAAAGTAAATTGGATGATTAATCCAAAGGAGACCAGGCAGATTATATCTCACCAGTCTTTCATTTCAGTTGTAATACAAGGCATACATTTGATCCATTTCTTAATCTCTTTGCCCCACAAACGATAAACAATTTTAATTGATTCAGATACATATGGTTTTCATGTTTCTGTTGCAATATGTCCCAATTTCCCTTGCTGTCTCTCAGTTTACCATTTCACCTACACACAGTGCCTAAGAAAACAATGCCACTTCTTATCATTCTGCCATGATCCCTTCCTGCAATCAAACATGAATCTCAATATTTAATGAAAGGCAATTTCCCGTCCGGATATCTTGCCTACATGCTTTTCTAGATTTTACTGAATTATCCTTATTCAAAATAGGTATTGTAAATATATTTTATATAAATATACCGCATATCTTGAGGTATTCAAAACTACATTAAAAAAAAACCTGTTTCAATATTAATTATACTTTCAACTCTAAAACTAATTATCTTGAGGGGTATCTTTGGGAAATATTTAATTTGTATCCGTGGTAAACTTAGTTAATAACTATACAAGTGTTAGAATTAATATTATTATTTTAATTTCATGTAACCTATTTGCTATTAATATAGTATGCAACTTTACTAACATAAGTAGATAATAATCATAATATTAATTTTATTTACTACCATTGAATATACACATATGAATTTCTAGTATTTTTGAAATATATTTTATTATAGTTTTTTATGGAATACCCTTTCATTTATTCATATTTCTCCTATGCACATTTTCATTGTGAAGAAAAGTCCTTTAAACAGACAATTTTATTATATATCAAATACTCAAGGTTAAAGATGTTTCTATTGAACTAAGGGCAGGTTATAGGTCATGTAAAGATTTCCGTATGATTTTTAAAAATTTCCTTTATCACAACTCCATATTGTTATTGATCCTTAGAAGTCCCAATTTCTTTCCTTCATCTCTTCAGATTTCATCTCCTTGGACCTTATAAATGTTCATTTTTCTCTTAGCTAAATTTACCATACTTCTACTTGAGTATACATCTTTATGGATAAGTCCATAGCCGTGGGTGTAATAGAATGAGGGAAAGAGAAGGTCCAAATTCCAACTCTACCCCTTTTTTCTCAGATATATTTAGAAATTGTTTATTTTATAATTTTAAAAAGTGGAGTAAAGCAAAATTAGAGGGAGAATTAAACCTCCTGAATTGTTAAACACAAGAAATAAAATAGAATTTTCACATTTTACACAGAATATTCCAGTTCCTAATATACAGATTATAAATACTAGAAAATGTTCATGGGAAAACTTTCACTGGATATCTATAGTGAAACTATTTTTGTTTTTGTGGATTGATAAATTATCTATCCTTTAACATCTACTTCAAATTATCTTTTTATTCTTAGAGATTCTGGTAGTTCAATTTGTAATTTCAGTAATATTGTCTTTTCTATATTTTACATAAAGCTCATGTATCACATATATTTCATCAGTTACCTTTTAAAAAACCAATCACCTATAATTAATCAAGAATCAGTAAAATTCAAACTTTTTAATGAATATTAATTTATAATATAAAGCAGAAAGAAAGTATGTTAATCTAACAGAGACATGTCACAGCTATTTTAGTGAAATTATTTAGTCACTTTAAAGAAAAATTTAATAAACATAAAAATATCTTGTAAATGATATAACAGGTTTAACTTTTGAAATATGAATATACCTTTCATACAACTATAGAGAATTCATAAAATCCATGAACCTGCTTCTTTTTTCACAGAATATATCGTGTAGTACCTTCTCAGAGAAAATCATATTAGCCTAATCACATGAACAATTGTGCTTTTAGATTCTTTGTAGACATGATTGTTCCTTATGAAGCACACCTAAGGGTCATCCCAGTCAGGATTCCAGGAGGAATAGGGATTTCACCCTCCACAGAGGGATCAATTTTCCAATGCCTGGTTGGCAAAGATTACTTGGCTATATTTTGAGATTAATTAAATTTCTATGAGTAGACATTATCACCAAAATTAGCATATTTTTCTTGTTGAAATTAACAATAAAAATAAAATTAAAAAGTTTGAGCTCCCTCTTCATGCAATAGATTGTAATACAGCCATAGTATGGCACAAACCTCAATAAGATGTATTTGTAAATGTACTTGCATTATAGCATGAAGGCAAATCTTATATGTTTATTATAATAAACAAAAAAAGTAAGCAAAAATTGTCTGTTAGCTACTATATTAAAGAAAACTAAGATATACCTTAGAATAAATTTTAGAATGAAAGCAAGTAAATAAATATGACACAATATGGGACTCTAATAAAAAAGTGTTTCAAACAGATTCTCACACAAATTTTATGACAATACTGAAACATGTTTCAGACCTTTATTTACTTTACCCAAATGCAGTTCTGAGGATAGTAGCTTATTTGCCATTTTTGAAAAATTCCTATTAAAATTTGACAATCAAGAATGTACCAGAATTGGAAGAAATTGCCACTGTACATACAAGATAAGAGATCTTCCAGTGGTGAAAGTTATAATGATTAAGTCTTTTTTTCAAATTTTTAAAATTTTACTTTTATATTTTGTTATTTTTAAAATAATTATTTTATTATTATCATTTTTTGGGTTATATTTTGGCTTTGTTTTTGGAGATGTTTTGGATCACAAAAGGGTCACAACTGTGGCAGGGTAGGATCACAGGAGCAGGGTATCAGTAGTGTGGGGGGGTGTGGGGAGAGTTCACCAGGGCATGCTTATAAGTCATATGAATATGTTTAAGTGTTCATGGGCATTCTCTTGGTAGGTGGAGACCAACACAATTACTGAAATAATATTGAATTCCCATCCTGGGGAGTGCTGTAACATTCTCTAAAAGAATAGCAAGAACCCCTCAAGTAATCAGGCAGTGCCTAATGTATGCAAACAGGGCATTATGCAAAGCCCTTAATATTGATGATTATACTTATGATCCCTTTCTAGTGAAATTGAAACAGCCTAGTATTATATATTGCCTAAGATTTATCTCCTGAAATCTTTCTTGTAGCTCAAATATGGCTTCTTTCTAAGCCAAACTCAGCATATACCTGCACTAACTTCCCTCCAGCATGGGACATGGCTCCCAGGGATAAGCTTCTCTGGCACCAAGAGATTATTACCAAGTGTCAACTTGCAATGCTTCTAGAAGAAGACCTTGACCAAAAGGGGGAACTATTAAATACAAATGAATTTTTACAGCTAAGAGTTTTCAAATGAGCAGGGAAATCATTCCAGACATTACACTTATGCACATCTCAACAGGATCTCATTGACTGCCACAGTAAACAGTGCCTCTAACAGCAGGGTTCCTGAGGGATCTAGAGATATCTAGACACTAAAAGCAGGGAGATATGTTCAGGACATAAGCATCCTGTCCCTGTGCCTTACTTTGGAATTTATGCTCCCTTTTCTAAGAGAGTAAGTCTAATTTATAGTTTCCCTGCACATGGCTCTTCTGCCCATAAGATTTGATTTAATTAGCATTACACTTGTTCAATGTATGTCCCAGAAACTTAACTCTTTAGTCTGCTTATGTGCCATTTGAGCCCTGAATCTCAGCAGAGAAGCAACACCTACTCTCCAGTTCATTTGACTTACCCAAGACAAATAACAAAGAGAAGATGATGGACAATGACCCTCCCAAGGAACAGGGAATGTCTGCAACTGCAAGCAAGATTGAGCTATCCATCTGCCACGTGGGATCTAAGCCCCATCTGAATTAGAAATGAAGTGGCATCACCATCCCAAATCCCTTAAGATTGTGGAATGAATAATGGACTAATCTAGAATTATTATTCAATTATAAATTTATTATTATTTTAGCAATGGAAAACTTTTATTATTGATATAAGGCAGTGACCACCAGAGGTTCTGAGGAGGAGAGGGAAGAATATGTGTACTACCAGAGCATTTTTAAGATCCTGAAATTGTCCTGCATGACATTGCAATGATGGATACAGGCCATTATACATTTTGTCATAACCTACAAAATTGTGCAGGGCACAGTGTAAACTCTAATTATAGTATAGTGTAAACAGTAAATTACAGTCCAAGGTAAGTAGCCATACTTCAATAGGTGTTCATCAAATATAACAAATGTACTACATTAATGTATGATGTTGTTAACATAGGAAAGTATGGGAGGGTGAGTAGGTGGGGCATATAGGAATCCCCCATATTTTTTATGTAACATTTATGTAATCTAATGATTCTAACATATAAGTAAATAAATAAACAAATACATCAGAATATGGGAAAGTGTAAGAAGTTCCCAGGAATACATGGGAAATGAAATCTTAAAAGTGGAAGTCTCCACAGGCCCCCATTAGTTATCAACAGAGTTATATATTTTGGAATTAAACATTTTTGAGTAGAGAAAAGAAGTGAAATCTAAGAAACCAAAATACCCCCATGATTTAGTCTAGGACATCTTTGGGTTTATGACATCCAGTGTTACACAGTGTAGGTTTCACAGAGCCCTAACTTTTTACTTACGTCTTCTCAGACACCATATGTTTTTTTTTTGCAAAAAAAAAAAAGCAAAACTTTGAAGATTTCCTTAAGTTGATAGAGTCTACAAAATTTCTTATTTGGAAAGAGTAGTTCAGAATGACTCAATACTTAGAGGAATTGGGTAGATTGGCAACTGGAGATGATAAGAGCAAAAAAGGATGGCCAGGCATCTAATAATATCATATTATTATAATTTTCATGGAAATTTAGATCAAAAGAAGGCCATGGTAAGCAAAATATATATAAAATTAAGCTTCCTGGTATTCCTTGATATATTGAAGAACATAATTCAATATAGTTTCATTAAATCAATTCTTTATATGTTTGTTGTTTTGTTTTGTTTTGTTTTTTGTTTCAGGAACAATTTACATTCTAAGAAATTATTAAAAAGGCAAAATAATTTATAATTCTCTATATCGATTGACAATTACCATATTAAGTAAAATACAGGCCATAGTATATTTTGTCATAACCATCAAATTGTGTGGGACAGAGCGTAAACTATAATGTAAACTGTAGTCCATGGATAATAAAAATGCTTCAATATGTGTTCATCAGTTGTAACCAATGTACCACACTAATGAAGGATGTTGTTAATGAGGGAAAGTGTGGTATGAGGAGACAAGTGGGGTCATATGAGAATCCCTTACATTTTTATGTACCATTTATGTAACCTGAATGTTCTTTAAAATGAAAAAAAATTAAAAAACAAACAAATAATAAACAAAATCTGATGTAATTATAAATAATTAATAAAAAGTAATAAAAGCCTTATACTGTAATGCAATGATACATTTAAAAAATGTTATTTCCCAAAGCCAAAATAAATTTATTAAGGAGAGAGAAATTGCTTTATCCTTTTGAAAATCTCTTTAATCAGAACTTCCTGTGAGATAGATGAATTCTCATAGCTACTTCTTCATTTATTCCACCGCAATATGTTTTCTAGTTGAAAAGTGTGACTATAGTATTACCTTACACAGAAATATGAATAGAAAAGGGAAAGTGCATATGATTATCACTTTATATAATAATACATATTCTTTTTAAATATGTATTAAATAAGAATGGTAATCAAAATATTCTTTACCAAAATTCAACAAGTCATGATTTCTTAAATAATATTTCAAGTTGAAAACTGAAACCTTATTAATGAACTTTTCTAATTTTTGAATTTAATTTTTGAATTAAAAATTTGAGTGTATCTAGCCATGCATGATTTTATAACATCAAACAGTGCTCATCTGGGAAAAAAAAAATGACTCTAAATATTAATCATGTTTGAATTGTTTTAGTTTTCTGACTTTTTGAGGTTGTTTCATTGAAGGAAGGAGAAGGTATAAATTATGGTTAGTTTCACAGCTAAGATATACCATTCCAAAAGCACTATAATATAGCATTATAATTTGGAATAATTTAACATTCCAAATTATTGAGGTGTCAAATAATTTCAAATAATTTCAAAATTTTTAGCTAATTTTTTCAATGCACTGCTTTCACCTTGAAGGGCAAAGCCTACATAATATTGTATATTTCAAACCACGAAAAAGCAGCAGAAACAATATCTTGTTCTCTAATTCATAGATAAATTTAGTGTGTTGTGGTACTTGGGGTTTTTAAAAACTATTTTTGGGATAGTAATCATTAAACATTGCCTTCACTCCACTTTTCGTCATTCTGAGCACTACATTAGAAGTTGGACCATCACTATCCTTGTAAAAAAATTTACATTTTGTTTTGTTTTTTTAAGCAATTATTTTCTCTCTTCCTTGCTGGAGGTTTAGGGTAGATGGGACATTTTGGTTATGTAGCATTAATACTTTGATCTTAGTATTGGAGTTAAACTGCTTTTTGCTAAGGAGTGGGCTGTTTTTTAGCAGGTTTATTTTTCCTGCTGATTATTTTTAGTGGCATTAATTTTCAGAGTGTGGACTGGTGAGATTAATTTATTTTAACATCCTATCTACAGATATGGTCTTTAATTGACTACAAGATATTTGTTTTGATTTATTGTTTTTTTCTCCTATTGTTTTTCTTCAGTAAACTCACCAGTAGTTTTAGTGAACATTGTTAAAAATGAAGTTCATGTCCTTAATATCAAGACCCCTAATTAAGCCTGAAGTAGATGCAAGACTTAATGTACGATGTTGTTAACATGGGAGAGCCTGAAGTAGATATTTTCTCTTGGACATATTAGAAAAGAACTTAAAAGAAAGTTTAGATGGAATTGAGGCACGAACACACACATGCATTGAATTTCAGCTAATGTAGTCCAATAAACCTGGGGCTAATGAGTGTTTGATTATACAGGAAGCAATATCTAGGCAGTACTTTTTAGAACATAGCTGTGCTATTGATTATCTGTTGAAAAACATCCTAAATTTGATTATGCTCTGTGTTTACAATGTTGAGTTTAAGGATTTGGGGAATTGTTAAACAATTGTTTCTATTCTTGGAAAAGGAGAAGGCTAGAAGTGTTAATGCACATGTCACTGTGGCCACCTCTACAGACAGAACCGATTTATGCCAGAACATTTTCTGGCACATAAATAAGTGGACTTAATGGTTTGATAAATTTCTGCAATATGGGAAACATCCAAAATTTTCTTCTTTTCCTCCCATAGTCCAATTTAACAATAGTTAAATGTTTAAAAATTTAAGCATTATTAGATTGCCAATACTGATGGCCCATTACAATGTCTCACTACATTTTCAAAATTTTATTGAAGTATGTCATTCATACATGAACATACACAAACAATAAGTGCATAGTAAGAGTTCTGAACTTACAAAATGAACATGCATGATATTATAGAGGGGTCCTCTACCTCAACCCTCCACCAACACCTTGCATTCTTGTGAAACATTTGTTACAAATTATGAAAGAATACCATCAGAACATTACTACAAACTAGGGGCCATATCTTACATTTGGTATATTTTCCCCCAACACATCCTACTTTTTTACAAATATGACGTATTTCATTTTACCATACCAAATTAAAACACATTCATTTAGTGTTGTGAATCTGTGTAGCTCATGTGGAGGACACAAGTCTTTATTAATTTCTAATATTCACTTGAAATTCAAATTTTATCATTAATAATTTTATTAGTTCTACTCATTATATTCTTTAAATTCATTTTTATAATTCATTATAATAATTTTTAGATCTATTAATTATAGTCATTTTTATTATTAAGCATTTCTAGGTGTGTGGATCAATTCTTTTTCCTTTGATAACATATAAATGGCCTAAAATTTACCAGATTAATCACTTTAAAGTGTATATTTCTGTGGAGTTAATTACATTCACATTGATGTGTTGCCATCACCATCATCAAATACCAAATTTTCCATTTCCAAAGTCAGAAACTGTATCAAGTGCGCATTAATTCCTCATTCCCTACCCCAAACCTGCCCCTGCTTATCCTATGTTCTAATTTCTAACTTTATGTGTTTGCACATTCTAATTATTTCATTATGGTGAATCTACACATTATTTGAACATTTGTGTCTGAATTTTCCCTAAATATGATGTCATCGATGTGCATTGATGTTGTAGCATGTATCAGAACTTCATTCCTTTATACTCCATTATGAATATCACACATTTTATTTATCATCCTTCAGTTAATGAACTCTTGGTTTGCTTCCATCTTTTGTTCATTGTGAATAATACAAAGCAAATATTGTTGTAGATCAGCTGTGCAATTCCTTGTACCAAATTATTCAGTATATACCTGGAAGTGATGTTGCCAGGACAAATGTTAAACTTTGTTGCACAGAAGCTGCTCTATTTTACTTTCCCCAAAATGTTACTTCCCCAAAAACAATATTAGAGATCTTATTTCTCAATGTCTTCTCCAAAACATGTTATTTTCCTGTGACATTTCAATGTGCAAATAATTTATATCTTTGGATAGATGTATTTCTAAACATCTGATTATTTTTTTACTAATATTAATTTATTTTTTCTTGAATTTCTCTTAGATTGTTTATTACTAATATATAGATACATCACTGATTTTTATCTATTAACCCTGTACATTATCAATTTGTTGAATCCATTTAATAGTTCTAATAGGATAGTAATGCATTCTTCATGATATTCTATAAATGGGACCCCATCATTTGCAGACTGGGAATGTTTACTTTTTCCTTTCCAATTTGGTTCACCTTTATTTCTTTGGCTTGCCTAATTGTTCTGGCAATAACCATCAGAAAATAACTGTGGTGATATTGGGCATTCTGTTCTTATTTCTGATATTAGAGGGAAATCTTCCAGTCTTAAAAAATGAGTATGACTGATTCTTTATTCAACATTCTCTAAACTACAAATGAAACCCTCTGAGAAGTTTTAATTCAGTTATTGTGACTTTCAATTCCTGTGTTTTGTTGTTGTTGTTTGATTCATATTTATATACTCTCTTTCTCTTTGTTAGGATTCTCCTTTTGTTCATTTATTATTTTCCTAGCATCCATTCATTCTTTCCTCCATGTTTTTTAATATAATTTTTTTAAAGGATTTGCTGGTATCTACAAAGATGTGTCTTTTTATTTCTTTTTCTTTTCTTCTTCCTTTACATGGGCTATATATCATATTATTTTCTTATCTTTAACCTTTTTTCACACTGTACATTTAATATTTTAACATGTTACCTCTGGAATTTAGTGCCTGATTTAGCTGTTCTTTTAGTTTGTATCCAGCAAGTGGTGTGGCACAGATCTCCTTGAGCCTGAGAACCAAAACAAATCAATGGCAAAAAAAACAAAACAAAACACTACCTTTTAAAGCTTTTGCAAA
This sequence comes from Tolypeutes matacus, assembly GCA_026826555.1. NCBI lineage: Eukaryota > Metazoa > Chordata > Mammalia > Cingulata > Chlamyphoridae > Tolypeutes > Tolypeutes matacus. The sequence goes on from JAKSZT010054581.1 coordinate 1,544,196, forward strand.
TTGGATTTGTTGTCAGATGTTCTCCATCAGACTTTAGCACTCCTCCCATGATCAGCCTTTGGCAAATACATGGGATTCTTTCAGTCTTTCCTGGTCCAGTTTCTTGTCCTAGGTATGTGTTGTCAGCCTTAGAAATTTTCCTGAATCTGAATATCTTAACTTTTCCCCATGGAATAGAGTCCACCCACCCCTTTCCAAGTACTCTAAGGCATGTATTGAAAGGGTAGTCCTTTCCCTATTCCCTTCAATTTGACTGATTCTTCTACTTAGCAGTGTACTGCTTCTGTGCAGAAAGCAAGTCTTTGGAGGGTGAGCCAGCATAAGTGTCCTGGTTCAGTACTTCATCCTGCTGCCCATAAACTGGCATAAACCTTTATGCACCTCAATTTGAGCATAGGACATTAAATATTTAATATTATTTATTATTATTATTTAACATTCATACTTTTTACTGTAAATATTAACAAGAAAGAAATAATACTATATTCAGATGAACTCTAGTTAATTGTTTACATCTAGAATTCTTTATGATAATTAAAATTGATATATGAAAATTATGTTGAAATGAATATATGTATAAAAGTAAAAGGAAGGATGGATTGATGCATATTTGTATCCTAAAACAACTATAGCAAGGTGCTTACAATACATGAGTTAAAACAATATATATACATGTTAACTCTATAATTCTTTCGTCTTTAACATATGGAAATTTTTATTCCTGAAATTAGCTGTACAAATAGATATTAAACTTATTAAAGAAATATGATGCCTCCAAAATTTTAAGTGATTACAGTGATTTTCAATAGAATGAAGAGCATTCTTAAGGTATAGTAAGAGCATTGTTGAAAGTATAATAAAAAATTCTGTTTAACATGCCCTAGAGCACAAAGCTGAATTTCTCTTTGGAATATTGTAACATTTAAAAAAATCCATATTGTTCATAAAATAATGGTTCCCAGAGACTGCTCACTTTCCTCAGTTCAGATCAGTGAGGTCATATACTGTTCATCCTTCAGCGCCTGGCTTGCTTCACTCAACATAAGGTCTTCAAGATTCATCCACGTTATTCCATGTGTTAGCACTTTATTCCTTCTTACAGCTGAGTAATATTCCATTGTATGTATGTACCACATTTTGCTAATCCATTCGTCTGTTGATGGGCACTGGGGCTGATTCCAACTTTTGGCAATGGTGAACAATGCCGCTGTGAACATTGGTGTGCATATATCTGTTTGTGTCTTTGCTTTCAGTTCTTCTGGGTATATATCCAGCAGTGGAATTGCTGGATCATATGGAAGATCTATTGTTAGTTTTCTGAGGAACTGCCAAACTGTCCTCCACAGTGGCTGGACCATACCACAGTCCCACCAGCAGTGGATGAGGGTCTCTATTCCTCCACATCCTCTCCAACATTTAGTGTCCACTGTTTTTCTTAATAGCTGCCATTCTGATGGGTGTAAGATGGTATCTCATTGTAGTTTTGATTTGCATTTCCCTGATAGGAAGTGATGTTAAGCATTTTTTCATGTGCTTTTTAACCATTTGTATTTCTTCCTTGGAGAAGTGTCTTTCAGGTCACTTGCCCACTTTTTAAATGGGTTGTTTGTCCTTTTATTTTCAAGGTGTAGGATTTTTTATATATGCAGGATATTAGAATCCTATCAGATATATGTTTGCCAAATATTTTTCCCATTAGGTAGGCAGCCTTTTTATTTTCTTAATAAAATCCTTTGAGGTGCAGAACTTTTTTATTTTGATGAGATCCCATTTATCTATTTTTTCTTTTGTTGCCCGTGCTTTGGCTGTGAAGTTCATGAAACCATTTCCTATTGCAAGGTCCTGTAGATGCTTCCCTACATTATTTTCCAGGGACTTTATGGTTTTGGCTCTTATATTTAGATCTTTGATCCATCTTTAGTTGATTTTTGTATAAGATGTGAGATGGTATTCTTCTCTCATTCTTTTGGATATGGATATCCAGTTCTCCAAGCACCACTTGTTAAAGAGGCCATTCTATCCCAACTGAGTGGGCTTCGTGGCCTTGTCAAATATCAGATAACTGTATATGTGAGGATCTATATCAGAACTCTCGATTCAGTTCCATTGGTCAGTAGGTCTATCCTTGTGCCAATACCACGCAGTTTTGATCACTGTAGGTTTGTAGTATGTTTTAAAGTCAGGTAGTGTGATACCTCCAACTTCATTTTTCTTTTTCAATATGTCTTTGGCAATTCGGGGCCTCTTGCGTCTCCAAATATATTTTGTGGTTAGTTTTTCCAGTTCCTTAAAAAATATAGTGTTGACTTTTATTGGGATTGCATTATATCTGTAGATTAGTTTGGGTAGGATAGACATCTTGATGATGTTTAGTCTTCCTATCCATGAACAGGGAATATTTTTCCATTTATTTAAGTCTTCTTTGATTTCCCTTAACAGTATTGTGTAGTTTTCAGTATATGAGTCATTTGCATCTTTAGTTAAATTTATTCCTAGGTATGTGATTCTTTTAGTTACTATTGTAAATGGTATTTTTTTCCTGATTTCCTCCTCAGTTTGCTCGTTATTGGTGTACAGAAATGCTACTGATTTTTGAGCATTGATCTTATAGCCTGCAACATTACTGAATTCTTTATAAGTTCTAGAAACCTTGTTGTAGATTTCTCAGGTCTTTCTATGTACATGTTCATGGAGGATTTGGATCACAGAAGGGTTACAATGGCTACTGCAGGGGATTATTGGTGGGGGGTTTCTGGGGGGGTGAATCATGGGAGTTAGTTCATCCGAATATACATGAAAGATATACAAAATTGTTCAAAAGATCAAAAGATGGTGCATGGTCACGATGGGTGGACAATCACACAATAAATGAGGGAATCTGAATTCCTAGCCTGGAGAGCTCTGCCACAGTCTCCAAGGAAGCAGCAATAGTCCTCTGAGTTCAGGGACAATGTCTGTAAAAGAGGATGACCCACTGATGAGTTCTTTTTATTGATGACTACCCTTTTGAGTCTTTGCTCTTGTAACTGAGACTTAGCTTGCTGTTGTGGGGTGCCTAAGGGTTGCCACCTGAGATCCACCTTGTTGCTCAAATGTGGCCTTTCTCTAAGCCAAACTCAGCATATGAATGCATTACCTTCCCCCCAATGTGGGACATGACTCCCGGGGATGAGCCTCCCTGGCAATGAGGGATTCATACCAAGTGCCAACTGGCAACATAACTGGAAAAAGACCTTGAATAAAAGTGGGAAAAGGTAAAGACAAATGAGGTCAAGTGGCTAAGAGACTTCAGACAGAGTCGGGAGGTCATCCCAGAGGTAACTCTTATGCACACTTCAATAAGAACTCATAGAACATCAAAATGCCTATCATCCCACACAGAGTGGCTCCTGAGAGCTCTGGAGACACCCAGGTCCTATATAAGGGGGGATAGCCCCAGTGACTGACATCTTATCCGTGAGCTCTATTTTGGATTCTGTGCTCCTGAGAGTGACAGAATTGGACTCAAATAAGTCCTCCCTGTACATGGTTCATCAGCCCCTTCTATTCAAACCTATATGTGATGCAGAAGTTTTTAGGTATACTTCCAGAGACTGGAGCCTGTGGCCTACCTATGTGCCAGGTGTGCGTGGAATCTAGGTGGAGCTGCAACTCCTACCCTACAGTTCAATGGACTCATCCAAGTCACCTGGCGAGGTGACAATGATGGGCAACGGCCAGCCCAGGGAATGGAGAGGGCCTGCATCTGCAGGCAAGTTCATCCCACCCTCCATATCCATGGGATACAAGCCCTCTCTCACTTGGAGGTGGAGTGGATGTCACCATCCCAGTCCCCTCAGGATTGGGGGAAGAACTATGGACTAGAGTGGACTTGATGGAATTCTATTGTACACATATGGTGATTCTAGCAATGGAAGAAATTATAACAACGAAGTGGAGCCAGTGGCCACTTGACACTTTCGGGCAGGGAGGGGATGAGCAGTTGAAATACAAGGGCTTCTTTGGGATTTGGAGGTTGTCCTGAGTACGGTTGTGGCAACGGATGTAGGCCATTTTAAATCAGCACACACCACTCAGAACGATGTGGGAGAGAGTGTGGTCTACGATGTGAACTGTGGTCTATGGTTAGTGGCAAGGCCCCAGTCCATTGAGGATGGTGGGCCACACTTGTGGGCGATGTTTGTGGGGGATGTGTTGGGAGTTGTGGGAGGTGGGCAACATGGGAATCCTGGTGGGTTCTGTGTAATATTTTAGGTAATCTAAGCAGCTCTTAAAGTATATTTATATATATATAAATAACATTTTTGTAAGCAAATACACATATATGCACATATACTTATATATCATTTTACAAATATTGGTATGGATTGTGAAAATTTTTATTTTTACCCACAATAAAAAATTAATTAATTAATTTAAAAAATCCATATTGTTATTTTAAAGCCAAATGAATTATAAATATTTTCATTAAAATGTTTTCTAAAGGGAAAATATAAGTTTTAAAAATGGCATTTTTTCAGTAGCATAAGTAAAAAAAGGACTCTGATAAAATTATCCTTGGAAAATACATAATCACCTGGCAAATTGCTCATTTGATGTTGACAATAAAGTGTCCTGAGTAAGGAATGGCAAGATCTGTAAGTAAGAAAATAGAGAAAATGGTGGAAAGAATATCAAAACTAAATACTAACTTTATCTTGGCAAAAAGACATGTTCTCCCACTTGAAGTGACATATGGAAAATTATTAAAAAGTCCTACAAAATTGATCATGAAAATTCTGGCATAAAATTTAAAGTGATAAAGAGAATATCATAACCAGGAAAATATGAATCAGTTTGAGGATAAAAACTGTCAGCTTTTTCAATTATTTTCTTTCCTAATAACCACTTTTACTTTCTGAGGAAACTACATGAAGGAAATAACTCTGAGAGGAACATTTCAAAGACTGGCAAATGGAAGAATAAGCCTTAGCGAAGTTTTAAAAAGGGCATAAAATGTTATATTACAAATTAGAAAAAGAGGCTAGGAAAATATGCACGGTAGTTTGGTGGGAAAATGGAATTTGATAGCAGAAAAGATAGTATGTACAAAAATTTAGGAATTTCTGAAATAAATTAGCAATTTTGTAATATTTCTATAAAAATGAATGTCATAAAATACAATATCTCATAAATACATTGTATTTTTCTCACAAGTATAAGTGCATGCATTATGAGCAAGAAATGCAGTTTTGTTATTGTTGGCCACTGAGACTATGACATTTGTGTTATGTCGCATTTAATGCAAGATATGCAGTTGCCTGTAAAGAAGAGGGAAATGTCATTACTGCTGTAAATTCTGCTAACAGTTTAAAATTGACTCATTCCATGTCTTTTCATGACCAAGACTCAAATTTTACTTTCTCAACTATGAAGATTATTGATACAATGCCCTAAAGCTTCTGGAACAAAGTTTATCATGCTCAATAGTTGAGGAGAAACTCCTGGAAAACTGTTGGTAGTACTGAAGGATTTTTGCCAAACTATGGAGGGGCAATACATTATATGACAAAAGCTGGCCTCTTGGTCAGCTTTTACCATGTCAGGAATACATATGGTGATTGCTGCTTCCTGTTCTGACACATTCAAATTTTATGTCTCCTACCCTATCAGAATTTGAAGGTGATGTTTCTAACCTGGGACACAGAGATCAACTATATTTAAAGCCTTACCAGCAATGTGTTAATGCAGGAAAATGTTCAAAAATAAGTATTCAAGATGAATATAAATTCTCTAGAATTCTCTGATGTAGAACCTGAATCGGTCTGAGGATCAGAAAACTGAAATTCATCCACATTCCATATATTGGTTTATCTATTCCTGAGTAAATATATCTTTTTAAATATTTTTGTGTGAAATGCCATTATCCAATAAAATTCAATCGAATTTTAGTCTAAAATAAATGCATTTGTATGTTAGTCTATTCAATACACCACACAATAATAGTGAAAAACAAAAAAAGTCTAGCATCAGTGATGAAGACAGAAAGTAATCATGAATTGATCTTTAAACATTTGGGGAGATAATATATGAAAATTGGTGTCTAATGAATTGGGAAGAAAGCCTTAAGTGATAACAAATTTAGAAGCAGAATGAGGGATAGATACTATTTGGCACATTAAAAATCAGAAATTTGGAACATAAATGAGAGGGACAGAAAATTAATACTGCTCCTGGAATACTGAGATTTTGATCAAAGAATCAATAAGTCCCTTAGATTCTTCTAATTAAAATCAGTAGTGAAAAACTGCCTGACATGGGGAAGCCTAAAAACATCTGAGGTAATTCTGTAGTTATATAGATACTGAATAATTTATCAGTGGAAAGGTTTTGAGGATTTTACCAAGGAGGAAATAGGCCTGCTATGTGGCATTGAGAGTTCTCCAAATTGATGCCAGTTTCATGGAACCTATTCCCTAATTAGCTCCAAAACACAGAAATCCTAGGAAAATTTTAATTGGCTCTTCCCAATTTTGAACAGAAATCTCAAGAATACACTGGAGTGCCAAATGTGGATTTTGAATGAGAAAGAACAGAATACACTATTTTAAGTGACTTCAAATATACTAAGAAAATTAAGGGGAGTATGGAACATTTTTAAACCTCTATTTAATACACACAAAAAGAAGGGGTGAATTTGCATCTGTATGTCACTGTGACAAAAATCTCTTGTGGATCAAAGAGACATGAATTTTGAGTGAAATCATTTATGCCTATGTACACAATTTCAAGCAAAAAAATATTTTGGGATATCTAAAAGATTGAGGAACAATTTTCATTAAATGTAATTCAAATACAAATGTATTTTGGAAAATGTGGCATAAATATATTTTCACTCTAATAATGAGAATAAAATAATTATTATATATATATATATATATCTTACTTTAATTCAATTTATGTAGCAAGTTAGTTATCTTCCACTCCAAACATTTATTAAATGTTTATAATGAAATGTCCTGAATGTGGTCTCAGTGGCCAGGAAATAAAATGTGTTCATCAATGGGATGCCAGATGATGAAAAATTAAATGCCCCCCCCCAAGTCAGTGTGGGGGAAAAAAAAAGAAAAGTGATTGATGATCCAAAAATTACAAAATAAATTCCTATGAAAAAATCTTCAGAGAAACAAGAGATAAGTTTCATGACTAATAGAGACTGCCTCATGCCATGGGCATCAATTAAAAACACACAGTTAGAAATATCAATATAGAGCATCAGAAACCCATAAAATAAAATATAAAATTGTAGAGAGAAAATAGGTAGAAGAATCATAAGAATTCTAAGTTTTAATCAGGATTCTGGAGAATAGAAACTAGTGAATACATATTCAAGTATATGCAAAAGGCCTTGTATAATATTACTACAATGATATAAATTTAAATCTATAACTAGACAGCGAACAAATTAAAGTCATATTGCCTAGGCAAAGACCCATAAATGTAACTCACAATCTCTGTAACTGTATTAGCTGAATCTAAACTTTGGCAGTGGTGTGTATTTCCAAGGCAACAGTTGTACATATAAGCCAGCTAAGAAAATATCAGTTAAAATTTACATAATGAAATCCTCATTCATGTTAATATTGAAAATATAATAATATATTCTGGGCATTGGAAGACTGTGAATGTGCTTCAGACTTTTAGTGGGTTTATTACTTTTTGCAAAATTAGGCTTTTGATATTCATCCACTACTTGGTTTCTCTCTCTCTCTCTCTCTATCTATCTATCTATCTATCTATCTATCTATCTATCTATCTATCTATCT
>JAKSZT010054581.1:1552010-1601188 GCA_026826555.1 Tolypeutes matacus
TCTATCTATCTATCTATCTATCTATCTATCTATCTATCTATCTATCTTTCTGTCTAACTGTCTATCCATCCACAAAATATTTTTCCTTAGTGAAACAGAAGATCTGAATTTTGTTCAGGTGCTATATTTAATCATAAAATACATATTTTAATTTTATAAAAATATTTAAGGATATTTCTCTATTGAAATAGAAACAGAATATTTTCAAGAGATACCATAGGCAGCTTTTGCTAAGTGAAACCTAAGCGCAACAAGCCCTGTTACATGGCATTGAGGGGACCTGATCAAATCTTGGCTAGCTCCATTCCTTCATATTATTAAACATATGCTTACCGGACATTAAGCACCAAGGAATGGAGATCCTAAGTGACCTTCACTTGGCTCTATCACATATTAAACAAACACCTCAAAATTAATAAGAATTGGATGGAAACATATTTTAAATGACTCCAAATGCACTGGGATAATTAAGGAGGCAGTGGGAAATGCAACACCTGTAGTAAATATACTCAAATAGAAAAAGTATGATATAGCATTTTATTTTGCTAGCAGAAAACGATCCCAGACTTAAGACTGTTATACCTGTGTGATATATGCTGAGGGAATTGCATATACATAATTTAATCATTAAAATACCATTTAAGTTAGCATGAAAAAATTTAATCATTCCATGTAATACACAATTAAAATACACATACGCAGAAAATATGCAAGCAGAAAATGATCATACTCAAATTGAGATAAAAGTAAGTTTAGCAATTTAAATACTGCAATTAATAAAACTAGAAAAATTATTCAGGTTAGAAATACTTGTTTTTTATTGATTTTGTTTACTTCTTTAAGGATATATTAATTAAAACATATATTTAGAAATACCAGTATAGAGCTTCAGAAATTCATAAAATAAAACATCAAATTTTAGAGAGAGAATTAAAAGGAAAAAATAGAACTTTTTTTTGAGTTAATAGATGTAGGCTGAAGATATATACATATTAGTTATTTAATGCCAAAACTTTTCTAGATAAGATACTCAAGTAAAAAGGCATCTTTTATGGGATCCATTTCAGAGTTATAAGATAGTTAATTAATGTACCCTCCAGAATGCTGGCTTAGCCTTTGAGAATCAGATTTAAAAAAAAAAAACTTTCCATATTGAGAGGATAAAGGTTTATACATATTTTTGTTGGAAAAAGAGTATCATATAATACAAGGAATATCTTTTATTCTGCAAAAAAAAAAATCAAATTCCCTTTTTTGTCGCATTTCATTCCATAGGAAAGAAGGAGAAACACCCTGAGATGTCAACCCACTCCTATATGATGTCACTAAAAAATAGATGTCATCTGAAGTAGGTAACTAATGGGACCCCTTCCAACTGTGTTATCAGAGCTGCTTGGAGGAGGGATGACAACCAGCTACCAAACCCATTGCCTAACCCAAATTAAGTTAAAATTCATACTGGTCTTATTCATCAAAATTCGTGGTGGACGTGAACTGAATTTTTTACATTCAGTATGTTATTCACAATATATCTATATTTATTTTTGTAATAGCAACATTTTTTTTACATAACCCATCAATTCCCAGGTGGTGCTGACAGAGTGTCTAGCACTCTTAGATTACAGAAGGCAATGGATACTGCGTTTTTCTTCTTAGTGTTGGAGTAGTCTCAACAAGTTATGCATAAAAGTAAATGCCCTTTTTATAATTAAACATGACATATATAGCCTCTTTAAATATTTGTATGCCGATTCTAGGGATCAGAATATGTACTGCCTAGTAGAAAACTCTAGTGCATCTCAAGGAAGGATTTTTTTTCTTTGCAACAACTATGATTTTTAAGAGTCAAGATTGAGGATTTTAGGATATCCTCCTTGAGTGATATTGGGAAGCACTTATCCTAAACCCAATTGACCCCACCATTGTAGGGAAAATATCCTATATAAATATTTTCCACAGAAAATAAAGAGTCCAGTTTCCCTTAATGCCAGGGGAAGTGCAGACCCCTTGGAACACTTGTTAAGTGATAAGAAGATATATCCATTTTTTTCTCTAATTACAAATATTAAAATGAATTCAAAGTTCTAAAGCATTTTAATATTTTACAATATTTTCTTACAATATTATTGGCAAAATACTAAGAAATGTTTTTTATTAGAAGTATTTTAATGGAAAAAAACAACATGCTCAAATTGGTAAGTAAAGTATATGGCAATGTTATGGACTGGATGTAGCTTAAGTGGTTGAGTACCTGGTTCATATGTACAAGGTTCCAGATTCAATCCCATACCTCCTAAAAATAAAACAAACATACAAATGAAAGAAGAAAACTCTGATTGAGAAATGTATGTAGCTCAGTCATTGTGCTTCCCATGTATGAGGTCCCTGTATCTCCAAAAAAAAAAAAAAAAAAAAAAAAAAAAAATATATATATATATATATATATATATGGTAAATTTTTAAATATTTGGAAATAAAAATTGGGCAAATATACAAGAAAGAAATATAATAATGAATATTTATTATTTTAAAAGCTTTGTTATGGTATCATCCATATAGTTAATATAATACTAATTCTATCATGATATATATATGTATATATATATATTCCTAATTTATATACCCATGGAAACTGGTCTGTAATAATCATTTATGTGATTAAAGTTCATGTATTTTTTTTAAATTTTATTTATTTATTCATTTATCACCCCCCTTGCTGCTTGTGCTCGCTGGGTCAGCTAACCACGCCATGCCGGTGGGCTTGCTCCCATATGGTAAACGGGAGTCCTACTGATTGAGCCACAGCCGCTTCCCGGTGTATTTTTTTTTTATTTCTGTTATTTTCTGTATTATTGATAATAAAATTGCTTGCTTGGGCTTAGAACAATAAAATCCTATTGAATAGTCATGTCCATACCTAAAATCATAAATAAATAAATGAACCTACTAATAATTTATACTAAGAACCTATCAGGTGTTCTTAAACTTTTTTCTCCATGGATGTCTTTGCAAGTCAGAGCAAAACTATGGTCACCTTACTAAGTCCACACTATACTGTGTAATATTTAATAAATAAATAACACCCACACCAAAATATCCCCACAACAACAAGGTTTTTTTGAATTTCAATTCAAGGTCAAAGACCCCTCATTAAGAAACACCGATTTATATTTCCTCTCCCATTCTATCATTCTCTTTACCATTTTTCTTCAATGATCTATCTATCAATCAATCTATCTATCTACTTATCTACCTACCTATCTATCTATCTGACTATCTATGTTTAGGAATATCGCTATCACACGTAGGGATGTGTGTATGAATGTTCATGAGGGTGTGAATGAGTGTGCAATTATAGGTTTTAACAGTAGACAGTTTTTTTTCTGGCCTCTTGCAATATTTTTGAATGTATAAGAGAATGTTAATGGTTAGAGTAGCTGAAAATATGCTTAAGATGTGTTACTCAAAAAGCTATTATGTGTGAGACATTAAATTTTTGTCAAAGGATAGACTGAAATGACTATTCACAGAGTGTGGAAGTTTGATGTAATTATGAATTCCAAAAATATAATTGAATCATGCTTGTAAACCGATCTGTTAATCTGGGCATGATTAGGTTAGGATTAGGGTGTTGAGCCCCACCCCTTGGTGGGTGGGAAATTGAATATAAAAGGCAAGGCAAAGGACAGTTGAAGCAGTCTTTTGAGAAGCAGTTTTGATGTTGGAAAGAAGGCCCCAGGAGAAGAGAAGCAAGCCGTTCGCCTGATCGTCTGGAGAGAAACGCAGCCCCGGGAAGAGAGGACCCCCAGAAGCCTGAACCCTGGCAAACGCCAGCAGCTGTCTTGCTCTAACACGTGGCAATGGACTGTGGTGAGAGAAGAAACTTAATGCTTTATGGCCTGGTATCTGTGGACTTCTACCCCAAATAAATACCCTTTATAAAGACGAACCCAGGAAATGAAAATGATATATAAATATATATGCATATATGTGCATTTGCTTACAAAAATGTTATTTATATAGTTTCAGCCTCATCTGCCAAGAGCCATGTTGGAATGAAGGCCCTGCAGGCTAATGTAGCAATCCTTGAACAGGATTTCCACCCCTCGGTAAGCACGGATATATCTGGTGTAACATGGGTTTGGGTAGACTGTCTCATCATTGTGGTGGAAATAGTTTCTTGTTTTTGTAGTCATTTCTTCTTTGAACCTTGGCTGAATGAGATCTGCGGAGGACCTTTTTGCAAACAAGGGGTTTTCCTAGTAATCTTGTTAGGATTGAATACTAGTTTTATTCACCTTTCTTCTGAGTCCACCTCTTAGTGGTAGTAGTTATCTGCAATTCCTTAAAAGTTGTTTTGACCTAGCAAAGGGCCATGGTAACCATGTTCCAGGCAGACAGAAAAACAGCAGGAATCCATTCTTCTGAGTGAGCAGTGACGCTTGTACATGGTCTACGATGTCCTTCTGGACATTTTTCTCCATTTTTCTTCTCTCTCTGTCACTTCCTCCACTCTCCCCCTTGCTCTTTGGTTGCTTGCTTTGATGCCTATTGAAAGAGTGGTGTGATGATCAGGATTCTGTAAGTATCAGCATAGAAAATAAACACCTGCTTTGAATTGAAAAAAAAAAAAAAAAAGACTAACCCATTTTTGGTATTTTACATTAGCACCCCTTTGGCTGACTAATACACAGAGCTATTGAATAAAGGGATACATTGAATAGCTCTTTTAGGAGAGAACTCCTCCCCACTCCATTTGAAAATGAGACCTGTGTCCCCAATGCATAGAGCTCTAGAGGCAATCCTAAAATAAGTGGAATTAAATAAATCATTAAATAAATGAGAGAAAGGATGTAAAGATTATATATATATATATTTTTCCATGAGTATTTAGGGACCTTTCTCACTTTGCATCTTTTGGGGACAGTTATATGCTATCTCCAGCATTAACTGAAAGTCATTTTTACCAGTTCATTGTATCTGTATATAATATCATTGCAGACATAATTTATTTTATTATACCACAAAGTACAGGGAACCCATAATTGCAGGTCATCCCTCCTATATAAAAAACGGACTATTTAGAGTCATTCAATTTATAAATATCATACCAGGAAGAAAATATATAAACAAATTCATACACCAATGAAAATTGATTTTTTCATAGAAATTAAGATGCAATTATAAAATAACCGAATTCAATAAACTTGGATATGATCATGTTTATGCATGTCTTTCATGTGTACACACAGACACATACACACACACCCATAAAGGATAACAGAGTACAACAATGAAAAATGAAAAATGAATAATGAGAAAAAATTCATCCTTCAAACCTTAAATATATAGTTCTTAAAATAAATAAAAAAGAGGAGAGGAAATTATTGTACATGAAACTTAAGCTAAAGACATTCAAAGGTCACCATTTGGCATAGAGAAGATAAAAAGATACATGTGAAAGAGGACCAATTTATAGAACCAATATTTGGAAAGAATAATAAAACAGAGAAAGGGAAGGAAGGGTATTTTATTTTACTAAGGTGTATGAGAATCCTCCTTTTGAAATGAGATACATGGGATTAAATTGTTTTCTATACTTAGGCATGATGTTTGAAAGAAGAAAAATAGAGTGAATTCTAGAATAGAAGATCTTAACCAGGAAAATATGAATGATATGAGGAAGGAAAAAAGTCAGAAATGTCAAATACTCTATTAGACCATTTTCACTATATTAGGATATGACATGAATGAAGTGAATCTGACAGTTCTACCTTAAGAGAATATAGAAAGGGGGAAGTCACATGACCATTTTACAAGCGGCATAAGGTACACATTAAAAATTAGCAAAGGAGTTGATAAAGCTCTCTAAGAAAGATAGTCAGAAAATGGATTTTGATAAGATAGATGAGAATATGTTGAATAATTTAGGTATTTCCAAAAAGGTAGCATGAAGTAAAAATTTAAAAAAAAATTAGTGATGTAAATATAATATATTGACCCATTTATGTTTAAATATCTCAGAAACACATCTGGTGTAAACTTAGAAACTTAAATACAGTAACCCATAACAGAATTAAAAGGAGAAATATTATAGCATCATTGCAAATAAAAGAAACTAAAAATCCTTTCTCTGTAAAAAAGTAACACTACATGAATAAATTAGGTCAACCTCCATAAAAATTAATATATGCATGATGTAAACATCCTTTGATATGAAAGCAGATCCCCACCCCCCAAAAAAATAACTGCTCTCACCATCCTTATGAAACAACATAGTGAGGCAAGAAAAGGTGAATGAAATGTTTGATAGAAAAGAAAATAAACAGTAACTAGAGGTATATACAATTCCTAATGTAAGATAAAAATATCTGAATAGATAATAGGAAAATGCTATTAGAATAAGTTTTGAGAAGGCAAGTGATTGAATCAAATCAATAAAGAAATTTGTGACTTGTGTAAAAAAGGAAAATATAGAAAACATTTTAAAAGAAAGCAGTGACAATAGAATAAAATCCCCCCCATCTCTCCCCCTTTCCCGTCCTCCCCCCCACAGATATGTAAGAAGTATATACCAGACTTTGTGGAAAACTTACATTGAGAGCTGTTAAAGAACTAAAGGAACTGAGACATAGGTCATATTTAAGGAATGGAAGATTAAATATTATAAAGGTATCAGTTACACTTATTTATAAAATTGTGTCTAAATAAAAATCACAACAGATTTTCTTCAGAGATATTAACTAATTGGTTCTAACATTCATGTGAAGCCCAACTAGCATAAACAATTCCGAGGAGAATAAATTTAGAATGATTCCCTAACAAACAAGTTTCCATATATATGAGGATCATTTTCTGGGCAATCAATTCTCTTCCATTAATCTAATTGTTTATCTTTGTGCTGGTGCTGTACGGTTTTGGCCACTCTGATTAGGTAGTACGATTTGAAGTACAAGGATGGAGTTCCGCCATCTTCTTTCTTCTTTTTTAGGCTCTGTCTGTCTATTTAGGCTCCAATAGCCTTCAGGGTAAAATTAGTAATCAGCTTTTCCATTTCTTAAAAAAAAAAGAGAAAGAAAGAATTTTTTTTCTACAAAATATTAGTAAGTAATCTCTGCAGCATGAGACAAAAGTGGAGAATTAAACAATGCAACAGAACAAAGAATGCATATAAATACTCAACAGGGGCATACAAAGTGAAGTACTCCACTGAGAATAGAATGCATAAATTGGTAAATTTTAGCGAAAAAATTGAATTATATTATTATTCATATTAGATAATATGCAACTTAAATTCTTTCTCATAACCTACACAAAATCAAAACAAAGTGGATTAAATAATATTTGGCAAAAAAAAAAATACTACAGTCTTTTGAAAGATATCTTCAGGATTTTGAATTAGGACAAAATTATTTGGAATGAAGAGGAGTAGAAGGAAAATGAGGAAGAGGAGTAACAGAAGAAGAGAAAAAGATACAAAAACATCAACAATATCTATCAATAACAACCCATATATAATTGGCTGAGAAAGGAGCCATGAAGTTCTTGCACCTGCACAATTATATCTAAAACTGCAGCTTGATAGCGGAAATAAAGGACAAATTTTAATGTACTTGAAACAACACAGGACTGAGAAATTGCATGTACTATCCACACAAGACCTGTGATATCACTTTGTATTTCTCGTACCCTATCTCTCTCCTTTTCCTATAAAATCTCTAGCTCCCATTTTCACTTGGAACTGGTTTGGGGATGATTCCTACAGTTCCTTTCTTGTGCACTCACAATAAATTACTTTCTCACTAAGATATGTGTTGCTCCTTTGTAGTGTTGTATCAGGCAGGCTCTTCTATTAGAAATGCCCCAATGATTACAGTAAAAGTATGAAATATTTATTAAGGCACAACATCCATAGTATTGTCATACCAGAAATATTCTTAAAATATCTGAAACATTGTGGGTTGTTCTTAACTAATGTAGAAGATTTTTAGTATATTCCTTGAACACCAGATGTCCACAAAGCAGAATTTCTGGAGGAAAAGAAAAGTTCTTCCAAATATATTTTCCTTGCTAAGAGAGAGATCCTTATGGAACCCTCTCTATTCCAAAATTTTTATATAGGAACATTGAGGATAGATGGATGGTGAAGAGGTAAAATGTAAGACTTGTCTCTGCTTGCTTGAAATCATTTATTTTAGTTAGAGTCTGATTTGTGGAAAAAATTGTAAATATTCCCTATGGACCATTGAACTTAATTCACATACTTTGAAGGAAAAAAATTAGGTCTATTTGGAATTGAAAAAAGAAGGCAGCATTATTCTAATATAATGTAGATGTTACCAAAAGTTTCATTATATGAATACTAATAAAATAAAATATGTAATTACTCTTTGTTTAGAACTATAATTATGATAATATGAACCTAAAATATATAAGTATATCAACTTCAAGTAATATCTTCAGAATAAATTCCAAAAATGAAGGAAACACAGAAATCTATCAAAAACAGAGGCAAAAGTAGGTCATTGACAAAAGATATGTCAATTTAACACATGCAAATATTAATTTTAGCTACTGTTTTTTATAATTTGATCACAAAGACATATTTATTCTGAAATAATCTTATTAGAAATTATTGGAAAAATAAAATCAACTAGTTTTAGTCCAAGATCTAACTTTCTGCCCCCACAAGTTCAAGAAAATTTCCACCCAACTTTTAAAACTGATAGAAGAAAGAATATAAATCATATACAATTCTATGCCTGTTATAAATTCAAATTTGTAGTTGAATATCTTCACACAAAGGTAATTTAAAACCCATTCAGATTCACTGTTGAATGGTTGGAATTAAGAATGTAATAATACAAATATTACACAAATAAATGAGGGGAAATGGCTTCCAGAGTTGTTTTATCATAGCATTGTATATAATACTATATATATTTAAATACTTAAATAATTCTAACCAAAATATTGGCAAATTTAATCCAATGGAGTACATACAAGGACTACATTATGAATATATTACATTTATTCCAAGAATGTCATATTGGAAAACATTAAATTTAATCAATATATTTAACAATTATAACAGTAAAAACGTATAAATTTTAATCAACTCATTTGATGCAGCAAAAGCAGTTGAGAAAAGTAAAATTTCATTCAAATTAAAATTTGTCAACAAAATAAAAGTAAAGGGAGCCTTTTAAAATTTATAGATGTTATATAGATACAATCAGAATTTCTACTTCCAGAGGCGGAATAATATCCCATAGGGCCACGTTTCAGATATAAAATGTTTATAAAATCTAAAACAAATAAATTCTTATGTATAGATTGTAGAGAACAAACAGTAGGCTAATAAATTATTTGGAGGATGAACATAAGATAAGAATGTCATAGGCTGAGTTTCCCAATTTTACTTTGTTTAACATGAAAGAAGTCTTAAAATTTTATTCTTATGTGCCTCAAAAACTCCAACACAAAACAAACAACTTTGCAATTTGAATAATAAAGGGATATATTCTGAAGTTAGTGCATTTTCTGGAAAATGAAGGAGGAAAACCTAAAGGAAAATTAATCATCATTCTATTGTTTGTTGTCCTGTGTGAGTCCAATGACCTGGAGAGTAGGTGTTTCAACTCTGTTGAGACAGAGGACTTAACTGGCACATAAACAGAACAAAGATTTAATAGTTACCATAGATTCTTAGGGGAGGGGGAGGGAAGAAAAGAATAGATGGAAACTAGGGCAATAACCAAAAAATACTGTAATTTCATCCTGTAAAATCCTGATAAATCATCTAATGGAGTGGCAAAAATCCCAAGTATATGGGAAGTGCTGAGCCAAGGAAGGCCAATATTTATGTCAGACCCTTGATATTGATGGTTATATTTATGAATCTTTTCTTGTGAAATTGAAACATAGCTTGGTATTATATATTACTTAAGAGTTACCTCTTGAAAGCCTCCTTGTTGCTCAAATGTGTCCTCTCTCTAAGCCAAACTAAGCATATAAATACACTAACTTCCCCTAGCATGGGACATGACTCCTGAGGATAAACCTTCCTGGCACCAAAGGATTATTACCAAGTACTGACTAGCAATGCACCTGGAAAAAGCTCTTGACCAGTAGAGGGAAATATTAAATACAAGTGAGTTTCTTTAAAAGATTTATTTTATTTATTTATTAATCCCCTCCCCCTTGTTGTTTATCACTTGCTGTGTCTGTTCATCTTCCTTGTTTCATTAGGAGGCATTAGGAGCCAAATCCGTGACCTCTGACATGGGAGGGAGGTGCCTAATTGCTTGGGCCACGTCTGTTCCCTATTTTGTTGTACCTCTCATTATGTTCTTCCTCCCTGCATCTTTTGTTGTGTCATCTTGTTGCATCAGCTCATTGCAACTGCCCATTGCATCAACTTGCTGGCTTCTTTAGGAGGTACCAGGAACCTCTGCTCCCTGCTGTATTATGTCTCTATGATTTTTCTTCTTGTGTCTCTTGTTATGTCAGCTTGCCATGCTTGCCCATTGCACCAGCTCACTGTCTTCTCTAGGAGGCACCAGGATCCGAACATGTGACCTTCCATGTGGTAGGAGGGAGCCCAGTCTCCTGAGCCACATCCACTCCCCTCAAGTGAGTTTTGATGGCTAAGACATTTCAAAGTGAGTTGGGAGGACATTCCAGAGATTATGCATATGCAATTCTCAGCAGGCTCTCTTTGCCACAGTAAACAATGCTTCAAACAGCAAGGCTCCTGAGGGCTCTAGAGACATCTAGACACAATAGGCAGGGCATAAAATACCAGGAATTCAAGACCCTGTCAGTGAGCCCTGATTTGGAATATATGCTCCCAATGTAACAAAATTAGTCATTTATAATTTCCCTAAACATGGCTTTTTCAGCCCCTTTTATTTGAACCTATAATTATCATTATATTTGTTAATACAACATATTAAACATATTTTATTCTAAAGAAAAACAATGGCCTTGACTTATAAATTGATATAATAATGCATTTGGTAAATTTCAGCATTTAAGATCAAATTCCTCAGAATACTAAAAATAGAAGGGAACTTCCTCAACCCTAAGATGTAAGAGTCTGTGTAACAAGACAATAGAAACAAAACACATCTAGACTGTTAAAAAAGTAAACATCTGTTTGGGTGGATTCATGATTTATTAATATGTATCAATAAAATTGAAAAAATTCCTTAAATAAAGAAAAATATGGATGTACAAAATAAATTAGAGAGATGGAAATGAAATAGCAGCTATATATGGTAGAGGAAGCTAAGATAGATCAAGAGGTGAATATTAAGGGGTACAGTTTTTTTGTTTGTTCGTCTGTTTTATATGTTTATTATTATTATTAATATTGTAATAATGAAAATACTCTAATAATGATTGAATTGATGAATGCACAACTGTGTGATTTTACAAAACACCATTGAATATACACTTTGGGAAGATTGTATGGTTTATTAATATGTATCCATAAAACTGATTTTAAAAAAGCAAATGTGAAATGTCCTGTTTTAATACAACATGAATGCCAATGTGGAATATATAAAGGAATTGGTGAAATAAAAAAGCAAAAAAATAAAATAAAATAATTTGCAGGACACAAGATCAGCACATGAAAATCAATCATATTTCTACATGGTAGCAGTGTACAATATGAAATTTGAAGTCAAGATTAAGTTTAAATCTAGCAAAATGTGTAGAGGTACTATATGCTGAAATTGGAAACATATGGAAAGAAATCAAAGAATGTCTAAATCAGAAAAAAATAGTGCATTCATAGATTGGATGGCCTAGCATGGTAAATATGCCATTTCCCCACAAACTCATCTACTTATGTAAGATGGGACTAATAAAAATTCCAGCAAGATTTTGTGTAGATATAGAAAAGCTGATTCTAAAACTTATATGGATAAACATGGGTTATGCTAAAATAAATTTGAAAACAAAATATAAAGTTGGAGGATTTTGATTTTAATATTCTCTTTAATATTGTAGTAACCAAGAGAGTGTTCTTTTGCCAAATGGACCAACATGTGGAAAAGAAAGGAAAATAAAGGTAATTAATGTACCCCAAAATATGGAAAAGTAGTATTTTTTATAAAGATTCCCAAGTAATTTAGCAGTTACACAGCAGTATTACAAATGGGGAGAAAGAGCTGCTGGTAAAACAGTTTGTGGTACAGATAGGAAAAAGTGAATTCCAAGCTTGCATTAGTCAGAGCTCTCCATAGAAACAGGCTAGCAACTACTACTACTACTAAAAGTAATGTTTAAGGGTCAAAGTCAGTCTGGCATATCACTAAGGCACCACTGCTGATGCTGCACTCAGTTTTAGCCCTCTAGGAGCAGCAAATTCTGACCTCTTACCAGCATCCATGAGGACTAAAAGAGTTGTGCATCTCCTTCATTTGTTTGTTTTCCACCATGTGTGTGTGATTCCTAGTCTGAAAGAATCCAGTGACCCAGCAAAAATATTTATTGCCCTTAGATTCAGGCCACTCTGCAGTAGCTGCTGCTCTCTTTAGACCATCATTGTCCAGGAGTTAAAGACCCGGTTCACCTTATTGTTCATTTGATTTCTTCTTTCTTTTTCATGTAATGCTTAATCTGACAGATCCCTGAGAGCCCAGTGGAGACTTTGGTTTTTTAGGTCAGTGTACCACTTTTTCTTTTATTTTTTCTTAATTTTGTTTTGTGTGTATTGGTGTTTACTCTGTTCTGTAATTTTGTGTCTGGTGGATACTTTTGGGACAAGCACGGATGCTGACCTATATTTTAGCCCTGAAAGCAGCAGCTTTGGATTTCCACTGGCACATAACAAGGAAATTGGAGAAGGAGTTGGCTCCATTTAACATTCTTGCTTGCTTTGTTTTGTTTTGTTTTGTCTGATTGTCAGTATTTTTTCTTTGTTCTCTCCCTCCCTCCCTTCCTTCCTTCCTTCCTTCCTTCCTTCCTTCCTTCCTTCCTTCCTTCCTTCCTTCCTTCCTTCCTTCCTTCCTTCCTTTCCTTTCTCTTTTCTTTGGTGTAGTGGAATGAAGAGAGAAAACTAGATTTCCATAATGACCACAATATAACTCAGAGTGTCAAGTTCTCACATGAAAAAAAGAGTAAAACATGTCCCCAGTCACATTAAAATAGGAATTCAGGGGTCGGGTACAAGATGACATTGGTTTAAGTGGGCACTCGCCATCTCTCTCACAAAAGACGGCTGACTCAGGACAGAATCCAGCCCAAGTGAGCTGTTCCAGGAGCCCACAGAGCAGGAGCCTTTGGGGCATTGATCTGGAGGGAGCTGGACAGGGAGATAGATTGCTCAAGATAAAACCATGAGTTTTTAGCCCCATGGGAATCACAGATGGCTAAACCCCACCCTCAGGACAAAGAGCCAGGGCAAGTCCAGACACTGAAGGGCCACCTAGAGGGAGCATTCTCTGAGAGTGGGAGAGTTCTGGAAAGGGGCGGAGAGGGGTTTCCTTTCTCTGGTGTTGTTTGCCTGGACCCCTGTTGAGCTTTGGGGAGCACACCAGCAGACTCAAAGTCACACCACGTTGAGGGGAGAGACAAACCTGTTGAGGCAGCCTGATTTTCCTAACCATCATGGGATATTTTGAAAAATTGTATGCCAAGAAAAATGATAATTTAGAAGAAATAGACAAATTCCTAGAAACCCACAAGCAGCCTACATTAATGAAAGAAGAAACTGATGAATTCAACAGTCCAATTACAGGTACAACCTTCCAACTAAAAAGAGCCCAAGGCAAGATGGCTTCACAGGTGAATTCTTCCAATTTGTTACTACCCAACAAACTTAGCCATTTCAATAAAGCAATATAAAGAAAAAGAAAAATATAATAATTGGAAAGTAAAAAATAAAACTAAATTTTCATATGACATGCCTGAAATTCCCATAAAATCTATTTTAAATGTTACTTTAACTAATAAGTGAGTTAAGCAATGTCAGAGGAATTAGGATCAATACACAAAAATCAATTATGTGCCTTTGTACTGATAAAGAAAACTGGAAACTGAAATTTGAAAGCCATTACTCTTTATAGCCACACTAAAATACATCCCTAACACACAGCATAGGGACTAGCATGTAGTGTTTGTCAAAAAAATTTTTGCTGATTGATCAAGTGTGAGAAATGAGGACCAGGTCAAAGTCATTCTTTGTATATGGTGATGAGTTTAGGCTTTACCCTCAAAGTAATGTCAGGTAAATGAATGTTTTTAAACTTAGTAAAATGGTATCTCTTGTTACAATATTAACATTTTTCTAATATTACAAGCACTGGCATGTGTGATAATTAACAGTGAGGTGATTGTTTCACTATTATTTTATTTAACATACATATATACAGAATTTATTATGAGCCACACTTTGTTCTAAAAGCTTGACAAATATTAATTTAGTTTTCAGAACACCTATAGAGATTGGATCTATTATTATCTTCACTTTAAAAATAGGAAGCTGAGGCTCAGAGAGTCTAACTTGAGTAGATCTTGCAATAAGAAGGTATTGGGTGAGAAGAGGAAGTGGCTGGATAGAATAAGCAAGATTTAGAGATTCAAAGGCTCATTTCAGACTTTGCTGAACTTCACGTCAGAAAACCTTAGGTGTCCCACCATCAAATCTAAATGGTTTAGGAGCTGATGAATTTTGAAATAGATTTCATGGCAAGGCAGATAAAAGGGTTTGTAAATATGCTTTTATATCTTCTGGATCAATAAGCAGGAATAGAATTGCTGGGTCATAGACCAAATATATATTTAAAGTTTGAAGTAACTCTAAATCTCTTTTCAAAACTGGCTGAGGAGGACCTGCAGTCCTTCAGGTTGAAATAAAGGGACTTTAGACAACAACTCAATATGTGTTGCTACAATTTCTGAGTTGTAAGATGTCAAAAATAAATCCCATTGTTAGAATAATAATAAGTCTATAATAGAATCATCAGTTTTAACAAATGTATCACACTAATGAAGGATGTTGTTAATGTGAGAAAGTGAGGGGAGGGGGTAAGACATATGGGAATCCCCAATATTTTTTATGTAACATTTATGTAATCTAAAGCTTCCTTACAAATAAAAAATTTTAAAAATCAGTCTCAGTTTCTGTTTCCATATAAATTATTACCTAAGTTTTCTTCTACTTTCACTAGGCACTAATTTGAGTATGTTGTTCGCTAAATGCATAAATATCAACTCATGAGAACCATCTCATTGTCTTTAACCACTGAGGATCATAAATTTTGTGTTTCTTGACCATTATATTGGTGATGTCTTCATCCAGAAAAAGGATACATTTTTTTCTTGTGCCAAGTCTACTGATTATTTGATGGAGAGATATGGCAGTTGGTGGGAACATGCTTGGATTTTGTCCACTTATCCACCCAGGAATTTTTTATACTACTGCTGCTATATTGAACACATTTACACTTATCCTCAAGTCCTTTTTGCCACCTCTTCCTTACAATAATATGTTTCTTTCATGGCTTCATGTTTTGTTGTACTCTTTGGTCAAGATTAGAAACATCACCTCCACACATACTTTTACAAACATCAAAACTTGGAGTTAAAATTTGTCAGAGAAGGAAACACAAAATACCCTAGTGGGCTAGTGGATTGTGCTAACCCAACTCACAAGGGGCTGTACTTTTCTTAAGTCAAAGGTTGTTCTGTGTTTTGGCACAAAATCTCGAGTAATGCTAAATGTACATCAGGAGCTGCTTTGCAAATACTGAGCAGTTAATGAAGACTACTTTGTTCCAGAAGCATAGAGGCAATGCACTCATTCTCTATTCTATTTGACACTTGGGTTGATTGTTTTCCATCAGCTTGGGTTCTAATGCAAAGAGCATTAGGCAACAGAAAATAGAAAAGAATCTTGAATAATCAAATCTCACTGCATTGAATGTTGGTGGTTCACTCTAGTATAATGTAGCTTAACAAAATGCATACATTACACATAAAATTGTACCAATTAGTACACACTTCAATAATGTTTGAGAGTTCTCTTCACTCAACTTCCTCATTAATACTTTATATTGTCAGCTCTTTCAAATGATTCCAATGTGCTTACTGTATGCAAATATGATTTAAATTTTAATGTACTTTAAAATTACTTTACATTTTTATTGATAGATACATTTCCCCAGTTTGTTACATAGAATTTTCAGTTTTTCTATATCTATTGAGGAAAAGAAATTCTCAGTTCTAATGTAATCAATTATTTCCTTTGTAGTTTTTGTTTTACTTCTTACATGACATATAATTACCTAGGCTGCTATTTAGACATTATCCAATGTAAGTCTCTTAAGCCATTATTGTTTTGAATTTCATATTCATTCCTTATTCAACATTATAGGTGCATGTTGAGGGGTAGAAGTAATTTTTTTCATTATCTATGAATATTCAAAAGTTCTGGAGTCATTAACTGAAATGGAAAATATTTGAACCTGTACTATCACTCGTGACATTTGTCATATAATGTGTTCCTAAATTATCAATAATGAGTATTTCTGTAGATGTGCTCTTCATTCTGCTGCATTGGATTATTTATTTCTCCATTCACACCACTTATATTCTAATGAATATAATGCAAATTATATTTGGGAAAATAATAATTAAAATTTAAAAAAAAATATATATATATATATATATATATACACACATACACATTCGCACACACTCACACCTTAACTTGATATACATCAAGGAATGCACATGGAAATGGTGGGATTTATGATATGATTTAAAAAAAAAATGGCTATTCTTCCTTAAAATGTTTGTCAATGCTTTAGGGAAACTATTCTTGGCAGGATGCTATGTATTCATTAAATATTGGATAGCATTATTTTAATGTATAGAAGTTTGAATTTAGGAGGAGTATATACAAAATGGTTTTCAACTAAAGATAGTTTTAATTGATAGGTATTCTATAAGATTGTTTTATTATCTGATGGAAATTTGCACCTTTTAGGATCCAATATTGATGAATTATAATCGATATATTTCAGAAGTCGTGTCAAACTGCAATTCAAGTTATTGACAGTAACCTCAAGAGCATGAATAACTATGAATGAATATTAGATCACTTTGTTGTAGAATGCTTTATTTTTCTAAATTTAATCATTATTCATCAATTTACTTTATATATTGTTAATTGGTTTTGGAATAAACTGTTACATTCCAAATCACAATTAGATTACAAAGAGTATTTACAAAATATGTTTAATTTAAGCACCCCAGTATCCTAGGATTTATCATGTTTATCTCTCTTTTCATAACTTTCTTCCCTCATATAGATAAGCACTTTCATGAATGGAAATTCAGGTTCATTGAATATGTGCAATTTTATAAATATAACCTCATGTGTTTTATTATTCAAAATATACATGACCCTTAGGAGGTGACCCTCTCTGCTGTACCCTTTTTTTTTTTTTTTTTTTTTAAAGATTTTATTTATTTATTCATTTATCCCCCCCTTGCTGCTTGTGCTCGCTGGGTCAGCTAACCACACCGTGCGGGCGGGCTTGCCTTCACAGGAGGCCCCGGGAACCGAACCCGGGGCCTCCCATATGGTAAACGGGAGCCCTACTGATTGAGCCACAGCCGCTTCCCATGCTGTACCTTTTTTAAGAGCAGAAAATAAAGGATTGATTCATTAATAGAAGACTGGTTCACCTGAGTTTCTTTGATGGAAAAAAATGATGAAAAATAAGAAGTGTGGGTTTAAGAGCTAATATCAAATGATTTTCCAAACAACTGTACCAATTTATGCACACTCACAGAAATGTTTCTGCATATCCTTCACTCCACATCCTCAACAAATATTGACGTATCTAGATTTTTTAAATCCAAACTACTGAATATGTGTATACACTTTTTATTTTTCTTTAAACCAATGCTGCAAAATATACTGTCATTTGTAAAAAAATAAAAGATATCTGTGATTCCACTTCTTAAAAATTTCTTTCTAGAACTTGAAATTTACATGTATTTTTAAGTAGTCAATGAGTTTGTTGCATGTAGAAATTATGTACCTCAGAAAAAAATACTTTCTTAAAGTTAATGCATCACTGTGGGTGTGAACCTATTAAAAGTAAGACATTATGATGAGAATACATAAGTTAAAGTATGACCTTCCACATTCAGGATACCATCAACCTATTCATGGAAGGATTTATAGACATAATGAAATTCAGACTCAGAGAAAATTCTATAGAAGCAGGAAGCTGAAATAAACTGAGAAGAGATGGGAGAGTCCAACAGATGCAGCCATGTGCCTGGCCATCTGACAGAGGGCCCAAGGATCTCTAGCAGCCAGTCATAGGGAAGAAAGCATTGTCCTGATGCTGCCTTGATTTGGACATTTTCATGTATTCCAGCCATAAGCAAATAATCTTAAACTGTTTAAGCTGAGCTATTCCATGGTATTTGGTTTAAGCAGTCTAGGAAACTAAAACAAAGGTCTAATCCTGTGACCTTGTATTGGTTCTAGAGAAGAAATAAAATCATTTAATGTAATTAACTTCACAAGTATATTTCCATTAGGCATGGTTTTGCATATTTTCCTCCTCTTTCTCTTCCTCCTGCTTCTAGTCCTCCTCCACCCTCTAAAAATTTTCCTCAAGCTTCTGAAGAAATCTTCAAAATTACTTTACCTTTTAATCTCTCATATCTCTTTATACAAGTAGTATCACAAGAAAGGGCAAGTGAGCATTCAAGAATATTCAAGAATGAGATACTTGATATTTCTAATGTTTTATTCCCCAGGTCTAATTAATATATTTCCAGTTACGTTTGTAATTTTCAAAAAATTCTGTCTCTCAATTGAAAGGAAAGAACATGTGTTTCTTAAGAATATAAAGATAATTTTTATTTATAATAATCATCCCGAATTCATGTTTTCTCTTTCTTACCAGATATTGGCTATCCTAATTCAGTCATTGTCATGTGTCTTTTTTATTCTACTTTCCAAAGTGTTACCTTTTTTGTCTTTAAATCTGAAAGTTTTCTTCACAATAATTTCCTGTCCTGCATTGACTTTTTTCAACTATCATATTTGTAAACCCCAAGAAATTTGTTGCCTGTACATTTTCCCTTTGTCATTTTACTTTGACTCATTTTCTTCCTTCTGTATGTATAAATACATCATTGAGTTTATTGAAATGTGGTATTTTAATAGCCTTTTCGCTTGCATAAAATATTTTTCATCATTATGTGAGAAGATGTAGATGTATTTTCATTTGTGCATACATCATCAATCTACTGAAACTAAAATATCTTTCGTTGTATAAGAAAGGAATGTGGTGTGATTATGTGTTGGCTGTGATTTGGTTTTTTTTTTTTGGGAAACCATGACTGAAGCAATGTCACTTGTTTAAACGGTAACCTGGCAAATTGACTTGAGAGAAATGTTTAAAAGAGCATATGAGAGTTCCATAAATTCCAAGTGAGAAAGAATATTAAATAATCACTCAAAAAAAAAAGTAACCTCAGTAGTCCATTGTTTCTTTTCACTATCTTTAGGGTAGTGTAGGCTGCTCTTTGTAACATGTATGCCTACCTGGTGTCCACATGCAGGTGTGATTATTCAATATGCATGTTTAGAGTCACATCAGTTTACAACTTCTCCCAAGCATTACACTCTCTCACCCATATATTTATAGCCCTTAAATTTATCTTTAGCTGTTTGTTCTATATTACACTTGATTATTAGCATAGTATTTCAAAAAGCTTAGAAGAAGTGCATCAATTACTAAAATCTTATAGCTACAAACACCAACAGACACACACGCAGACTCACAGATAGACACAGACACAATCAGATAGGGGGGAGAGAGAGAGAGAGAAAGAGAGAGAGAGATTTAAATAGGCGATAAATATAGTAGGTAACTGTATATAGTGAGAATCTGTGGCCTCGAAATGAGCATGGAAATAAATTTTATTGTTCCAAATGAATGCAACTATATAAAAATCAGCAACATAGCAAATAACAAAGTAGGATAAACTTATTAAAATCTGAAATACATAGGTAATTTTTCTAGACCAATTTCAATGCTTATATCAAAATTCAAAGAAATTTAATAAATTGGTACAAATAATAATGTTATGAACTTAAATTATTCATATTTGTATCTTGTATTTTTATATTTATGTACTTAATACATATTCTTCTCACTTCAGAAATATTGCCTTGGATTTTACTAAGCAATTAGTACATAAATAACTTTGGATAAATAATAACTGTGAAAAGATGGCCATCCCTCTACTTTCAAAATAATGTTTCAGAAGACATTATTTTCAGGCCAACTTCAGAAAATTGCATTATTTTCTCAATTTTCAGAAAAATCTATGTCATATATTATATGATTGCATTGTCCAGCTCTTTAAAATGACATTGTCAAATTACTAATTTGAAAATTAATATACATTTTGCAAAGAAACATGCTTTGATGATTTTTTTTTATTTATGGCAGTATATAATGCTTTTTTTTGCCTTGATACATTTTTTTTTTCAAATACATTTAATTTCAAAGCTGTATTCATTAATCCCTCAGTTTAAGTTAATACTGAGGAAAATATTTTAAAATGTTTCATTTTCTGAAGCAAATTTTGCTGTATAATGCAAAATTTATATAGAATATTTACTTTTGATCCTTTGAAGTATAATAAGGAATTTTCTGTTCACCCATTTGAAAACAATAGATTTTTAAAAATATGCAGTGGAGTTAATGTATTCCTCTAAAAATTTTTATGAATTTTAAATCATCTCATTTCATTCAAAATATAAACATTTAGTATACATTGAAGTACTATTTGGTGAACTCTATCTATCCATTTAGCTTATATTTTATTTGAACATTTTCTATAATTAATTTATTTTATATAATAGATATAATCATTTTATATCTATTCATACATTCATTGTGAATTTCATAAAGACAATAATTTTAAAAAAATTTAAAAACATCTGCATATCAAAGTTATGTTGCAAACATCAGTAATCTTCACCTATAAACAATAGGATACATATATTAAAATGAAGTTAAATTTTGGCATATGGTTATTTTTTATTTTGTCTGATATACAAATACCTGAAAGCATGATATTGAAATATATAATTCAATGGAATAAGAAAATATTAAACACCTGTAAAACTAAGACCAGACAGTTATCTCATACTACCATCAACCCAGAGATTTTCCTTTTTCCTTCCTATTATATTCATATTTGTCACCCATTTCCAAAAGGGAACTCCTAAACTATTTACTTAATCATTTATTTTACCATATGAACATTTTTGTTGTTCTAAACCTTTATATAATTTACATCATTCAATGTTCACTTTATTGTTCCAGGGCATTTTTTTAAAACTCAAATGATTGTTTTTTAGATTGATTCATGAAGGTAGCTGTATCAGTATTCTGGTTCCTTTTTAAAAAGGGAGTAAAGTCATATTTGATAAACAAGTCACAGTTTGTTTATTAATATTCCACATGTCAATACCTGTGCAGTAAAATATTTTTATTTATTATGAATAAAGCTCTGTGGACATTGTTGTACCTGTTTCTTTGGATAATAGTTTTCATTCATGTTGGGTAAATTACGAAGAATGAATCTGCTGGTTCATAGTCTCATTAATAATCTGTTGTTGTTTTTTTAAAAAAACTGCTTGTCATTTATAAAAAGTATATAACATTTCACACTATCACAAAATTAATGAAATGTTAGGTCAATCAATCTCATAATCATTATATGGTATTGCCAGATTAATTTATAGTTTTGATACATGTTTAAGGAAATAGCAATGTGATTTTTCATTTCCCTAAAATATCATTGTGGTGTTAATTACAAATTTCCTTGAATCTATATTGAGATAGGTTATATACCTAACCAGTAAAAATGTCACCATGAATTTACAAGGATTTAATTACATAGAGTATGCTCTCTGACACCAAAGGAATTAAATTAGACATTAGCACCCACAAAATTTTGGATATTAAAAGTCATAAATTTGTACAATCTGTGATATAAAAAATTAGAATGGAATTTTAAACATATTTTCAGTTGAATTATAATTAAATTATAATATATAAAATGTTGCAGAATAGGAATAAAACAGTTCTTGGAGAAAGGTTTATAATTCTAAGTGTTAATATTTGAAAGGACAAAGACAATGACCCAAATTTCCAATGACCAGGAAAAGAAGAACAAAGTGATATTCCATTAAGGAATAGGAATAAAATAGTAAAGGAAAAAAGTAGAAAGCAATGATATAGTAAAGAAATAAACAACAGGAAAACATGGCAAAAGAAAAGGATTTTTCTTAAGAAGATCAAACACATTTACTCCTACCTAGATTTATCCAGAATAAAAGCAAATTTAAACAAATTTCCAATAATAGGAATGACTCAAGGGCATCAAGTTTTTCATATCTGAAAAAAGTTACAGATTTTCACCTTTCTGTCTGGTTTTGCTTTAAGATGTTATGTTATCCCTGTAAGTGTAAACTGAGAAGGTCTGCTTAATATCCTTCAGGGAACTATGTGCAAAGAGCACATTTCTTAAATTAGATTAATAGAAAACCAGCTCAATTAGTGTATTAGAATTTTCAAAACTGCTGAAGTGAAAAAATTTTAATAAGCACATTTTCCAGCTATCAAATCCCCCTTTATGTTTATACTCTTCTTATTCATAAAAAAACATGTTTTGTAAGTATTCCTCATATAGAAAAGTGGTCAAAAGTCTCCTCTTCTGTAGATTCTTCCTGCTAATTATGGGGAAAAAAAATTCCACATTATTTTGTAGGATGCTGTAGACATAAATTCATAAAAAACAATGTAGGCAACAATAAGACAAGCATTTGGCAATACTTAAGAGAACCATTCTTGGAGGACTCTAGCGAGATGGCATTAGAGTACCTAGGCAAGGCTCAACTCTCTCAGAAAAACAATGGAGGAATAGCAAAAAGCTTTCTGAGGGATTTGCTTTGTGGATCTACAGACAAGGAGAGTGCTATACAACTACCAGGAGGGAGAAAAACAATGGAGGAATAGCAAAAAGCTTTCTGAGGGAAATGCTTTGTGGATCTACAGACAAGGAGAGTGCTGTATAACTACCAGGAAGGAGAGGGACAGATAGAAAAACAGGCCAAATGAAATCCATGAGTTAGTGTACCTGTGGCTGGGAAGGGCACATATCATACATAGTCAAAGCATATAGCTTCAGTCAATTCCTGGGTTCACTGCAGCCAAATGAGAGGGGAAAAATGGTCCTCCTCCCAGGGAGAAAGAAGGGTCTTAAGAAGGGCAGAGAGTGGTTTCTCCTCAGTGAGTTTGGCCAGCTGAGCCCACTTTGAATCTCAACCATAGCCAGCCCAGCAAGTGGAGGTTGAAAGAGACCCATCAGTGGGGGAGCTGAAGGGCAAATAAGTGTGTGACAATCACCCAGCAAACTCAGAAAAAAGTGTAATGGGTGGGGGAGATAAGACAGGTAGAACAGAGAATAAAAAAATAAAAGTAAATAAATAAATAAAGACACCATCCAGTGCTGAAACAGCCCCAGGGAGAGAGGGGGAGGATCAAATCAGTCAGGCTATCACAGCCACCATTCTGAGAGAGAAAGGAACTACATCAGTGATGGGGCAAGCTAATAACCCTGGAGAGATGGAAGCCAGGAGAAACAGCTGACAAAGTGTTAGAAACCTAACTCACCTGAAAGGATAGAGGAGAGGAGAGGCAGAGAAAGTTTCAGAAACCTACTTAATCTATGAAGTGGGTGTTGTCCAGTGAATGAACACCTGCACCACATCTACTACTGTCCTGGTTCAATCCACATAACTACTTAAGCAAAGAGATCAAGAAAGTGATTTAGTGGATTGTCAGGCTTCCAGCTGGTGCTTTGTGACAGGGAACTTATAGACCAAGGATTTTACTTTTTTAAGGCTTTTGATTGTTTATGTCATATTTCTTATTATTTTTTTTTAATTTTTCCTTTGTTTTTCTAATTTTTTACTTTGTTTTTACTTTATTCTCTAAAACCAGGTACTTTCTTTGTTTACATTTTTTTTGTTTTTCCTTCCTTTTTCTCCTTAGTTTCCTTATTCCTTTTATTTCTTTCATTTTTCCCTCTTTCATTGCTTTTGTTTCATTCCACCTTTCCTTCTTTGGTATTTTTTTCCACTTCTCATCTTTCTAGTCTTTTATATTATTTTATATCTTTTCTAGTTTCATTTGCATTCTGGTTTCTTTTTTTATTTCACATCTTTTTAATCTTCTACCATTGTAATGTTCACAATTTTTCACTATTATTATTTATTCTTTTGCCTGGATATTTATAATTCCTTTTCTATCTTCTGTTTACTAATACTATTATTCTTTTTCTCTTCTCTCTTTCCTTTTCTATGATCTTAATATTTTTTGAGGGAATGTGGGCGACTACAGGGATATAGAATAGGTGGAAGGAAGTGTCAAAAAAGAAGTTTAAAACAAAATAAACAAAATAAAACCCTAGATTAGAAAGAAAACCTAACCATCTGAATTATCCCATCAAGATAAACAGATACCTAGATACCAACAAAGCATTACAAGCCCTATTAAGAAGCAAGAAAACATAGTGCAGGCAAATAAGCAAGCTAAGAAACAGGAGGAGTTACAGAACATGGAACAACTAATCAAGGTTGTACAAACAGATATCATGAATCAACTTAATGAAGGGAAGCAAGCAATTAGGGATAGTAAGACATATACATATTAAAATTTCAAAATCTCAAGGTAAAGAAAGAATACTGAAAGCTGAAAGAAAAAGAAATCCATCACAAAGAAGGGAAGGTCAATAAGATTAAGCACTGATTTCTCATCTAAAATAATGGAGTAGAGAAGGCAATGATATGATGTAGTTAAGGTGTTATAAGAAAAAACTTTGAGCCAATAATTCTATATCCATCATAGGTGACATTCAAAAATGAGGGAGGGAACAGTTGTGGCTCAAACAGTTAAGTGCCCATCTCCCACATGGGAGGTTTCAGGTTCAGTTCCTTGTGCTTGCTATAGAAAAAACAAATGAGCAAAAAATTCACAAAACAACAAACAAAACAATAAACAAAAATAACAATAAACAGACAAAGGAGCCAACTCAGGTGAACTGACGTGGTTCAGTGGTTGAGTGTCATCCTCCTGCATATGAGGTCCCAGTTTCAATCTCCAGTCCCAGTTCCTCAGAAAAAAGAGAGAGTTCAAAATATTCACAGACCCAGGGACACAAGGAAGTTGCAAGTGAGTGGTTGGAAAATGATTTTGCATGAAAAAATTGCCTAAAAAAGGAGGAATTAACTATATTAAACAGACAAAATAGACTTTAAATGAAAAACTTTTTGTGAAAAAAAGGACACTAACATATTAGTACTGTACATAATTCCAAACCACTATAGATATTGAGCATATTTTCAATTACTTTTGGCCATTTATTCATCTTCTTTGGAGATACATCTGTTCAACTCTTTTGGCAATATTTTAATTGTGTTGTTTCCTTTTTGTTTTTGAAGGGATACTGTAGGGTTCCTTTTCATTAACTGGATATTAAAACATTATAAGATATGTGCTTTTCAAATATTTTCTTCCATTGATATGTGGTCATTTTATTTTCATAAAAATATCCTTAGATGCGTAAAAGTGTTTAATTTTGATGTGGTGCCATCTACCTTTATTTTATTTTGCTGATTCTGCTTTGGTTATAAAATCTGAAGGAAGCACTGCACAACACAAGGTCCTGAAGATGCTTCCCTAAGTTTTCTTCTAAAAGTGTAATGGTTCTAATTATTCTATTTAGATCTTTGATCCATTTTGAGTTGGGTTTTGTATATGATATGTGGTGAGAGTCTGCCTTCATTTTTTTGCATATGCATATCCAGTTATATGAGCAACATTTGTTGTAAAGACTATTATTTCCCAATTTATTGTACTTGGTAATCTTGTAAAAATTCAGTTGACCATATAAGTAAGAATTGACTTCCTACCTCTCAACTTGATTCCATTGTTTTATGCATCTGTCTTTCTGTCAGTATCATGCAGTTTTGATTACTGCAGTTTGCACTTATGAACCTTATCCATGTAATAATGAAACTAAGTCTAACTATAATTAATCCCTAAGATTTACTGCCTGACAACCTCATTGTTTCTCAAATGTGACCTCTTTCTAAACCAAACTCTACAAATAAACTCACAGGACAACCAATGTGGGACATGACTCCCAGGGATCAGCCTCCCTAGCACCAAGGTTTGAGATTGGGAAGTATGAGGCTCCAACTCTTTTTTTCTTTTTCAAGATGGCTTTGGCAATTCAAAGGCATTTACTCTTCCATAAAAATTTGATCATTGTTTTTTTCCAGCTCTGCAAAGTAAGGTATTGGAATTTTGATTGTGATTGTGTTGAATCTGTAAATCATTTTAAAGAATTAATATTTAAATATTTAGACATCAATTTCATGGACATGGAATGTTCTTTCACTTTTTTTAGGTTTTCTTTGATATTTTAGCAATGTTTTGCTCATAAGTCCTTTACAGTCTTAGATTTACTCTAAGATATTTGGTTATTTGTAAATGTAATTTTTTATTGATTTCCTACTCAGAATGATAATTATTAGTGTATAGAAACATTATTGATTTGGGGGTTTTGCTCTTCTACCTCAACAATTTCCTGAATTCACTTATTAGCTCTAGGATCATTGTTGCGGATTTTTCAAGATTTCCTCTATATAACATCTTGTCATTTGCAAGCCCTACTTGATTATAGTGAATAATTCCTTTTCCATGCTGTTGAATGCAGTTTGCTGGTATTATGTTGAGGATTTTTGCCAGTATGCTCATAATAATTATTGCTATATAATTTTTTTCCATGTAGTATGCTTATCTGGCTTTAGCATGTCCTAGAAGATAATTAGGGAAGCATCTATGAGATCTTGTAGTAGGAAATGGTTTCATAAACTTTATACCCAAAGCCAAGCATTGAAAGATAAAATAGATAAATGGGACCTCCTCAAATCTTTATACTTCAAAGATTTTGTTTAGAAGTTGAAAAGGAAGCCTACTCAATGGAAAAAATATTTGGTAACCAACTATCCAATAAGGGCCAAATACTCAATATATATAAAGAAATACTAAATCTCAAAAAGAAAGAAAAAAAAAACATTTAAAGAAATGGGCAAGAGATTTGTATAGACACTTTTCCAATGAAAAAAATACCCAAGTGTCCATCAACAGATGAATGGAAAAACATTATGGTATGTACATACAATTATTACTTGTAAGAAGAAATGCATTATTAATACACAGGACATTGTGGTTGAATCTTGAAGGCCTTATGGTGAGTGAATTAAGCCAGTCACTGAAGGACAAATATTACATGACCCCAATGATATGACTTAAGAAATTTTAGCAGGCTCCAGAAGTAGAACCTGGTAGAAGTGCTATCAGGAAACAGAAAGGGAGTAGAGGATGGGGAGCTGATGCTCAATATGGGCAAAATCTATGAAAAAGTCAAAGTGGGTGGTTAATCTCTGCATGGGGGTGATAGTTGTGCTGTGATTGGGTTTGAGGGTACAGGAATGTGAAGGGGAGTAGGGTGGGGGCTTGTATTGCACTATCCATGGAAATGGGGGAGAGTTGGAGGAAGGATCAGGTGAACCCAGAGGATTTACAGGTCTGTGGTTAAAACTACAATGGTGGGAATGTTCTTTTGGCAAACATGGCAGAGTAGCATTACTGGTTCAGGGTGTCGGGGTGGGATGATATGAGGGATAGGGCACACGAGGGCACACCTCTTTGCAATATGAAAGTGTTCATCTTGTCATAATGGGTTATCTCAATAGGTTGAGACCCATACAATAAACAAGAAATTATTAAACTTCCATCCTTGGTAGTCCTGCTATGTTCTCAATTAGAGGAGCAAGTATCTCTCAAGAACATAGGCAGTGCCTAGTAAGTGAAAACAGACTAATATTTCAAACTCTCAGTATTATTGCTTGTAAATATAAACCTTATTCCTCAAAAATTGAGACTTAGTGGTTACTATAGTTTCAAAGGGGAGGGGGGAGGGAAGAATAGAATAGGTGGAACTGAGGGCACTTTCAGGGTATTGGAATTGTTCTGCATGGACTTGCAATGATGGATACAGGCTGCTTTAAATTTTGTCAGAACCTATATAAGTTTATGGGCAAAATGTATACAATAATGTAAACAATTGACCATGGTTAGTAGCAAAACTTCAATATTTGTATATCAATTATTATTTTTTTAATTAAATTTTTTTTTAATTTTGTACATTTAATAGTTGAAAACATAAGCAATTAAAAACTGAAAAGTAAACACAGATGAATAAATATATACATTTCTCAATTAAATGTAATGGATACATGTAAATTTTTTTTTTAATCAAACAATATATTACACAATATATTTGGTTCATAGTAATGCATTCATACAGTATTTGTCCTTTTGTGTCTGGCTTGCTTCACTCAACATAATGTGCTCCAGGTTCATCCATGTTGCCATATGCTTTATGACTTCATTTCTTCTTACAGCTGCATAATATTCCATCGTGTGAATAGACCACAGCTTGTTTATCCATTCATCTGTTGATGGACACCTGGGTTGTTTCCAGCTTTTGGCAACGGTGAATAATGTGGCTAAGAACATCGGTGTGCAGATGTCTGTTCGTGTCACTGCTCTCAGTTCTTCTGGGTATATACCCAGTAATGGTATTGCAGGGTCACATGGCAAGTCTATATTCAACTTCTTTAGGAACTGCCAAACACTCCTCCATAGTGGTTTCCCACCAACAGTGAAGAAGTGTTCCTATCTCTCCACATCCTCTCCAACACTTGTAGTTCTCTGTCTTTTTCATAGTGGCCATTCTGATAGGTATGAAATGATATCTCATTGTAGTTTTGATTTGCATTTCCCTAATCATGAGTGATGTTGAGCATTTCTTCATGTGTTTTTTTTGCCATTTATATTTCTTCTTCAGAGAAATGTCTATTCAAGTCTTTGGCCCATTTTTTAACTGGGTCATTTGTCTTTTTATTGTTGAGTTGTAACATCTCTTTATATATCCTGGATATTAAACCCTTATCAGATATGTGATTTCCAAATATTTTTTCCCATTGAGTTGGCTGCCTTTTCACCCTTCTGACAAATTCCTGTGAGGTGCAAAAGTGTTTAATTTTGAGGAGGTCCCATTTATCTAATTTTTTCTTTTGTTGCACGTGCTTTGGGTGTGAGGTCAAAGAAACCACCACCTACTACAAGGTCTTGAAGATGTTTCCCTACATTTTCTTCCAGTAGTTTTATGGTCCTGGCTTTTATATTTAGATCTTTTATCCATTTTGAGTTCATTCTTGTATAGGGGGTGAGATAGGGGTTCTCTTTCATTCTTTTGGTTATAGATATCCAGTTCTCCCAACACATTTGTTGAAGAGACTGTTTTTTCCCATCAGCGTGGGCTTGGTAGGTTTGTCAAAAAACAGTTAACTGTATAGGTGAGGGTTTATTTCTGGATTCTCAATTCTATTCCACTGATCGATATGTCTATCTTTATGCCAATACCATGCTGTTTTGACCACTGTAGCTTTGCAATATGTTTCAAGGTCAGGCAGTGAAATTCCTCCCACATTGCTCTTCTTTTTTAGAATACTTTTGGCTATTTGGGTGCACTTACCCTTCCAGATGAATTTGGAAATTGCCTTCTTTAATTCTGTAAAGTAAGATGTTGGGATTTTGATTGGTATTGCATTGAATCTATAAATCAGTTTGGGCAAGATTAACATCTTCACGATATTTATTCTTCCAATCCATGAACACGGAATGTCTTTCCATTTGTTTAGGTCTTTTAAAATTTCTTTTAGCATTGTTTTGTAGTTTTCTGCATATAAGTCCTGTACTTCCTTGGTTAAATTAACTCCTAGGTATTTGAGTCTTTTTGTTGCTATTGAAAATGGAATTTTCCTCCTGATTTCCTCCTCAGGTTGTTCAGTACTAGTATACAAAAATATTACTGAATTTTGCGTGTTGATCTTATATCCTGCCAATTTGCTGAACCCATTTATTAGTTCAAGTAGCTTTGTTGTGGATACTTCAGGATTTTCTAAATACAGGATCATGTCATCCGCAAACAGTGAGAGTTTTACTTCCTCTTTTCCTATTTGGACGCCTTTAATTTTTTTGTCTTGTCTAATTGCCCTAGCTAGAACTTCTAGTACAATGTTGAATAACAATGGTGACAGTGGGCATCCTTGTCTAGTTCCTGATCTTAGGGGGAAAGTTTTCAAACTTTCCCCATTGAGTATGATGTTGGCTGTGGGTTTTTCATATATGCCTTTTATCATATTGAGGAATTTTCCTTTTATTTCTATCTTTTGAAGTATTTTTATCAAAAAAGGATTTTGGATTTTGTCGAATGCCTTTTCTGCATCTATTGAGATGATCATGTGGTTTTTTTCCTTCAATTTGTTAATGTGGTGTATTACATTGATTGATTTTCTTATGTTGAACCAGCCTTGCATACCAGGAATAAATCCCACTTGGTCATGATGTATACGTCTTTTGATATGCTGTTGGATTCGATTTGCAAGTATTTTGTTGAGAATTTTTGCATCTATGTTCATGAGAGAGATTGGTCTGTAATTTTCTTTTCTTGTGGAATTTTTATCTGGCTTTGGTATTAGGGTGATGTTGGCTTCATAAAATGTGTTGGGTAATTTTCCCTCCTCTTCTATATTTTGGAAGAGTTTAAACAGGATTGGTGTTAATTCTTTTAGAAATGCTTGGGAGAACTCACCTGTGAAACCACCTGGCCCTGGACTTTTCTTTGCTGGGAGATTTTTGATGACAGATTCAGTCTCCTTAATTGTGATTGGTTTGTTAAGTTCTTGTATTTCTTGTTGTGTCAGTGTAGGTTGGTTATGAGTTTCTAGAAATTTGTCCATTTCATCCAGGTTGTATAGTTTGTTGGCATATAGTTTCTCATAATATCCTCTTATGATTCTTTTTATTTCTGTGAGGTCATTTGTAATTTCCCCCCTTTCATTTCTGATTGTATTTATTGGCATCTTCTCTCTTTTTTTCTTTGTTAGTCTAGCGAGGGGTTTGTCAATTTTATTGATCTTCTCAAAGAACCAGCTTTTGGTTTTGTTGATTTTCTCTATTGCTTTTTTGTTCTCATTTTCATTTATTCCCGCTCTAATCTTTATTATTTCTTTCCTTCTTTTTGCTTTGGGATTGGTTTGCTGTTCTTTTTCTAGTTTCTCAAGTTGTTCAGTTAATCTTTGAGTTTAGCTCTTTCTTGTTTCTTAATATAGGCATTTAGGGCTATAAATTTCCCTCTCAAGACTGCCTTTACTGCATCCCATAAGTTTTGATATGTTGTGTTCTCATTTTCATTTGTCTCAATATATTTACTGATTTCACTTGCAATTTCTTCTTTGACCCACTGAATATTTAGGAGTGTGTTGTTCAGTCTCCACACATTTGCAAATTTCCTTTTTTCCTGTCTGTTATTGATTTCTAGTTTCATTCCATTATGATCTGAGAAGGTGCTTTGTATAATTTCAATCTTTTTATATTTATTGAGAGCTGTATTGTGACCTAACATGTGGTCTATCCTGGAGAAAGATCCATGGGCACTTGAGAAGAATGTATAACCCGCTGAGTTTGGATGCAGTGTTCTGTATATGTCTGTTAGGTCTAACTTGTTTATCATATTGTTCAAGTTCTCTGTTTCCTTGTTGATCTTCTGTCTAGTTGTTCTATCTAATGATGTGAGAGGGGTGTTGAAGTCTCCGACGATTATTGTAGAAATGTCTATTTCTCCCTTCAGTTTTGCCAGAGTTTGTCTCATATATTTTGGGGCACCCTGGTTAGGTGCGTAGATATTTATGACTGTTATATCTTCCTGGAGGATCGTCCCTTTTATTAATATATAATGGCCTTCCGCATCTCTTATCACTTTTTTGCATTTGAAGTCTGTTTTGTCTGATATTAGTATAGCTACCCCTGCTCTTTTTTGTTTACTATTCGCATGGAGTATCTTTTTCTAACCTTTTACTTTCAGCCGGCTTGTATCCTTGTGTCTGAGGTGAGTTTCTTGTAAGCAGCATATGGATGGCTCATGTTTTTTATCCATTCTGTCAGCCTGTATCTTTTGATTGGGGAATTTAATCCATTCACATTTAATGATATTACTGAAAATGCACTATTTATTTCCTCCCTTTTATTCTTTGGTTTTTATATATCATCTTATTTTTGTCTTTCTTTTTACTCTTTTGGTTATCCTTTCTGCTTTTCTTTCTTCTATACTCTCCTCCAAGCCCCTCTCTCCTGTCTTTTTCTTTCAGGTTCTAAGGCTTCCTTTAATATTTCTTGCAAAGGTGGATTCTTTTTTGCAAACTCTCTTAGTTTCTGTTTTTTGTGAATACTTTATATTCACCTTCATATTTGAAGGACAGTTTTGCTGGATAAAGAATTCTTGGCTGGCAGTTTTCTCTTTCAGTTTCCTAAGTGTATCATACCACTGTCTTGTTGCCTCCATTGTTTCTGAAGAGAAATCTGCACAAAGTCTTACTGGACATCCTTTGTACGTGATTGTTTGCTTCTCTCTTGCTGCTCTGAGAATTTTCTCTTTATCTTTTACATTTGACATTCTGAATAATATGTGTCTTGGCGTAGGTCTATTTGGATTTATTCTTATTGGGGTATGGTGTGCTTCTTGGACATTTAAGTTCATTTCTTTCATGACAGTTGGGAAATTTTCAGCTATTATTTCCTCAAATACTCTTTCTGCCCCTTTTCCTTTCTCTTCTCCTTCTGTAACTCCCATGACATGTATGTTCTTGTGTTTTGTGTTGTCATTCAACTCTCTGAGCCCCTGCTCAATTTTTTCCTTTCTTTTCTCTCTCTGTTCTTTTCTCTCTTCAATTTTAGCTGCTCTGTCTTCAGTATCACTTATTCTTTCTTCTCTCATTTCGAGTCTACTGTTGTATGCTTCAAATGTATTTTTTACTTCACCTATTGTGTCTTTCATTCCCATGAACTCCGTTACTTTTCTGTTCATGATGTCAAATTCTTCTTTACGTTTGCACAATGATTTCCTGATGTCATTGATCTCTTTAACTATATTCTCTTTCATCTCATTAATTTGATTTTGGAAATGTGTGCTCATCTCACTGATTAGTTCTCTCAAATTCTGCATCTCTTCTGGGACTTTGCTGTATTCCTTTTCTTGGGCCATGTCTTGTATTTTCTTAGTATGGCCTGTAAATTTTTGCTGGTTCTTAGGCATCTGGTTGGTTTGTATTTTACTTAGATGCTCTATCTCTTTCTCTTTTATGGGGTTTTAGTGGCAGGAGGCTGTGAGTTACCACTGCTCTTTGATTTTTGGCTCAACCTTGATTGTTAGGATTGTTTTGCTGGTTGCTCAAAACTGGGCACTGGACCCAGTTATTGGTTGTATAGTCGTTTCCTAGGGCCTTGGGCAGGGAGGCTATAGAGGCCAGGAAAAGCCTCTCTTACTTATTAATTTTCTTATGTGCACGTCCTTGGTCTGCCAGGAGATGGCGCTTGTTGGCAGCTCTCAATTCAATGCCTGGTCCGAGCGTATTTGTTGTGACACAGACCAGATCAATGTGATAGAGCTTCCTGTCTGGGTGCTAAGAGCCCTGTGATTCAAACTTTCTGAGACAGTTCTCCAGACTTCTCTCGTAGTGCCCCCCTTTTCCCAGCTATTTCCACTCCCTTCTGAATCCTCAACAATCAGTCCCTGTTAGTAGAGGAGGAGATTGGGAGGTTTGTATATCTTTAGCCCCTTGCAGGCTCCAAGGCAAACAATGGCGTAGCCCCACCCAGCCTGAAAGGGCTCTTGGGACAGGGCAGACCAAACCTGGGAGTCCAAAGCAGGGTCAGCCCCAGGCTCTCTCTCCCCTCTCCAGTGGTGTCCTCAACAATTAGTCCAGGCTAGAAGAGAGGGAGGTTGCAAGGATCGGATTTCTCCAGTCCTTTCCAGGCTCCCTGGGCAAACCGCTGTGTGGAAGGGTCCTTGGGGCTCTGCAGCCCAAATTTCAGGTCAGAACCTGAGTCAGCCTAAGGCTGTGTCCCTCTCTCTCCCCTTTCCAGGAGTGGCAGATCCCTGAAGCCTCCTTTGTCTGTGGTCGCAGGCCCAGGGGCCTGAGAATTCTGAAGAGTGTGGGGGAGGGTGCAGGCAGCAGCAGAAGCTGCTATTTGCAACTCACAGTTCTGTAGTCTCGATTTCCCTCTTCTGTCCCTCTCTCCTCTGGGTGGTGTGCAGCCTTCACCTGCTGTCTTAAACCCTAGAAGATCTTTTTCGGGGCTGTTTCAGCCTGTCCTCTAGCTATTTTTCTGGAGAAGAGATTCCTGTGCCTTACTAGTCCGTCATCTTCCCGGAAGTCTTGTATATCAGTTCTAACAAATATACCAAAAACATGTAAAATGTTATTAATGGGGGAGTGTTGGAGAGTGGGAGGGGTTTGGCTATATGGGAATCCCCTATTTTTCTTTGTGACTTTTCTGTAACCTAAAGCTTCTTTAAAGATACAGCCAAAAAAATAAGACAATGGGGGAAGAGGTGGAAGAAATTTTCACTGTTCATAAAAGATAACAGATCTTATAGTGATGAAAGCCACAATGAAAAAAATTTAATTTCATTTTCGTTTTATTTTTGTTTATTTTTTAGCTTTGTCTTTGGGGAGGTTTTGGATTGAAGAAGGTCACATATATGGCAGGGTAGGATCACTGGTGTTGGGTGTTGGTGGTGGGGGTTTGTGTGGCAAGGCATGCACCAGGGGCATGCCTCTATGACGTATGAATACATTCAAGTGTTCGTGAGGCATTGTCTCTGTGAATGGATGGGTGGAGTCCCACACAATAACTGAAAGAATATTGTATCCTCTCCTGGGAATTCCTGCTATATTCTCTAATAGAGTAGCAAGAATCCCCTGAGTACATAGGAAGTGCCTAGTGAAGGACAGACCATTATACCAGGCCCTTAATATTAATGGTTGTACTTATGAACCTTTAGTAGTGAAATTGAAACTTAGTTTTGTATTATACTGGCTAAATGTTACATCCTGAAAACCTTGTCATTGCTCAAATGTGGCCTCTCTCTAAGCCAAACTCATCATATAAATGCACTACCTTCCCCCCAGCATGGTAAATGACTCCTAGGGATAAGCTTCCCTGGCACCAAGAGATTATTACCAAGCACTAACTAGCAATGAATCTGGAAAAAGACCTTGACCAAAAAGGGGAAATATTAAATACAAATGAGTTTTTATGGCTAAGGTATTTCAAAGTGAGTCAGGAGGTCATTCCAGAGGCTATGCTTATGCATATGTCAGCAGGATATCCTTAACTGCCACAGTAAACATTGCCTCAATTAGTGGGGCTCCTGAGGGTTCTACAGACATCTAGATGCTATAGGCTGGAGAGACAACCCCAGGAATTTGGCACAATGTAAATGGGCCTTACTTTGGAACATATGCTTCCCTATATAACAGAGTTAGACACAATTATAATTTCCCTTCACATGGCTATTCTGTCCCTTTTATTTGAACTTATAATTAGCAATATACTTGTTAAATACATGTCCCAGAGACTTAAGTCTTTGGTCTATTCTTGTGCCCATTGAGCCCTGGATCTTAGCAGAGTTGCAGCACCTACTCACCATTTCACTGGACTTACCCAGGAAACTAACAAGGAGATGATGATGCACAATGCCTTTCCTTGGAAGCGGATGGTTTCTTACAACGGCAAGCAATTCAGTTTCATCCATCTGCCCCATGGGATCTAAGCCCACTCTCAATCGGAGACAAGATCTATAATCTATAATCTCTCATTCATACCATTTGAAACATTGGTATCACCATCCCAAAATCCTCAAGATTGAGGAAAAAACAAATGTAAGGATGGAAAGTAATTAGGGACTAAAGTAGACTAATTATTCTAGCAATGGAAGGACTTGTATCATTGATATAAAGGCAGTGGTCACTGAGTTTTATGAGGGGAGGGAGAGGGAAGAATAAGTGTAACATGGGTACATTTTTGTGATATTGGTATTGATTTGCATGATATTGCAATGATGGATACAGGCCATTATATGTTTTGTCAAAACCTATAAAACTGTGCGGGGCAAAGTAAAAACAATAATGTGAACTATAGTCCTTGGCTAGTACAATGCTTCAACATGTGTTCATCAATTAGAACAAATGTACCACCCTAATGAAAGATGTTATTAATGTGGGAAAGTGTGGGAGGGGGAAGTGGTGGGATATATGGGTACCCC
The DNA here is from genome assembly GCA_026826555.1 of Tolypeutes matacus. Classification (NCBI taxonomy): domain Eukaryota; kingdom Metazoa; phylum Chordata; class Mammalia; order Cingulata; family Chlamyphoridae; genus Tolypeutes; species Tolypeutes matacus. Next base: position 1,588,386 of record JAKSZT010054581.1, read on the forward strand.
CTATATTTTTGGCAATCTAAAGCTTCTTAAAAATAACAAAAATATTACTAAAATAAATACATTTAAAAAGTGGGTGTGACCATGAAAAAGAAATGGTCAGGTTTGTACATTACATTTATACAATGACAAATTCATTCGTAAAATAGTTAGGAAAAGACTTCCAAAATAGCAGTGGCTCCGTATTTTTTTAAATAACTAAATATGTGGAAAAGCTAATATGGAGTACATGAAACCATTCTGACAAGACACAGACACTTGTTCTTTATATATTGATCATCTCAAAAGGACTTTTTATATTTTTTCACTGAAAACAGATTAATAGTTTAAGAAAACAGTGTTGCTTTAAAAATCCCACTTTAGTATTACATCAGTACACCATTTGGCATATAAATCATAGTTTAGCTTTGATCATAATAGATAAAGATGTGTTTGAGAGGTTTCTCTGATAAGAAGTTAATTTTGTTATCAATATCAATTCATAGATTTTTATTTCATAATGGCTTCCTGGAATTAGCTATTTACATTCAAATCCTTCAGATTATAAAATGTTTTTATAACTTCCCACAACTTGTAATTTCCTATAATCTCTCATAACCATTTATACCCATATAGATTAGTTACTTTACTTTAAGACAAATTTCACCTTTAAATTAACATATTAAAATCCAGTCAGCAACAAGTGAAATTTACTTATACAATCCTTCTGCAACTTTCCATATCCATTTAAGTCTTGTCCTACATATTTCCATACTGATTTTATGAAAACCAGTAATCTTATTTTAGGACAAAACACATTCCCTTAAACAAACTTTCACAACTTTCTACTTCTTTCCATACCCATTTAATTCTTACCTTATCTCTCTCATTCTGTTATTTGAGAAACTAGTAATTTTACTTTAGGCAAAACAATTATTTTTAAAAGATATTCATAAAAATAATAATTTCCTAAGTAGAATAAAATAAAAATAATGATAGTTTATATAAGAAATGTTTTTCTTTTTCTTTCCCTTTATATGTGGTTAAAACATCTTTGTTTTCATAATAATTTAAAATTATATATAACCTCAAAAATCACACTAATTGTCAGGCTCTAAAGAATATATTATAACTGTTTTATTTGTTTCAATTAAAATTTAGAAAATCCTTTTTGTATTTTTCAAGGAACATTTCTTTACTAAATGAATACTGACCATTCGACTACTCATTACGCTCATACAGAAGCTGTAAAAATTTAATTGAAGAATTACAGTACAAACTATGCAAAATAAGGTTTATTCTTTACTAATCCTATTCTCCCTAGCACTTTTAACTTCCAGGCCTAGTATACAGAATTCTAAGCTAAATTCTTATCTCCCCCATCTGTCCATACCCAGCCCAAACCCCATAGTTTTCTAAAGTGCATTTAATGTGTCACCGGAATTCAGTTAAGTTTAGGTGAACACCCTGGCTGTAGGTTAGGCCATAGAAATATTGTGGAGGAATTCAGGACAATCTTTTCAGGTTTTGTTTCCTTCAAATATTTACTTTAGTCGGATTTTATATGACCTTGATCACTAGAGTTTCAACTAGCACCCAGCTTTTCTCAGCTTGACCCTTAAAGAAAGCTAAGGTACTTTTCCATAATTTCTCCTCTACTTAGATTTTAATTACACCTTGGAGCAATTAAGCCTTTTATCCTGGAGGAACTTCCCAGAGGAGTAGAATTTTTGCAGGCTCAGATGCTGATTTTCAAGATCTGTCTTGGCTGAATTGAGATACAAGATTCTTTTCTAAAGAGCCATTTTCTTCCTGATTCTAAGTTGTATTGAGGTCAACCTTTGCTGCAGGAAAAACTATTTCTTGTTTTTTCATAGGCTCATGGCTAAGATTTTCCAGTCCTTCAAAATACAACTTAAAGGGCTTTTAGCATTTAGGAATGCTAGTAAAGTTATAATTTTCCATATTAAAGAATTTCATGAACCAGTAACCAATTAAGACTATTTGAGCTGTGTAATTGCAGCTAAACACTAATTTAAGAGTTGAGATCTGTTTTCATCCCCATGAAATAAAGGTGAGGGAGAGATAGGAACAGTGGCACTCTCAATTCTCCTGATACTTGAGACAATAGCAATATTTAAGTTATCATCAGTGGAGTTAGAGGCTAAGAGCATTTTTTTTCTGGTTTCTATTCCCTTACTCTTTGAAATTATTTAAATTTGACTTTTGTACAGACAGTCTGCTAGCGAATTCCTTCACTGGCTATGGTGGCAAGCCATCATTTTCTCCAATTTTAGTGTGCTGGGGATCTAGGGCCTGACTAAATGGCAGTATACCATGTCCATAATATTTTCTCTGAAGTTCTCATTTTGGGTTAATGCCATAAAGCATTGGATATAAGGAATTTCATCCCATTTATTTAAATTTCTATAGAATTGGTCTAACTGTAGAAGAATAATATACTCTAAAAATCATTGGGCTGGCCATTTCTGCTCACCTTCTAATGCATTTTGAGGCCAAACTTCCTTACAAAGGCAGATCATTCTCTTTTTAGTGACAGATCTATACCCATATTGTTACCAATGTTTAATGATGCAACACAGTGGGGTGCATTTTTCCTTCACTTTCAAACTCTGGCTATTTCCCATTCTAGTTCAACAAGTACAGAAACCAAGACTTAGATAACTAAGCTCAGCAACATTTCCTTATTCCAGGGGCAGCCCCAAACCCAATTCCAAACACCAAGCCTAAAAATACAAGCAAGGCAAAAGTATAACTTAGAGCTTTGCCAAGATATAATGTGCTGCTGAGGATACTAAGAGTAACCAAAGCACACACACACAATACACACACAAAAACCTATTTTCCTTTGTAGCCCACCACCTTTAGAGATTCTGGACACCTGAGGCAAGAGATTCCCATCTCTCTTGGAATAAAGCACACTGACAGCCTTAGAGCCAGGGTTCATGAATGTCTTACCTAGTGGGTTCAGGAGTCCACCAAGCAGCATTGTTCTCAGAAGGAAACCTGCCCCACATTGGGCACCAAATTGAAGAGGGTCCAGGGTGAACTTGGCTGGGTTCATTCACCCAGTGTGGCAGAATAGACATATAGAATGTACTAGACTAGCAAGGAAAGGAGTGTTTATCTGCTGGTAGGAGACTGGAGATGTACAACTTCAAATCAGCCTCCCTATTAAAGGTTTTTCTCACACATTTCATACCATTTGAAACAAAGAAAGTTAATCATTAATCATTAGGGTGACATTTCTAAGAAGGATCCAGAAAATTGATTTTTCTTTCTTATTTAATCTTAAAATAAGCATGGTACTTGAGTCTATAAGAGGATTTTATGAGAAACTGTATGCCAACAAATTAGACAATCTAGATGAAATGGCCAAATTTTACTTTTACATGAATATAGTGCTTCTTAAAAAGCCTATTAAAAACCCATCAAATCTCACTAAACTTTGATCATGAAAATAAAATGAATTTTCTGCAAACCATTTACAATTTCCCATATACACTGAGGTTTTATCTTATAATTTTATCCTTTATATTCTGCAATAACCAATAATTTTTCTTAGATCAGAACTGTGCTCTCTTTTTTTGTTATGGTTGCAAAAACATATCCTACATGCCTGCATACATGCCTTAGCAAAATCCTAAAGTTTTAATGTATAAAAATATCTGGAAATATATCTTTAAGATGATAAATTATATAAAACTCAATTATGGTTGAAATAATCTTTGTCAGAATAATGGCTCCACTTGGTTAAATTAATCCATTTCTTCCCATGTTACTCATTAAACATCTAGTAGCTTGCTTTAAGGCATTCTTAAAAGTGGCTAATTTACAATCATAAGTTTTAGAAGCTTTTGATGGCCAGTCCAAGAATGCACTACACTCCTTTTGTGGAGATCTGGCAACTTTTTATTCAAATGTATGTACTACCTTGGTGAATTCACATGTTCAATTGCAAACTCAAATCATCCTTGCTAAGATTCACACATTTAAAGAGAAACAAATATGAACTGGGCCCATAGTGAGAAAACCTATAGGCCTAGGGTTTTTTGCAGGAGAGGAAAAAAGAGGTTTAAATTGAGAAAAGCACATGTTCAGTCAAAGATTCCAAAGATGAAAAATATATAGGGCACCCTAAAATGGATCAGCAGCCATCTTCAGGTATTACAGGAATTCAGTCCTATCCTCCCAAGAGATAGAAGTAGACAACAAAACAAACAAAAACCAAGGCCATCAATGAAACCAGAGAGTTCAAAATGAAAAAAAATATCAGAGTTTAGATCTGGATATGTAAGAATCTTACCCCTGGCTTTCCCAGGGCTTTAGACAGCAGGGGACACAATGGGTTCTGAGGGTACCATGCCTGGTCCCTCACTAACCAGGGAACAGTCCAGAATCTTCTCAGGTTTCTGTATCTGATTCCAAATCTGACAAAAGAAATAAAGCTACCAATATTATCAAACCAATGTTTAATTGAAAGAGAAACTGCTTCAGCAGTGTGATGCCAAACTGAAGATATCAGAGTAAAAGTTTCAAAATAGTAAGTGGGTTATAATTGCTCATAAAGGCAGTTGGGGATTTCTAATAGAGAACTTACAATCATTGGTTGACATTTAAGTTCTTCATTATGCTGTGAGGTTTTAGAAGGCAGGGAACATTGTTTACTATGGCATACTTTTCTTTTTAATAGGGTATCCTTACTGGATCAAGACCATCTCATCATACAATGTTGCTTAAAAGGCAACTTATAAAAAATGCTCCGTTTTCTGATCTGTGTTCATCTTTGGTCAATTTTTATTTTTTATTACTTGCCATTTTTTGGATAGGGAGTACCTTCTGGCAACTCGCTGTGCTAGTGGTCATTTTGTTTTATTTTACATAAAATGAAGTAAAAACCATAGTAATATAATTCCAAATCAATAAATAATATTCACAGAGCATTTTGTATGTGTTTATAAAAATACAGTTAGATGGATAAGTAAACACAATAGTTTATAATTAAGAAATGGATCTGATCAATATATCAATAGATAAAAAAGTCCTTCAGAGATATAATTTTAATTTTGTGTTTATTTATATGATGCATATTTTATCTACATCTAAAATATGTATATTATTGAACAAATATTGCAGGTGAAATTTGGATAAAAAGTAATATAAAATGTTGAGCATCAATACATTTTAAAGCTAATGTTTTGGAGTATATAATTACGACATCAAACTTGAGAAAATGACTCTCTTCTTTTCATATATTCTTTTTTTTTTTTTTTATTTTTATTGTGGGTAAAAATAAAAATTCTCACAATACATACAAACATTTGCAAAATGATATATAAATATATATATGCATATATGTGTATTTGCTTACAAAAATGTTATTTATATATATATATATATATATATATACATATATTTTAAGAGGTGCTTAGATTACCCAAAATATTACACGGAACCCACTGGGATTCCCATGTTGCCCACCTCCCACACCTCCCACCACATCCCACACAAACATCTCCCACAAGTGTGGCCCACCACCCTCAATGAACTTACACATCCTGGAGCCTTTTCATATATTCTTATCTCAAACCTTTATTATCTGATCATATTATCCAGCATTTAGAAGACACTCAAATAATAAATTTGGCATATAGCTATATGTTTTATAAGAAATGTTCTTTAAGATATTTCATTAATTGAAAGATTATGTGCTGTATTTCTTTGAGCTTACTGTGTTTTCATCATTTTACAATATATTTTATTTGAAATTTTAAATATTTTTATTTTTAATCTTAAGAGTAATGAAATTATTTTTGTTATTCTGAAAAAAGTTGTTATTCTGAAAAATTTTGTTATTCTGAAAAAAATTGCCTTCTTTGTATATGTGTTTTTATAGAGAATTATTATTTTTGATAAAGTGGTATAATATGAACTTTTTTGTGCATCAACTTGAAAATCTCTAGGAATTGTCTTATTAAAATTTTACACTTCTTTTCATTGATGAAAAATTAAACACATTAAACATTTTTTAAAGTGTATAATTAACATCTAAAATCCACCTTTTTAACTTATGTTGTACAATGAGCATTTTACTGTATTAGTTTTATCATTTATCAATTCTTATTTCTTTCCATCTATTCACCATATTTTTTGTGTGTTTTTAACATTTCTTTGTATTTCAAATTAAGTGGCAACATTATTATTCTTCACTATTAAATATTTCAGGATGCATATCACTAACAGAATTTAATTATAGGAATATGGTTCTTATTGTTTTAGGCAAATTTTACAGCCAAATGTATGTATCTTAAGTTCTTATATTTCACTTAAATTTAAACAAAAATCATCATTATAACCCAAACCCTTATCAAATATACCATTTCATCATTGAGTTCTCTCTCTACATTCTCCATTACTTCTAGTCCATTATTTATTTATTTTATATTGCTTAATATTTCTTGCATTAGAAATTTGTATAAACTTTCTCATGCTATAGCAACTCATTTATGTAAGGATCTTTTTAGAAAGTGAAAAGTAATTTTTCTGAAGTATATCCATATTGTGCATATCAGTTTTCTATTATTTGAAAATAATTTGTACTATTCTATTACAGAAATAAACCACAGAATATTTTCCATTTTTTCTCTGATAGGCACTTGCACTTTTTAGTTAATATGGACAATGCTTCTGTGAACATACCTGTACAGAAGTCTTTTGGATCTATTCATTCACTATTCTTGAGTCTAAAATAAGTAGTTAACTCACTAGTTCATATTAGTTTTATAAGAAACTGCACAATTTTGGGAAGAATTATCATAGTATCTTGAATACCACTGAATGCATGATAGTTTAGTTTAGCAATATCATCACAATTTTTTAGTGTTACTGGAATTGCTTATTTGTAGAAAATCTGGAGTTGTATAGAAGCATATCATTGTGGTTTTCATTAGAATTTTCATGAGAATATAGCAAGATGGAACAAATATTGAGCCATTAAATAAGTATCCATGATTTTTAAAAGGCTTACTTTTATATAGTATATTCTCTGACCACAAAGGAATTAAATTAGATGTCAATAAAGCCCAATATTTGGAAACTTCACAGTATATATTTATGAGTAAAAAATAAAGCAGGTGGAAAATTTAGAATATATATTTTAATTGAATGATAATAAAAGTAAAATACATCAAATAAGTAGAATAAAAAATAAAACAGTTCATAGAGAGAATTTTACATCTGTTAGTGTTTATTCTAGAAAAGAAGAAAACTTTAAGATAACGATTTAAATTTCCCTCTCAGAAATACAAGAAAAGAACTACATAGTGTACCTCCACTAAGTTTAAAAAGAAGAAAATAATAAAAATACAAAGAAAGTAGTAAAAATCAATGGTACATAAAACAGAGAAACAAAAGGAAAAAGCGACAAAATTTTTTCTTTAAAATATTCACCGAAATTAAATCCTACCTTGAATTATCAAGGATAAAAGAAAATGGAAATAAATTACTAAAATCAATGATGAAATATGGATTGCTAAAAAAAAGCCAGACTACAGAAAAACATAACATGGTGTTTGGTAGGGACTTTATAGAAATTGAATGTAATAAAAACAACTGACAAAATTAATTGCTAATTATAAAATTTGAGTTTCAAATGAATTAATATTTTAGAAAACTGTGATCATGAAAGTTTTCCCAAACTGAAAGATGTTTCTGAAAGGACTGTTGGTGGTATTAAAATATGCAAATTATTTTGGTATTGCAGAATGAAATATATCTTATTTGGAAGATTTGCAACACTCTGTGATTCAATATTTTCCAGATGAAACTTCATGATTTTATGAAATCGTGCATGAATAAAAGAACCACTCAAATGCCAAAATAGATGAATGGATTAAAATATAACAGATTAAGAATGTTCATTTATATGGTTGCCGATTACAAATTGTCGGTCTTTAAGAAACCATCATTTGTTGACTTTTGTTGTAGAAAAAATAGAATAATAATGATGGTTATCTGAAAGTGCTATTAATATACTTTTTCTTTTGTTATCATATTTCTGTGTGAAACCATGTTTTTAAAATATTCTTCAACCAAAACTCAGGTTGCAATAGTTTGAATGAAAAAGCAGATCTGTGAGTCCAGTTGTGTTCTATTAATCCAGACACTAAAGAGATTTTCAAAGTGTAAAGGTGAATTTCTGCTTCCAAATATTTGACTTATCTCTACTCACCTAAACTTCAATGCTGACTTTTATAACTCTGTTGGTAACATATAGGCTTTCACCAAGAATTCTATTCTTGTCACTTCATTTCCAAGACTTTCCTTGGAGCTTCTAAGCCTCTCCCAAATTATGCATCTTTCCAGATTGACAGTCATTGCTAAAATTTTTCAGAACAAGGACTTATTGTTTCCTTTCTTAAGAATTATTTCTGAGGGGTAATAATTCACATTCTGGAGAGAACTTAGCTTTATTGGTCATATTCCAGTAGGAGATCTATTCAAAGCACTTTTCATGAATAAATGTCCCACTCAATTCTAAATCTCTCTCTCTTTTTTACTTCTTTACATTTTAAAACCAATTCTTGAAGTTCTGCTTAATTATTGGTTTTTAAATTTTCAGTTAATTTTACTCTGCATTTGAGTTTCCTCAAGGCCATAAATTTAGCCCAAAATCTTTAGAAAATGCATTTTATTAGGAGCAACACAAATTATGGATTTCCTATGTGTACATAATTGTATTTATAGTAAGACAGAAAATGGAAAATTTATTGAGTCTCATATGAATTGGGAAACATTATTGAATATTTTTGTTAAGATTTAACAAAATATTATTTACTAGTTTTATCTCAAAGAAACACCACTATATATTTAATTAATCTCAAAGATATAGGGCAAGAAATCCTTATCAAGCATGAGGTGAATTGAAGCTGATTCTCTTGAGGTCGAAATCCACAATTATCCAGGTCTTATGGCCCATATGTGTCCTCCCTAAAGAAGAAGACATGTTTGTAAAGAATCAGAAAAGGGACGAGAATTTTATTCAGTGAAGGATGAAACATGACTTCTTATTTTTTTAAATCATCTTTTTAAATATATCAAAAGATATATTCATGTTTGGGAAGGAAAACTTGTCATCTCATTTTTTTCAGGTATATTTCCATATTTTATTTGCATTTTAAAAATATTTCTAATTAGTAATTCCTTGAGTTTGTTAGCATATTTGGTTATTTCTGCTCTATATGATAAAGTTTTGCTCATAAGTTAGGCTGGATTTTTCTGATTCAATTGTTTATTTTATGTGATTCATTTTTTAAAATGGTACCTGAATATCTGTCTGTGATTACACAATATGACTCAAAAGATTGGAAATAAAGAGATAACAAAAGTCCCTTAAAAAGAACTATTGGAAGCAAGAAGAATGAGAAATTTCCTGATCTAAATAATAAATGAGAGCTCAAAATTTTATAAGCAAAAGAGAGTTATGATGGCTTTTAATGGAAATCTATCAAGGTAAATGCAACTTTTACTATACACTTATTTTTATGTATGTTCATGTATGAATAAAAGACTTCAATAAAATATTTTAAAATGAAAAAACGTCATTAAAACATCAATGGAAATGTAAAGATTTCCAGTATAACTATAAAAATGTACACTTTCTGATATTTATGAAACAGCCATGATTTATGATGATCTTTTTCATATTAAACTATATATCATATTTTTAACAATGGACATGGAATTAGCAATCCTGCTTAGTCTATTATTGTCCACATTTTAAAATTGTGAAGTAAATGTTTTCTAAATATCTCTTCAGTATTAAGGAATGGGGGTGGGAGGGGAACCCTGAACTACCTCTTGTGGCCAAAGCTATTCATTTAGCTAAACAACATAATGGATTTTGAAGGATATGTGTGGCAAATTTACCAAGTTCAAACCTAATAATTTTTATAGAATTGGAAAAAAGATGCACTCTGAAGAGATGGTATATAGGAAGGAGACTTTAATGATCAAGTGTTCATGCATGATTCTAATAAAGCAAATATTAAGAAAAGAAAAGCAACAGATATAAGTTTGCATCAATTCAGTATCATACACCATAAGTAAAATGCATCATATTAACCTCTGAGCAATATTTTGATAGTTAATAAAATTATCTGACTAACGTAATTTCTCTGCTTTGAAAAATGAGGATATTAGAAGAAACTACATATAATAGAATGGATGTTATAGAAAATAATTTACAAAAATATTTTGACATAGAATACAAATTATCTGGATGTAACCAACATAAGCAATTCAATATTATACAAGTAATTGTTATTAATTAAAAAGTTTGTTAAACATAAAAAATCTTTGTAAAAACAAAAAGATTATATATAAATAAAAATAAAATACAAAGTCTAAATTTTTGTAATTACAATTCCTTTATTCGAGGTTTCTCACAAATATAACTTGTGCTAAAACTCTAATTTGGCATAGCTAGTTTTAGCATTAACATTATAGTATTGAATCAAGACTTCTTTATGATATTAAATGCTGTAAGAAAAGCACAATTAAATAAAGTTATCAAATTTGTTTATGAATGACAGATTTTTGCAACATGGAAAAGCATATATGTGAGAGAACTGGGCAGAATGTTAGCCGTTCACTAAATAATAGAATTCGTGCCTAATGGTGAAATGATGCTTTGTGAAGGAGTAATGTCAGGTGGAATGTTTTCTTACATTCTGTGTGCAGGTGAAAATGTTAACTGGAGTGATAGCAAGGAAACTCTGATATACACTGCTGTGAAGAAAATGGGATGATTATATTCTGAATCAAATATAACTTTTATGGGCAATTTTACAAAGGAGGAAAGAAAGAATTGACTCTCCTGTTTTGCTTTTTAGCAACTAAAATTAAAGAATGGTGAGGGATAATCTTGTGGTCTCATGTGGAATAAGACCATTCTCAGAAGATACTTAGAAATATTCATTAATTTTGTTAAAGAAACACTCTCTAGGTAATTCTGCCATGGATGGGGAGATATCAGAAATCTTTCTAGTTCCCTGGTACATGAAGGGAATCAATAACAACTGTGCAATGTTCAAACACACTGGACATTAGGGAAGCTATCTTAAAGAGTATGTCTGCTTTAATATTTGATCTTGCAGAAAATGAGAAAATAAACCATGGATGTGTTCATGCAGAGTTTCAAAATAAATTTAAAGAAATAATGTAATGTGGCTCAGTGTTCAAAATGTTGCTGGACCTTGATCTCATATTAAGTACTTTTATTTGCTTAGAATCTTTTTATTCTGTGAATGCTAAAGTTAATATATCTCAAGATAGTTGGGGTAGAAAACAAAACAGAACAACAACAACAACAACAAAAAAAAAAAAAAAAAAAAAAAACCCCAAAACAAAAAAAAAAAAAAAAAGTGCTTTAATTGATTTTTAAAACTGACATTAGTTGATTTATTATACCTTGATTTCCAGGTTTGAAGCCTTATATTGATGTCAATGGTTATATATTATTTGTCAACATTTTTGGTTGTTTTCACTTTCTTTTTTACATAGTTATCAAAATTAGGAAATTTGCATTTGTACACTATTAACTGAAATACAGAGTTTATTCAGATGTCATGAGTTTTTCAAACACTGTATTTTTCTTTTGGTGCCAAGTTACCATTAAGGACACCTCATTGCCTCTAGTCACCATGACTCCTTAGCCTCCTCCTGTCTGTAGCAGCTCATGTTCTTTTAATGAGGGTTGGTCAGGTATTTTGTAGAATATTCCTCAGTTTGGGTTTGTCTAATAGTTTCTCATGGTTAAACTGGGGTATGGTTTGTGGGGAAGAATTTCACAGAAATGAGATGTCCATTTTTTTGCATCCCAGCAGGGTATTCTCAATAACAACATGATTTATCACCTTGATCACTTTCTTAAGGAGTGACTGATGAATTCCTCCAATGTGAAGTTACAATTTTTGTAATGAATACTCTATTCATTAGAGCAGTCACTTAGCTCAACCCACACTCACAGATAGAGGAATTAATCTCTACTTGCTGGATGGAGCAATATTAAGAATTTGTGAACATGTGTTAAAAATATCAGAGCTATTAACAAATATTTGTGGAAAACACTTTGAGGCTATACAAATATTCCATTTCTGCTTGAAGGTTTGCCTACTCTTAGTATTTTCAGTGGATCTTGCCTACAGCAATTATTATTGTGGTTTTCTAATGTTGATTTTCTATTTTCTTCAGTCCTTTTACATTTATAATTAAATTATATTATCTGGAATTCTCCCATAAATATTTGTCCCTTCTACCCCCATTTACTCCTTTATTGAAGGAGTTAATTTTTTCCAGATTTACCCAGTTATAAATCTTTCATATCAGCTTCTGTGTGTATTTTGACACATCCCCATCCCTTTTCCCTCAAGCCCTTATTTTCAGGCACTACAAGATGTTCTAGGTTCAACTTACATACTCACTGGATCATCCCTGGAATTAGCCATTTCTTCAAGGAGTCATAGTTCGTTCCTTTTGTTGGAGACTAGTCTTAGAAACCAAGAACTTGCACTGGAGGTTCTCTTTGCTCCTGAGATGTCACTGCTTCTCAACTCACCCAGTAGATAGTGATAAGAAAGACAGCTATGCCTACATACTTACGCATACATTTATCTGTAATTATTTCTATATATATACCTATATATAACTATAGATATAGATTAAATGATAGAGATAGGTGATGATGATAGCTGGAGTTACATGTATATGTATATGTATATGTATATGTATATGTATATGTATATGTA
>JAKSZT010054581.1:1601198-1673231 GCA_026826555.1 Tolypeutes matacus
ATGTATATGTATATGTATATGTATATGTATATGTATATGTATATGTATATGTATATGTATATGTATATGTATATGATGTATATGTATGAATTAATCCTGACAGTTTTCACAATAATACAGCCCTATAAGGTTTTTTTAGCATCTCTTCCTTTATATAATTTATTTGTAACCACTTTCTCTATAAGTGAGAAGCAAGCCACCAATTTATTTATTTGTTCAACTTTATTTATTTGTTCAACTTTAATATACACAGAGTAGTTTCCAAATTACTGATACCCCCATGAGAAAAATTTAACACCCATAAAACAGGATATGTTGTGTGTACAGATCAATGTATTTTTATCATATGTATAGATTTGTGTGACCACCACTGCAATCAAGATGCATAGCTGTTCCATCACCACAAAGCTCTCCCTCATGTGAGGAGGACCTCTGGCAAGTACTCATCTGTTTAATCTTTGTCATTTTGAGATCATTATAGAATGTTATATAAATGAAATCATATAGTAGTATATGACCAATTGAGATTAACTTCCTTAGTATACTCACTCAAGATCCATCCAAGTTGTATGATTTAAGAGATCATTCTTTTTGTCTTTTATTGGTGGGTAATGTTCCACGGTATAGAGGTACCCTGATTTTAATCACTCACCTATTATATTTCCATTTGGGAACCATTTAAAATAAATCTTCTATCAATATTTGTGTACAGTTTTGTGTAGACATAAGTTTTCATTTATCTGGAATAAATTCCCAGGAGTGTGGTTGTTGGCTCACATTGTAATGGCTTGATTACTTTTATAATAAACAGCCAAACTATATTCCAGAGTGGCTGTTCCATTTTTGAATTACCACCAACAGTTCATGAGAGATCCAGTTCTCCAAAACCTTTCCAATATTTGTTATTTCAATTATTTTTTTCTTAATTTTTGTTGTGCTAATAAGTATGTAGTGATATCTCATTGTGGTCTTAATTTCCATTTCCCCAATGGATAGTGCTGTTGTGTCTGTGTTCATAAAAGATATTGGTCTATAGTTTTCTTTGCTTGTAGTGTTTTTGTTTTATTTCCTATCAATCAAATATTTCTTCTAGTCGACATAACCCCCAGAGGAACTTTTGTTCATTATCTCCAGAGAGATGTCCAAGAAGATAAAGAGATTCATATACGACCAAATCACACTGGAAAAGAGGTAAATGGCCATTAAAAGAGAAACAATTTATATATATACTCTATATACACACACACACACACACACATACAGACATGCATTTATTCATATATACCAGGGGTTCTCAGCCAGGGGTCCATAAGCTCGAATTGAAATTCAAAAAACATTATTCTTGTGGGGATGTGTTGGTGCAAGTGTGATATATTTATTAAATAATACACAGTATAATGTGGATTTAGTAAGGAGTCCATGGTATTCAATTGACTTGCAAATGACTCCATGGAAAAAAAAGATTAAGAACCCCTGATATATATATATACATACATACATACATATATATATATATATATACATACATGCATATATATATATATACATACATACATACATACATATATATATATATACATACATGCATATATATATATATACACATATACATACATACATATATATATAGAGAGAGAGAAATAGGGAGGGAGAGACAGGCAGAGAGAGAGAGAGAGAGAGAGAGAGAGAGAGGCGCAATGGATAGTGAAAGAGAGAGAGATAGAGAGAGGGAGGTATGGCCAAAAGGAAAAAAATAATATTCTTTCTGTTCCAGGTTGGAACAAAGGGTTCCTTAGCTACACAAAATTATTTGGTAATGATAGAAATGGGAATAAATGGAGGAAAATTTTGCTACACAATCCTGCTGGCATGTTATTGCCAATAGAAATGCTCCCTGGATCCAGCAGCATGTTTCCAACCTGTGGAAAGCTCCTGTCACTGTTGCCCATGGGGTGTGATGCACCACGACACCTGCATATGGTGGGATTGTGGAGATCCAGAAGGAAATTGATTTGACATGAACTGGCATGGCTAAAGATATGAGCATTATAAATTGAGTGAATAAATTAGGAAGGGTAGTTTGAAAGAGAACACCAAATGTGAGAGTTTAAATCTTGTGAATTCCAGAAAAGATTATTCTTGAACTAATCTATTTTTTGTGGGTAAAGGACACTTTGATCACATTAAATTCAATTAAGATTCCTTTGATTAGATTGCTTAATTAGATCACTTTAGGGCTTTTGATTAGGCTATGTCAGTGTGGAGTGACTTGTGTTTGTTCTCTGCCCTCTTACTGGAGCTATAAATAAATGGAGACACAGAGAGACACACACAGAGAAAGGGAGTGCCACCTTCTTGACTCTGACAGGTAAAAGAGAGAACTCCAGTTTCACTCACAGCAGCAGAAAGTAAAAGAAGCCCTGACAGTCTGAGAGAAGTCCCAGGGTCTAGAATTAGCAAAGTACAAAGGCACAGAAAGAGGCTCACAAGGGTCTATGTCCATGGAGCAGATCAGGGCTGAGGAGACTAGCCCTGCCATATGTCTGATCACACATAGCTGAGCTCAAGGAGAAACTAGAGCTAGACCTGCCACCCTGCCATCTTGTCTCACCACATGGCAGGACACCAAGATTGTTAGTAGCCAAACTTTGATGAGAAAAAATCTTTGATGATGTCTTCATTTGGATTACAACTTTGGAATTTGGTGTGCATGGGAGACTTGCATTTCTTAAGCAATTTAGGAAAGTTCTCTAGTGTCTTAGGGAGAGCTGGTACAATATGCTCAGATCAATTTCTGTTGCCAAATAGTCCCTTAGATACCTCACCCCAAGGTTTAGATACTCGCTATAATATAGGGTTGGGGAACATAGAGCAAATGCAGTGGAAACAGTAGCAAAATAAAGATTGCAGATCCTTGTGGAACTATTGATTTATAGGGTGTCATTATACTTCCTATAGTTGTAGGTACTTCTCAAGCTAATAGTGCATTAAGACCTATATGCATGGTCCATAGACTCAGTGGTTGGAGTCTCCCATGGCACTATCCTAAGAGATGGGTACCAGACACTGAGTGGTCTAGGAATCTCTCCTTCAGGGCTCATGCATTTAACCCTAGCCACCTCACTCACCAACCACAGCTCCCATCCAGGGATGCATATCTACTGCCTTGTGTGCTTTTACTGCTGGGGCCATGAAAAGCCCTTAGGGAGCAAATATTGCTTAGTGGTTCAGTGGAGGTGTCACCCAACACCAGATTTTCCCATTTGGGAGAACACTCAAAACCACAGGGTTTCTCCTCCTGTCATTCTAGGGCTGGACATTTCCAGACTCTAGGGTGAACATAGATTTACAGGACTGCTAATATGGGGTGAGAAGTCTAGGAAACACCAGGCAGAGGAAACAGGCAGCAGTACAAAGTAGCATGGATATAGTTCAGTAAACCATAGACCATTCCCAGATACTGTTGACTCTCTGCGAGCATCGGTTGGTAAGCTGACTGCAGCCAATAGGTTCATTTCTCATGGTTGTGATCAACAAACATTGCCCTCTGTGATACTGGTTTCAAATCTTTTAAGATGGATTTTAAATTTGATTCTGGGTGGAGATATATATATTTTTTCCAGTGACCAATATCTTTATGAATATAGACATAAAAATACTTAACAAAATACTAGCAAATCAACACAAAAGTATATTAAGGGAATTACACACTATGACCAAGTCTTATTTATCTCAGGAATACAAAGGTGGTTCAATTTAAGGAAATCAATCATTGTAAATGCAACACAGTAACAGAAGGAAGAAAAATATCACATGAATACCTCAGTGGAAACAGAAAAGGCATTTGACAAAATCAAATATGTTTTAATGATAAAAACACACAGAAAAATAACAATTGACTGTAACATTCTCAATATGAAAATGGATACATAAAACTGAGCCCATAATGCATGAGAAAAGTTAGTTTGTTACTCACAAGTCCCAGGGAGAGTGAAGTGACATGAGGTTACATTACACTGTGCAATCAGCCTTGTTGGCATAACCAGCATTTAGGGAGCAAACAAGCAGAGAAAGAGGCATCAGAGGGCATATACTTTTACTGGGACTGAGGGGAGGAGGTTAGTAGGTTTCCAGTGGAAGTCAAGGATGGATTAATTTAAAGAAAGTGCAAGGGACAGAAGTTATTTGAAGACATCATGGCTGGAATTTTGCTAAATTTTTGAAAATTATAAACCCAAAAGTCCAAAGCTCAATGGACCACAAAGCACTAGAAACATGAAGAATATTACAAGTGGCCGTTCAAAATTACATTTCTTAAAACCAGCTATGAAGAGAAAATCTTAAAAGATTTTACCCAGCAGAGGTAAAGGCAAATTACGTACAAAAGAGAAAGGATATCATAAATTGCACACTTCTGATGGGAAATAATGCAAGGGAGAAGAGAAAGTGTAGCAACATCTTTAAAGTATCAAAAGGAAAAATAATATAATCATCATAGATCTTACATGCTATGAATATTACTTTCAAAACCAAAGATGAATGATGTCACTGGGAATGTCAATGCAAGAACTTCTGAAAATCTGCTCCTCTGTAAAATTAATGAGGACACTAGAAAAAATGGTTTTAAAAAAATCAACTTTTCAGATCTCTGGAAATTAGCTAAAGCTGTTCAATAATCTGAGGAGTGTTTATTCAAGAAACTGTTCTGCAATCTGGTAAAAACAGCGAGCTTTGTGGCATTTTTAACTTGACATATTTTATTCCACTGTCCCTTGCTCCAAAGTAGTTTTGAGAACCAACAGCCTCTAATCATGGCATGTGTATGTGTATATGCTGGCATTAAATTAGATTCATTTTGCTGTTTCATTCTCAGAGTGTTTTTTTCTTGGTAAGCAAGTTTAAATATTTCTAATAGGTGAGTAGATCAATACAATCATAGGCATATGTTTTATGCCTTTATTTGTCATGTTAGGAAGCCCAAATTTTGCTTGGAAGCCTAATAAAGTTTGATCAAACTGAAAAAAAAAATAAAGTAAGTGCATGAAAAGTGACTAGTGTTGAAAGTCAGTGGGGGTGGTTAGGTTATAATTTGGGACTAGCTCTGAGTTTTGGTTGAAGTATGCTTGTGGTATTTTTTGTGGCTGCATTTGAAGATTTGGGCTCCAGGAAGTTTATATTTGAGCAATGGAAAGTTGCTTATTAACTAGGGCAAAGATCAGTGTTGATGCAGGTGGCTTAGCCTGCATCAAGTAAGATGAATGCCATGGTGGCACACTCAAAAATTGTTATGTGACCTGAAATTTCACTTTAAGGTGTACCAAAAGAAATTGAAAACAGGGATTCAAACCTATATTTGTACATCAATGTTGTTCACAATAGCTAAAATGTAGGAGCAATTAAAGTGTTCATCAATAGACTAAGGGATAAAAAAAATATTGGTATATACAAACAATGGAATATTGTTCAGTTGTAAAAATATATGAAGTTCAGATGCATTCTGTAACATGGCTGAACCTTGAAATAGATGTTGATTTATTTATTTTATGGAAGGAAAATATTATATGATTTCAATTATATGAAATGTCTCTAGCAAGCATATTCATAGAGGAAGCAGATTAGAGGTTATCCGTCTCAGGGGCAAGGGATAAGGAATTAGTGCTTAATGGACACAGTTTATGTTTGAGGCCAGGAAAATATTTTGGAAATGTTTGATGATGATTGTAGCACAAAATTCCAAATGTGATTAATATCACTCAATTGTGTACATGAAAGTGTAACTGGGAAATTTGTGTTGTATGTATCAACTGAATATTTTTAAAAAGGAATGGCATATTGATACTTGCTTAGCAAGGTTATTAAACTTGGAAATGTTATATTGAAATTAAGTCAGTCATGAATTGCCACGTACTTAATGAATCCTTTAATATTAAAATCCAGAATAGGGAAAAGTGTAGAGGAGGGAATATAGATTGTTGGATGCCTAGAAAGATGGAAATCTAAGTAGGGTGATGATGAAAGGGTACATTGTTTCTTTGGGAAGTGATGAAAACATTCCAAATTTGACTCTGGTGATGCTGACACATATCTTTGAAGAAAATAAAAAACATTGAATTATCTACTTTAAATGTGTGAAATTCATGGTAAATGATTTATTACTCAATAAATCTATTAATAAAAGATCAAATTTGCCTAGAGTGAAGGGGAGGGACAAGAGGTAGGAATTGAAGAGGGATGAGAGAAATTTTGTGGGAGTTTATTATCTGTTTTGTAGTGATGGTTACATGTTTGTACATATATGTAAATACTTATCAAATTGTACACTTTAATATATGAAATTTCACAGATATTAAAAATAAGCAGAAACTTTTAGAACCATATTTTCAGGGATTTTACATATACATTAAATCCATACTCCCTGGGAGTAGCAACACAATGACCTCATTCCCAAAGCTGTCCTTAATCTTTACCCACATCTGAATCACTGAGCAGTTTCTTTAAATAATTCCCTGCCTGGAAGTAGGGTGGAGGAATCTGGGCTTTGTGAGGGGCACCCTGAGGAGAAAACTGTGATCACCCATGGCTCAGCCCCTAGCATCCTCTTCCCAGGGTGCCCCTAAGAAAAGGATGTCCCCTAGTCTCATTCCTTTTTACATAGTCATGTCCCAAATACAAATTACAGCATAAGTAGTAAGATGAAAAGTATAGCACACATTTACTTCAATTTAGCTTCCTTCAATGTCAGGAATACCTTTTCTTAGCATCATGGATCTCATCCACAATAACACAAAACCCTTATGTTTCTTCCTCTTTCTCATGGCAGCTCCCAGATATGAGTGTCTCAGGATTCAGACATAAAGCTCACAGGGATGATTCATTTAAGCACAGGACTCACTGATTTCTCCTTGTCCTCAGGTGTCCTGTCCCAAATGCAGCTGCAGGAGTCAGGACCTAGCCTGGTGAAGCCCTCCCAGACCCTGTCCCTCACCTACACTGTCTCTGGAATCTCTTTAACCAGCGGTTACATGAACTGGATCTGCCAGTCTCCAGGAAAAGGGCTGGAGTGAGTTAATGAAATACAGAGTGGTGGAAGCAAATCCTATAAACCAACTCATCAGTTATGAGTTGGCATCATTAGGGACACCAACAAAAATGAAGTTTACATAAAGCTGAACAGCAATAGAAGTGAGGACATATCCATGTATTATGTTAGACACATAGTGAAGGGAAGTCAGGGTGAGCTGAGACACAAACCTCCCCTGCAGGACAAGGAGGGGGCTGGGAAGCAGGGGTGCCTGTGAACACCAGGAGAATCTCAGGGGCCAACTCCTGGGATAGGTGCAGAGGGGAGCTGGGAGGATATTCTTGGTCTTGCCTAGGTTTCTCTCTTCTTGCTTCCTAACGTGTAACACCCAGGGAACTGTCATTGCATCTTTTCTAAGCAGTGCTATGATGTTTCCAAGATTCAGAAACAGAATGTATTTTTATTGATATTCCCTGTCCATTTGTCCAGATGCACACACACACACTCAAATATGTGAAAATATATATGAGAACTTTGGGATTTTTTGTCATTTTCTTATGAATTTTCCAAAAGTGTGAACAAAGCTTGCATTTACCATCTTTGTGAAGTTCTTTCAACTTATTTTTCTGAGAAATCCCAGGTAAAATATAATACCCCCCACACACACACCATCAGTTAATCCCCATGTCCTCAGAAAAGGAGAAGGAAACAGGAAAGCCTGACCCTCTATTAAGTGCAGGATCCAGATGCTTTCTTTTTCCCTCTCTCTTTTGTGCCATCATTGAACAGGTCCATCTACTTGTTTTAGGTCCCTTATAAATTAGGATTCTAGGATGTATTATGTCATCATAGTATCTAGAACACTGACTTCCAATATATTTTAACAGATATATTGGATAAAATTTGGTTCACAGAACATTATTTTTTTAAAATAAAGAGCATACTAGATACCATTTATAGTGAATTAATAAACTTCTTTTAGTTTTTCATGCATGTACCAAGCATTTATCAGCATATAATTTTTCCCTAAACTTATTGTTTTTAAATAAATATAATGTAATTTTCTCCATTTTTTTTCTTTGAAGCAGCCAGAGTCAGCAGAACTAAGTCAAATTTCTTACCCTCTGCACATGTCTACAAATTTCTGAGAGCAGGGCTTACATGATGTCCTTCACATAGAGACCAGAGCTGCTCAGATTGTGCTTGGACCTCATGTTCCAGTGCATCCTGGGAAGTCAAGCCTGCCTCCAACTGCCTCCACAGCTCTAAATCCTGGAGTAGGAAGCAGCTTTCTTCTTGGTCTGTCTTGTGTTTAAGGAATGAGATTTCTTATTCCCAGTTGTGCAGGCTCAAATGCACTTATAGGGTCCAGTCATTCCAGAACTTGACCATCACCTGAAGATTACCTGCCTTCTTGTCTGTGGTACTTTCTGAATCTGAGATTACTTTGGAGATTCCATGATATAAGCAATTTGGACAGTGATAAGAATACCATCCAAGTACCCCATCCCTCCTCAAAGGTCAAGCTTGGCTTATGATGTATTTCTGTCCCCTCCCTGTGGAACAGTGGCTTTATTCCTAGTGTTTCCTCCCAGGTTGCATTGGTTCTCCACCAGTGACATCAGCTTCCTATTTTGGAGTCCTTCATCTGCAGGTTTAAGCTTTTTGTTGCCTTAAGAGCAAGAAGGTGAACCTTACCTCTAAATCCTATGTTTTTCTAGCTTCCTTAGTTAGAATTTTTTCAGTATCCTGAGTAATTTTCCATAAAGTGTTCATTTTCTTTAGAAGTTCCTCCTACAAAAGAACCAAGAGCATTAGTGACAGAGAAGTTGATATTAGAGAGTTCACTCATTAGCTATGAGAGAAGAAAATGGTTGAGAGAAATAATAATGTTGAAATAGAATGTACTGGTCAGAATTTCCCTATTTAAACCTAAATGGATTATCATATTTAGGGTATCAGAGGTGACAGAAACATATAATGGGAACCTTGAAATGACCCTACAGAAAATATTATCCATTTCTTGAGACTGTGACTCTCAGACATATAGGTAACCTGGCTATGAAGGAGTCCAGTTGCCTTAGAAACCAGTGTTCCTGGTGCCACCTGCTCCACAATGGACCAATTCTAATTAAACTTCCCTGGAGAAGGCTCAACCCAGCTATGATTACAATATCAAAATTGGTCAAGAGCAGTGAAAGCCTACACTAAAATCTTGGAATTACATTGCAAAATCACCACCTACATTCTAATCAAATTCACTACCATAATCCTGATCTTTCTCTCTGATTTAGGATCTTAAAGATTTCAATTTGCTTTATAGGCACCATGTATCCTGTACTCCTCAACAGCCTGTTCCACTGATATGTGGCTGTGACTCATGAGCTCTGGAGACTCAGGGCAAGGCCCACACAGCAGGTCCTTGTCAACCTCACAGAGGATCTCCTTTGCCTCCTTGTGGGACCCACAGATCTGCTCCTCAGAGCTCTGCTCTTGGCAAGGTTTGGCCTTTTTGGCAAAGAAAGCCAGCTTCTTCAGTACTATATTGATTTTGAAGTCTGTCTTCTCTGATGTTTGTCTGCACTTGGGACAGCAGATTGGAACTTTGGTGTCCTCCCAGCAAAGGCAGAGACAGGGTCTACAAAAGCTGCGGCAACAGTCCATGGTTAACAGGGTCCATGAAATAGTTCATGAAGATGGAGAAGGTGAGTTATTTCTGGAAGGTTTTGCAGGGTATCTGAATCCATGTTTCTGAGACTAAAAAAACAAGGAAAAGAAAAATTCACTCTAGTTCTTTAAGAGGAAAGAAGGGGGTCTGGACAGTTCTGTTAATCTCTATCCAATCTACCTACTAATTTAGTCCCCAAAAAATCAGACATGATAAACAGACTTGGTATCTTTCCAAAAATAAATGAGAAAATGGGATGCCAAATATATCCTCATCATCTTTATTTCATAAAATAACATATGCTCAAGCACACATAAATTACCTATATGAAATTAAAGATTGGGACAGAGAGTAAAGGTTAATATCATTCCAAGGAATTGTTTAATAGTGATTTTGGTGGTAGATGAAGATTGTTGTTAATAATATAAATACAAGAATGTTCTTCTAAAAGATATTAAGATTATGATGATATATATGGGAAAATATAACCAATATACCTCATGGACTATAGTTAACAATAATATTGTCATATTTTTGTACCAAAAACAAAGAAAGCACTATATCAATGCTAAAGGATAATAAAAGGAATATAGGGCTTAGTTTTATGTGATATGAATATTCTAATATGATTAAGCATTTTTCCTTCTTAATTTTCTTCATTAACAAGGAGACCATGATCATGTCATTTAACCAATTTGTGTTCATCAGCATATACTTCTAAACACTGGAAGAACATTCAAAATTGTTTTTAAGATTATGTGTGATAAAAAGTGCTCCAGAAAAATTTTCTGGAGTAATGCTCCCATATCTTGTTAAACTGTCCTTTGTTCTTTTATTTTCTGAATTTGAAATAAAGTTTATTTTAAAAAACACTGATTGCAGAGTTGTTTAAGTTACTTCATTAGTCCAGAACCATGTTTGAAATAACCCCCTCTCTCCATCTCTCTCAGACTTCTACTTATTATGACTTGGTAAAAGAGTAAGTTGCATTTAATGCCTAATCACAAGTTATTTTCCATAAATTCTTTGATCATTGAGGACTAATTTCACTTTCCAAAGCTCTTCCTGAGCTGATATTCTCTCATGCACACCATAAAGCCCCAATTACCTTAAAAATATAAAACAGAGCTTCCCAATATAGAGAAAGCAGACATCATCTAGAACAATTTTAAGAATGTGTAAGGTTTATAGAGCAACATGAGGAATGTAAAACAATCTACAGCAAAATAATTGTTATCAATACTCACTATTCTCTAGGCAAAAGGAGAAAGTGTCACTCAGATCTTAGAAAATTTGGAAGATTTAATAATCTGAAGTAGGGTATGCCCCTTTTGAGATCTTCAATATGTACAATTTATGATTGTAATTTCCCCATGATATCGGATTATAGGGCAGTAAAAGGAGCTTATTTTAACTGGAAAGTTATTGGAAGAGTACTAGAGAGAAAAACAGAATTAATCTGGCCTCTAATAGATGATTGAGGTGGGATTTAATCAATGGAATTATGTATTATTTCATTAATTCTATAAGAAGTAAAAGGGGAAGTGGGACAAAACAAAGAAGTGTCCTGATGTATGGATAGTATTATCATTTTCATTCAACTATTTCACCACAGTTATGCTTTTAAAATCAAGGTGCAGAAACATGGTTATTTTTTACAAGGTTGATGAGAACTATATCTTACTCTCAAACAATGAACAAACCTGTTTATCAGGTTGTAGTACAGAGATTTAAACATGTCTATTGCCAAGCCCTCTCTCTGTGAGATAAAAATTATTAATATTAATGAGCCAGGATGTCAATATTTGAAAGTCAAAGTCCTTTAATAGACACATAAAAAGTGCCAATTTGGAAGATAGGGTGTGGATGCATTTTCTTCCACTCAAAAAAATTTACGTATGAAATTAGGCACATTGAACGAAAAGCATACATGCCAGTTGAAATCATATGTGTTCATATGGAATTCTATTTTAATGAAACAAATAATATCTACTATTGATATCAAGTTCTGAGTAATTGAATATTAAAATCCACATGGATTGTGCCATCCATCCAAAGTGTACAAGACAGGGGACAGTAACACAGTGAAAACCATGGGGATTTATGGACTGTAGTCAGCAGTACAAATATGAGAACATCCTCTCACAACCTATAACTAATATATAATACTAAAACATGGGATTAATAATAGGATCGTTTGTGGGAAAAATACACTAAATATAAGCTATGGACTATAGATAGTACCATTATGACAATGTTTTTTCATCATTTGATAGAAATGTATTGCAACAATGTAAGGTGGTGGTGGGGCAATCTATGGCATTCCTGTATGGTATGCATGATTGTTTTTGATAACTCACAAATTCTCAAATAAAAAAAGAAATAAAATTCACAGGGATTGACAATGTATATATATAGTTAAGGAGTAACTTTAGGTTTAATTAGGACAATGGTTCTCAAATGTGTCTGCACATTAGGTCATCTGGCCTGTGGCTCAAGATCTGTTTTATTTATAGAACTTAATCAAGTTTGAAAACAGCAATTTTGAGTAATAATCAATATGCAATCAAGTTTGAAAACAGCAATTTAGAGTAGTAGGGATCAAACTTAGCTTTACATTACAATCTTCTTAGGATTTCTATAAATATTAGTCTATACTCCAATTAATTAATTAGAAATTGAGAACTCAGGCATGAGTGCTTTTCAAAATTCCCCAGGTGATTCCAATGCATAGCAACCAGTGCTTTACAATTTTCCACACATAGCCCTTTACTCTCTTGAATGATCAGACATCAGAATTTAAAATTTGCTTTTCCCTGCCTCTGCTATAGCTCAAAGATACTCTGCTGTCAATGTGCCTGTGAAATACAACACATCATAGACCAAAATTATATTTGTTTTATCAACCATTATATTTATTGAGTGCAACTGTAGCTACAAATGTACTATGAGCTATAACTTCTTTTTTTTTTAAATCAACATCTGTTCACGAGAAAAAAAAATTGTCATATGTAGGAAGAGATTGAAATATTTAAAAATGTATAAAGAACATCAAACAAACCTTCAGCAAACATCATTTTTTAGGAGGTACCAGGTATCAAACCCTGGATCTCATACATGAGAAGCAGGCGCTCAACCACTTGAGCTACATCATCATCCTTTTGTTTATTGTCCTGGGTGAGTCCAATGAACTGGAGAGTAAGTGTTGGCGGCAAATCTGCTGAGATTCATATCGTCTACATAGAAAATACTGAATAATTCACATCAAACTTACCAGAACACAAAGACAAGTTCATCAATTTGATGGATAAAAAATTAATACACAGAAACTAGCAGTTTTTCAATATGCACTAATGAGCAACGTGAGGAGGACTCAGAGAAAAAAGCAACTTCATTTACAATAGTGACTAAAAGACTCAAATCTTTATAAATAAACTCAACCAAAGACATAAAGGACATGTACTTAGAAAACAACAAAACATTGCTAAAAATAATAAAAGAAGACTTAAATAATTGGAAGTATAATCCTTGTTCATTGGTTGGAAAACTAAATAGCATCAAATGTCTATTCCACCCAAACTCATTTACAGATTCAAATACAATAAAAATCCCAGAGACGGAGAGAGGAATCTACACCTTCCCAGCCGCGATAGCGACTGCGGGACTGCGGAGACAATCTTTCCAGACCAGCGGCTGCGGAGCGGCAGCGGGGCCGCCGGCATGTACACCGCAGCTCCGGAGCTTTTCTGCGCTGGGGAAGGTGAGCGGCCTGTGCCTTGCTCGGGCGGCGCTGCTCAGTTTCTTCTCAGTCCACCTGGCTCTCCCGCCCCCACAGGACGTTTTGTCTTGGAGACTGCACTGCTGGGAGCGCTGCTCTGGGGCCTTCCGACGCCAGCTACGGTGCACACACAAAGTTGAGTGGGTGCTTTCGGCTGCGGAGGGCGCCTGAGGCCAACCGAAAGTCTCGGGCGGGAAAGTGCGGGGAGCCTGGAGACAACCAGAGGCACTGGCGCCGAGGATTCCGCGGGCGGTGACAATGCCTCTCTCGGGCCAGAGCAGCCCCTTGCTGGCCGTGGCGAGCCGCCCCGGGGCCCGGTCCGCGTGGGCGCGCGGCTCAGCCGCGTGGCTGGTCTTCTTGCAGCTCCGTGGACAAAGAGCGAGGGTGCCCTAGACCCCCGAGCTGCGGCCGTGAGGTGCTTTAAATGGCCTTTAGGGAGAGCTTACGCGGCGCGCGGCTGAAGGGACACCGCGGCCACAATGCGCAGCTCGCGGCCGCTCGCCATGGTCGCGCCCACTGCGCAGGGTCCACGCCCTCCTGCTGGGCTGAAGTTTTGCCTGGTGTCTGTTCACCTGCGGCGTGGCGGTGGGCGCGCGGCGAGGCTTTTGGCCTCCCTCCAGTCTTTGGAGGGCCAGCTGCAGCCAAGTTGGCTGGGGGTTGGGGCACCGGGGTTCGCGGAGCCCTGGGACGCCGCGTTTTTTGTCCAGTGAGACAGACCACGTGAGGCGGGCCGGGGGTCCGGAGGGTCCACCAGCGGGAGGGCGCGAGGTGATGTTCCCGTGCCAGCTCAGGAAGTGGACAGAGACACCAACTCTCCGCTGCAGACGGTCCGGTGATTCCTGCTCAAGGACCCCGCACACACTGATGACCCTGCCCACTTCCGAGAGGGCCGGGGGTTACCGCTCCCTGTCCCGGGCTCCCGCCGACATCTCCCAGGCTGCGCGCGGGTAGTGCGCAGCCTACCAGTGATCATTTGTCAAGGCTCTTAACACCCACCTGGGACAGAGGAGTCTATTCAACAAATGGTGCTGGGGGAACTGCATAGCCATAGATAAAACAAAGAAAAAGTACCTTTGTCTCACAATTTTTATAAAAATTAACTTAAAATGGATAAAAGACCTTAATATAAAAACTAGTACCATAAATATCCTAGTATAAAATGCAGGGAAATATCTTCAATAATTTGTGGTATATGCTAGTTTATTAAAACTTAAACAGAATGGATGCGCAATGAAAGAAGAAAGAAATACATGGTATTTCATTGAAATTAAATGCTTTTTTTCCTTCAAATGATTTTGGTAAGAAGATGATAAGGCAGCTTACTCAGTGGGAGAAAATTTTCTGAAACCACATGTAAGATAATTCTTTACTCTCAATGTTATATAAACAGATCACACAACTCAATGTTAAAAGACAAGGGAAGCTCTTGAGCTCTCATTTTAATGGTGGGCAGAGGCTGCTGAGCAGGATGTACATCATCTGTGTCCACACAGGGAGAGTCTCTGCTGCTTCCGCCTTTCTGCTGGCTCCCAGTGATCCTGCTCCCCAGTAGGTCGGTGGTGCCGCCCAATCGTTCGCAGACCGGCTGGCCTATGGGAGTCAACCAGTGCTGCAACAAGTACATCCAGCAGGCCAAGCCCCTCACCTTGGAGCACACCATTAACCTGTACCCTCTTACCAATTATACATTTGGTACCAAAGAGCCCCCTATGAGAAGGACAGCTCTGTTGCAGCCAGATTTCAGCGCATGAGGGAGGAATTTGATAAAATTGGAATGAGGAGGACAGTAGAAGGAGTTCTGCTTGTAGAGGAGCAACAGCTATCCCATGTGTTACAGCTACAGCTGGGAACAACTTTCTTCAAATGACTTGGTGGTGAACCTAACCCAGGAGAAGATGAAGTTGAAGGAATAAATGCTTAATGATAGAGAAGCTGGGTTGTCAAGATGGAGTCCTGCAAGACTGAGTCATTGATGACTACCTTGGTAACTGGTGGAGACCAAATTTTGAACCTCCTCAGTATCCATACATTCCTGCACATGTTACAAATCCTAAGGAACATAAGAAGTTGTTTCTGGTTCAACTTCAAGAGAAAGCCTTGTTTGCAGTCTTGAAAAATTACAAGCTGGTAGCTGCACCATTGTTTGAATTGTATGACGATGCAACAGGGTATGGGCCCACCATTTCTAGACTTCCTCAGCTTTTGGGCAGGTTCAATTTTATATACAACTGAATTTCTGTGCAGTGGAGAAGTAAAAGAAGCCGTCTCTGTGAGCACATCTATACAGTGTAGAAGAATAAACATGGTAGAAAAGTTTTTTTGGTTATATCTCTCTTTCTCAATTCCTAAATTGTCCCCTACTTTCTGTTATTTGAATAGCAAAGTTAATATGAAGAACTAGATAGTGGGGTAAACAATTGTGATAATGTTTAATTCACTTTTAATTTTACTCATACTTTTTTGTACAACATTAAACAAAGTGGACTTCTATTTGTGTTTTTTTTTCACTCCCCATTAAACATTTCAGATTTTTAAAGGTGATTATTGTTATTTTTTCCCCTAGGCTGGTGAATGTTAAGAGACAATGGCAGGTTTAGTCCAGTCAAGTGTATAGTACCCTTGCTCTGATACATTCTTGGGGTTGTATTTTAAGACCTAACTTAAAAAACTTTGAGATGAGACTCTTCCATTACTTTTGGTAACTAGATTTGATTGAGTCCAAGGTGCAACCCTTGTACCAAATTTTATGCCTTGTATTACCACAGAACTACTGTTTATTGCTGACTGGTACATTTTATAACTGTCTAGACCTTGGTTCACAAGCAAAAGGCCTTAAGCATACTGGAAACCATTAAAATTAACTAGAGTCATGGGAATTGTGAAAAATTGACCCCTTTGGAATTCATTTGGGTTTTTTCCCATCACATTACAGATGTATTAATAATTTGTGCTGTTGTGAAATTAATTGTCTTAGTTGGTCTTAGGGCTATGGTAAAAATAGTTATCTGTCAAGGAAGTTTCTAAAAGTGCATCTGTCAGGTTTTTTTGTTTTTGTTTTTGTTTTTTTTAGGATTTTTTTTACTTTAAAAACAATTGTGGTAACATATATATAACAAAATTTGTCATATTAATCATTTTTAAGTGTACAATTCAGTGGCATTTATTTCTTTTATAACTTTGTGCTATATCACCTTCCATTATAGGTTTTGATCTCTTAGTGCTCAGTGGGCATTGCAAAGTTATTTCAGTTAATCTGAAGTTATATGTATAGATATGAAAATTTAATTTTAGCAAGTGACACAGCCTTTTCAAAAATATTATGGAATGATCTGAATCAAATGAAATCTAGGGGCTAGATAGGTATAGATTTTTGTCTGCCTAAGAGAAAAATACCAGATTTTGAAAACTTTTTAATACTGACATGTTAAAGTTAAATTTGTTTAGGGGAATATAAAAGATTCGGGGGCAAAGGAGTTTGCTGGTTGTCATTGCTTAATGTTCAAAGTATATTGTGTATGCCTTATTAGAGACTTGTTTACTTAGGCTTAATGTAAAAGAAATCTTACAAGATGCAGCTATGTTTAAAAACAAAGATAGGTGTAAGTTTTTTGTAGATAGAAATGAACTTTTGATTAGTATACTTTTATGATACTGATCATGGTACTATTCTCCTGAATATTGGGTGATACGAATGATATGTCATGTATTCCCTATTTAGATTGGAGAAAATCAGACCAGGAGTGGCTGAGCAATTTTATTCATAAACATTGGAGTTTATTTAGTTGAGGTCATACCATACGTTCTCATGGTTGCATGTCAAGTAGGGACTCTAACCCATGCCCATGCTTAGTAGTAGGTGAGCATCAGTTTCTATGACCAAAAGTGAAGAGTAATTTCTTTAGAAAAAAATTAAAAGCTCTGCAGCTAGTCCTCTTCCTTCAAGGATTAATAGTCCTTCCTGTCTTGTGTACATTAGCATACTTACAATGTATAATTTTACTGGCAAGCTCACTGATTAGCTGAGCCTTGTAAGACTGGGGCAAGGAGGGATGGAGAAGAGTTGATCCAGCCCATCATCCATGATTGCTTCTGGCATCTAAATAAAAAGCTATAGTAACTACATTTCAGATATGTTAGTTCCTGCAATTTGGGGGTGATGGTGGGAGACAGAAGTGGACTTTTTCTTGGTGATTTATAAACTGCTGCCAGTAAGAAGTGTTTGAATGGTAGAGTCATCTGATTTGAGGCCAGTCATGTTCTTTGTTACTTAAACTTTAGCCTACAAATTCTTCCTTGGTTACTTTTTCTTGGTGTATGTGAGTCAATTATCCATACAGTGGGGCTCAGGTGAGAAAAACTTTTGTTTCCGGTTGGCTGGGTTACCTACCTTAAGATGTAAGAGATCTGGTCTGAGATATAAAAAGCATTCAGTTGAGCTGACTTGTTCATCTCTTCCCCTTTCCACATGAGGACACATTGCACACAAATTTTTAAAACTGTTTTTTTGCAATTGGATCCCAGTACTCTTCTTCAAATCTGGTGTGTTACTACAGCATTGGAAGAGAGGGTACAAGATCACTCTTTAATACTAAGCTCTTTTGACATACAAGTTCTTAACATGCTTGAGGAACTGAGTCTGCATTTGTGCATTCCAGTGATCCACATAGTTTTGAAATGAGCTTTTGATTAGCAGGCTTATATTTGAGTGCCTATTATGTTCAAGGGTAGTTTACAGATGAGAATCTTCTTTTGCATTGTATAACTATATGATATGTTATTTTCTCTGAGTAATTCAAGGAGCAGATATTCTACATAAAACTACCAAATGACTCTGAAAAATGTTTAATAGATTGGGGGAAAAGCCTAAAAGTTTTACTCAATTCCTTTAAATCATACCTTAAAGAAAAATGAAATTTGTGATTTTTAAAAAGAAGATAATTAAATGGCAGTATGATAGTTCTGTGTATGAATTTGTACTGTTAGATACTGCAGCTCTGGAAGATTTTTACTTTTTATCACAATCTTCCCTTATAACTAGCATTGTATCGTTCAAGTAATATTTTGGACATTTAAGGATTCCATTAAGTTAGCATTGTATTTGGACAAAATATAGCCAAATAAACCAGTCTGTTTGCTTTTTTAAAAAATTAGCAGTGAGAGGCAGAGATCTATCAATTCAGCACGTCAGCAAGCAATCTGATTAAAATTCCCTTTCTTAAATGATGTGACTCTCATGCTCTCAGCTTTTAAGAGTCTTTATATTTTAAAGACTCCATTTCTTTGTGATGACATGATTGGAGTAGTGTTACCACATTTGAGTCTTTCATGTTCCATTTGAGTTTCTCAAGCTGAGTTCATAGTGTTTGGAACAATATGTGCTGAACACTAAGACTGCTTCAGAGAGTTTGCAATTTTGTACAGTTCATTGCCAGAGAAGGTGTAGTAGTTTTTAACTGCAAAGCAAGTCACCTTCTATAGCATGCAATTTGATTTTGTTATTATTCCACTTGTTTTATATCACTTACTATATGAGCTAAATGGAACTCATTTCAGGCAGTTTGTCCTTGTTTAAATATGTGATGAGAAACATAATACTGTAATTTGACTTGAGCCATAAAACCATTGTAATATTAACTTGTATTAATATTTTTCAAGCTTGTTTTTGTCAGGGGAAAAACTAAGACGTAAATAAGTTTAGATTAAGCCATTTTAGGTATAAGTATTATCTGTTTTAGTGACGGATTGTATTGCAAGACTAAGATAAGTTGGAAAACTGTATTGACTTATGCTCTTGTGTTAAGAGAAAGATCAGTGCATTTAAAAATTTATGGTTCCTGTGTTCACATCACAATATATGAACTTACTTATAGGTTTTGTTTTTTTTTTAAGATTTATTTATCCATTGATTTCTCTCCCCCACCCCATTGTTTTGCACTTGCTGTCTGCTTTCTGTGTGTTCTTTTGTTTGCTTGTCTTCTCTTTACGCGGCACCAGGAACGGATCCTGGGACCTTCTGGAGTGGAAAAAAGCTGCTCAACCTCCTGTGTCACCTCAGCTCCCTGATCTGCTACATCTCTCACTATCTATCTTCTGTGTCTCTTTTTGTTATGTCATTTTGCTGTACCAGCTCCCCAGGCAGGCCAGCACTCCATGTAGGCCGGCATTCCTGTGCAGACCAGCACTCTGCATGGGCCAGCTCTCTCTGCTCAAGCAAGTTTGCCACATGGGCCAGCTTGCTTTTATCACCAGGAGGCCCCAGGAATCAATCCCTGGACCCCCATATGGTAGATGGGAGCCCAATCACTTGATCCACATCCACTTCCTTATAGTTTGGTTTTAAAAACTCTTCCAATATTAAGTTTATAGACAAATGTATAAAAGAAACTGAAGTTTTGGTTATATTTTTATATTTGTAAAGCAAATGTTTGTTTAAAACGGTCACTGTTCTTTTTTGTTTGTTTGTTTTATTGTCGTTTCAATAAAAAAATTAAGACAAAAAAAGACAAGGGAAGTGTTATATGGGAATCCCCTATCCTTTCAATATAGCTTTTCTGTAATCTAAAATATCTCTAAAATAAAGTATATTATTATTAAAAACTGAAAATAGACAAGCAACCCAGTTTAAAAATGGGCAAAAGTAACTGAGAAGACATTATTTCCAAAGAAGAAATACAAATGGCCAAAAAGTAAATGAAACAATGCTCAACATCACTAGCTATTAGGGAAATGCAGATTAAAACTACAATATATAACATTTCATGCCTTACAGACTAGCCTTTATTAACAAAACAGAAAACTACAAGTTCTAGAGAGGATGTGGAGAAATAGAAATACTACTGCACTGTTTCTGGGAATATAAAATTGTGGAGCCTTGTGGAAGTCAGTTTGGCAGTTCTTCAAGAAGCTAAATAATGAACTGCTGTATGAGACAGAAATCCCATTTCTAGGAATACATTCAGAAGAACAGAAATAAAAGGAATGAACAAACATTTGCAGACCAATGGTCATAGTGACATTCGCAACTGCTAAAAGATGGACTCAAACCATGTCCATTAACCAATAAGTGGATAGCAAAATATGGTATATACATATGATTACATGCAGCTGTAAGAAGAAATGAAGACAGGATACATAGGGCAACATGGATGAAACTTGAGGACATTATGTTGAGTGAAGTAAACCAGACATAAAAGGACATATATTGTATCATGTCTGGAGGACATTATATTGAGCGAAGTAAGATAGACAAAAAAGGACAAATACTGTATGAATGCACTATTATGAACCAAATATATTGTGTAACATATTGTTTGATTTAAAAAAAGTATTTGTATCCAGTACATTTAATTGAGAAATGGATATATTTATTCATCTGTGTTTAACTTTTTAGTTTTTAACTGTTTATATTTTCAATTATTAAATGTACAAAATAAAATTAAAAACAAAACAAAACAAAAAATATGAACTAAATACAATGAGTAAACTCATGGAATTAAACTTCAAAGTACAGGTTACTAAGAGAGAGAATGAGGGTTGAGAAGAGGGAGCTGACACTGAATGTTTGTAGAATATTATAAATAAGGTGGATTGTAATTATGTGGAAATGAATATAATTGATGGTAACATATTATAGTACATATAACACTGTCAATTTATAAATGTAAATGTGGGTGAAAGGGGTAGTCTAAGAGGTTAAGGTCAGTTGAAAGAATGTTAGAGTATAATCTAGGGACTGTTTAACAGTGATTTCAGTGATGGATGATGATTGTGATTAATATTACAAATATAAGAATGTTCCTCTATTACAAGGTATTAAGAATATTGAGATACATGGGAAAATACAACTAATGTAACATGTAGACAACAGGTAACAGTAATTTTGTTATATTATTACAACAATGGCAAAGAAGTTATGATATCATTGCTAAGGGTTAAAAATAGGGACATATAAGGGGATTGAAGTTTTTCTTTTTGGAGTAATTCTGAAATGGAGTGAGCTGTTGGCCACACAACTATCTGATGAAACCATAAGCTGCTGATTGTACATGCTGGATGGATTGTAAAAGCTGGGTACTGTATAACATAGTGAACCTTATAGTGAATGATGAACTGTGGATAACAGTACAAATATTAGTGTTGTCTCAGAACTATAACAAATATAAAATACTAATATATGGTGTTAATAATAGGATGGTTTGTGGGAAAATACACCAAATATAATCTATGGGCTATAGATAGCAGTAATATTATGACAGTATTTTTTCATCATTTGTAATAAATGTGTCACAATACTGTAGATTGGTGGTGGTGGGACAGTGTATGGAAATCTTGTATGATATGCATAATTTTTCTTTAAAAATAGTTAAGTGCAAGGGAAAACAAATAAAGCAAAGAGAAGCACATTTACAAGGAGTGTTTCTAAGATTTATAGATGCCTTAATAGTAAGGAGCTGGAGGACAGAAATGGTTTAATAATTCAAGGGGCCCAGAATGTGGAGAGACACACTGATCACCTGATAATTATAGTATTTCTCTTTAGAATTCAGGATTTCTTTTTTGCTGTATCTTTAATAATACCCTCCATTATTCCCAACAACTGGACTCAACTTTTGTAAGTTCACCTTCAATTGTTAGTTAATACACTCTACATTTTACATTGAAAATAAAACTCAGCCATCTGATGAACCTCCTCATATCTTCAACCTGAACTTGACCAACATCTTTTCCTTTTCATTGTGGCCATGGTGTTTCCATCATTGGCAACCTTCAAAGACATCTCACTTAAATATTACCTCTTTTCTCTCTTTATCACAAATTATCCCTTTCAGTTGTTCTTCACACTACCATTTTAAAAATTTAGTGTTGGTGTCCAGAACTATTTAGAGTTGGTATCCAGCTAAATTTACAAAAAGCTAATTTTTACCTGGAGACATATATATTTCCCCTTTGGTGTAAGCAGACCTAAAGAACAACCTTCAGAAACAAATGCAAACCTATTGGGTTTTCTTCTTTGTGAGCAAGAATTTATACCAGTCTCCTCCAAGTCCATCAGTCCCCAAAGGCCAGGACATAATTATACATCAGTGCAACATTATGTGACCACATGGTAAGAACTGGGTGCACCTGATTCTGCATAGTGAATGCCTTTCCCACAACTGGTCAGCACACATATCCAGCCCTTAAAGAGAAGTACCTGATTTGTCCTGTTAATCTTTATCATCTTACTTCTGATCATTTTCCTATTACTTACTGTGATGGCTAGGTTAAAATGTCAACTTGGCCAGGTAATGTTGCCTGTTGTTTGATCTAAAAAGCACAAGGATAATTGTAAGACAAAGGCATTTTCATGGACTTTAATCATCAGTGAGTTGATTGCATATTTGGCTAATTACATCTACAATCAACTGAGGAGAATGCCTTCAGCAATGAATGCTATCTCATCCAATCAGGTGAAGGCCTTAAAATTAGAAGTGATTTCAGCATTCAGAGAGAGAATTCCAATCTATACCTCAGATACACAGACAGTCTCAGAGGTTTCATCAAGGTCCTTCATTGGAGTCAAATCCAGCTTGGTATTGGGAGTGGTTCTTGAGAAACATAATCTTATAAATGGGATTTCTGAATTAGTTCTGTGATTTTTGCAATTGGCTCTCGACTCTGATTAGATTCAAGGACACTAGTGACTCTTTCCAATAAACAAGAAGCCATTGAGAGTTCATGGCATGAGTTGGCAATAGTGATACACAAAATATTACCACTGGATATGAATATTTTCATGCTGATAAAAGTCAAGGTTCTGGGTGAGAGGGTTTTAACAACTTAACAAAGATTTGTGGAGTTAAAAGGTACCATGATGTTGGCTGGCTTTCCCTAAATATACTGAAAACAGTTTTAAAAATAGAGATTAAATGAAGGCTTCAAATTTGGGAAGTAAGTGGTGTCTGAATAATGTGAAAATTTCTATGTGTGCCCTGAAAGAAAAATTGTATTTTGTGCAGATGCAGACTGGAGATCTTTGAAAACCAGTCTCAGAGTCTCATCTTGTGAGTAGCAGAGTACCAATGGAAACTGAAATCTCAGCTTTGGAGGCTGTCTGCTGTTAAAGTGAGAGCAGTAATTTGAAAGGAGTGGAATCTTGAGGATTGGTATGGAGACATGTGGGCTGAGCATGATGGCAGTGGGGATATTGAACTTTAACTCTGCTGATGCTTTCCCAGATAAACCTATATTGACCTGCACTGAGGAGACAGACACATGACCTCCTCCCTGCCTTGAGGTGACAGCCACTCAGTGTCAAGGCTGCATGACCCAAACTTACCAACCTGCCCTGAGAAGTCTGCAATCAAACTTCCACCTGAAAAGATTGATCCTGTTTCATCAGATGAAACTGAAACTAGATACCCTCAAGTAACTGGCTTTTAAGAGACTTCTAAGGCTCTTCCTTACCCACCCTCTCCATCCCTCTTTTCTTCCAGAAGTATAATGGAAATAAAGCCACACCAACCCCCTAAATGTGAAGTATATTTCCATGAGGAAGTACACTATACTCCTAAAGAATTGCATGAGTTTTCCAATTTATATAGACAGAAATCAGGAGAATTTGCATTGGAATGGATATTAAATGTATAGGAAGGACTATAAAGTGGAATCAGGACCCACTAAGCAGAGATTCTGGATTCAATGTTGTAGCTTGAGGGGTTAGAAAGGTCTCTATAAATTTGTTCAGGTGGATGGCTGAAATATGGACCCAAAGATGACTGACACTGTCTGAGGTTGAGATGCCAGAATTAGTCTGGTATAATGTAGATGAGGACATCAAAAAACTTAAAGAGATTGGAATGGTAGAATGTATTTACAATCTAAGACCTATCTATCTACCCCAGGGAAGTCCAGAGGACTCATCTTTCACCAGAAATGTGAGGAATACATTTGTGAGACTAATTCCATCTTCCCTGAAGAACTCTGTGGTTGCTTTACTTTGTAGTCCTGATATTACTCTGGGAATTGCTGTCACAGAACTAGGATCCTTAAACACTATGGGGATGACCAGTTCTGGGCCAGAATAAGCCAAGTGGAAGCACTTAATTGCTAAAGACAAGGTGGGCTTGGCTACCACAATGAAAAGCAGACTCAAAGTAGCAAACAAAATAGTCTGAGGTGAATAGACCTATAGTGTTGGCTAATAGGTCATGGGGTGACTAGATGAGCAGTCTACTAAATTCCTCCTTGATCTGTACAAGTAGAAGAGTTCTAGGTCTAGTGAACCAAAGTCTAACTTAAATTATGGAAACAGAGAGTCACAGCCACTTAATCAGTTCCAAGACTTGAGATACTTCACAAACCCAAAGCACTTGAATAAGGGGAAGGCCAGATCCCCTTGAGAAAGGATCCTGTTACACTCTCAAAGATTTATATTGTGCTCTTATTCCTAGGTTTTTCCAAAGAGATCTATAGTTTTTTGTGGCCAGGGTAACTGTGCATTGGGGAAAAGGAAATGATCAGACATTTCAGGAAAAATGAGATATTGGCTCAGAAGCGACATTAATTTCAGGAGACCCAAAACATAACTTTGGTACACTCATCAGTCTAGGGGCTCATAGAGGTCAGGTGATTGATGGAGTTTTAGCTCAGGTTTATCTCACAGTGGATTCAGTGGGTCCCCATACCTATTTTGTGGTTATTTACCAAGTTCAATAATTTATAATTGGAATAAATATACTCAGCAATGGAAAAAATCACCACATTGGTTCCCTGACTTGTGGAGTGAGGGCTATTTGGTAAGAAGACCAAGTGGGAGCCACTAGAACTGACCCTATCTAACAAAATAGTAATGTCAAAAGCAATACTTGATTCCTGGAGTGAATGCCAAGATCTGTGCCATTATCAAGGATTTGAAGGTTGCGAGGTGGGTGTGATTCCCACCACATCCCTATTCAACACTCCAAATTGGACTGTACAGAAAGCAGATAGGTCTTGGAGGAGGATGACAGTGGATTATTGTAAACTTACCCAAGTGCTGACTCCAATTGCAGCTACTGTTCCAGATGTGGTATTATTGCTTGAGCAAATCAACACATCCCCTGGTACATGGTATGCAGCTATTGACCGACCAAATACTTTTTTCTCAATTGCCATTGGTAAGGGCCACCAGAAACAGTTTTCCTCCAGTAAGCAAGATCAGCAACATATTTTAACTGTCCTACCTCATGGGTATATCCAAGCTCCAGCCCTATGTCAAAATACTGTGTGTAGGGACCTTGATCATCTCTTCCTCCCACAAGCCATCACACTTGCCCATTTTATTGATTATATAATGATTATTGAACCTAGAGAGGAAGAAGCAGCAACTTCTTTAGACTTTTTGGTAAGACATTTGCATGAGAGAGGATGTGAGAAAAATTCAACAAGAATACAGAGGCCTTCCTCCTCAATAAAATTTCTAGGTGTCCAGTAGTATGAGGTATGTTGATGATATCCCTTCTAAAGTGGGTATTTATATGGCCATTACAGTATTAAACCATCTGGAAAGGGCCCAAGGAACCATCAAAAATCATGCAACAACCAGCTGGGATGTTGACGCAGATCAGTAGTCTGTGGGACTTCTCGCTCTGCACAATATGTGCTGCCCCAACATCATCTCAGCTTATTTGGGGCATGATTTTAGGATGTATAAAATGGTGACCCCATCAAAGAAAGTGCTCCTAGGATAGGAGAGAGAAGGGGAACACAAGTGTTTCCCTAAAATGGCTTGTTATCATGAAATCAGATATTAATTTTGTATCATCAAAGCTCTCTGTGTCAATTGTTAGCTTCTCTAATCTAAAGTGGTCCTTGGGTAACCATTTTATTTTGTGAGCAGATTACGTGATTTCTTGTTTCCCAAGTCTACATATGGAAGGATATTTCATACTTCAGAGTGTCACCCATACATGATTAAGATGATATAGAGTTTGAGATTCGTAACTTTTGTGTGGACTATATTTAGATGGAAATTCAGATTTGACTTGATGCTGTAATGAGTTGAGAATTTTAAGAATGTTGAGTATTTTAGAGGCATCAAAGAAAACTATCCAGAGTTCACTATCTGTGCTGTGGTGATAGACACAGGTATGTGCATGTGAACATTTTCATATCAATTATTCAACAATACTGAAACTACAAAAAAAAACCCATAACAAATGGATAGATTACTAGCATGGAGAGATGTAGAAAAAGATAATGACTTGTGAAATGTCAGAGATTCCTATAAATACATCTGCATTAACCTGGATTCTCTCTGCATTCTTTAGGTAAACAGTAAAAGGCACAAAATATTCTCATCACACAAAGAAGGATGCTGCAAATCTCACAAGGTATGTCTCTTTTGTGAATCTGGTTCAAGGGAGCTGACAGGTCCATTGTTTAGGAGCAGTATCCACACTTGGGGCTCCCTCTTACCTGATACGTTCTTTTAGGCATGTCACCTAATGTCTTTATGCTTCCATTTGAAATTGTATATCTGTAAAATTTTACATCTGATATTTTCTTCACATTGTTTCTATTCATATGTATAAATCAAATAAAATAATGGGTGCTAAGTGTTTACTCCAGTGCAAACACATAATAAGGAATCATATTGTCCTAAATGGTATCTTTAACATCTGACTCCCCTAGGACACTCATTTTTTTTCTGGGCACTATCCTCTCCCAAGGCCTCCAATGCCAGAGCTTGCTATATAGTAGGAGGATATGCAAATTGGTCCTGTCACTCTGCTGCTGAAATCTACAACAGCCCTGGCCCTGCAGTTCTGGGAGAGGAACCCAGTCCCAGGATACCCAGTGTTCCATTATTCCTGACCAGATGTCTTGGTGTTTATAAGCCTCCAGGATAAGTTACAGCTGCTGGAGTTGGGGGAGTCTTGGAACAGTATCAAGTGTTTCA
Source organism: Tolypeutes matacus (assembly GCA_026826555.1). Lineage (NCBI taxonomy): Eukaryota > Metazoa > Chordata > Mammalia > Cingulata > Chlamyphoridae > Tolypeutes > Tolypeutes matacus. Next base: position 1,628,587 of record JAKSZT010054581.1, read on the forward strand.
AAGACTCTCCTGTGAAACCTCTGGATTCATTAATAGCTGATGGACTACCAAAGGATCCAGAGAAATGTCTAGAATAGTTATCGGTTAGTAGAGGTAGTGGTGGCTCTACATACTGCACAGACCCCATGAAGGGCTGACTCCCCATCTCCAGAGAACAGACTGTACCTGAAATGAATAGCATGGCAACTGAGAACCTGGCCATGTACTGCTGTAGCAGAGACATAGAATGAGGAAGGTAGAATGAGCCAGACACAAACTTTCCCCACTTAGTGGCAGGAGTGGCCTGGGCTTCAGGAGGTTATCAGGACCCCTTAGCATAAGGGAGCAGGCACAGGTGCAGATGGGAGGTTAAGGGCTGGATTGCTTTTTTTGTCTGGACCATCCTCACCATCTAGCATTTGCCCTTATATTGTATTTAGATTTATGATCTGTGCTATCTATTGTAAAAGTAGGAAATGTTCTTGCATGCACATAAAGCAGGATATTCCTTATGGAGGCAGAAATGGCTCTGCCAGTTGTCACCAGCATTATATTTCTAAGAACTCAGGGCATTGTGTCCTTTCCAATCAGACCAAGGGCAGAGACCTCTATGAGTCTCCCCAACTAGGACACGTTTGTCAATCACATTTGAGCCAAGAGGGAGTTTGTGCCAGGGAAATTAACCTGTCAATATTAATGAATTTCCTATCTGATTCTCCAATTCATGCAAAAGTATGCACATTAGCCATTAGAAGAGAAGTGGATAATTTTGTTCAATCAAAAGTGGATGTGGATGAAGAATTGATTTATTATGTTGGTACAGAAGTCATGTCCATTATTGGTTATGCTAGGTTGAGCTATTTATAGGACAGTTCTTTGTAATTTAGGCTCCATTGGACACTGTCCTGGCCATTGTGAGCTGTGGCCTTGTGTCTCCACATGATGACTACAAACTTTTAGAAGATAAATAACTGTTTTACTAAGTTAGAGTCCTAGATGATCTTTTGTCTTCCACTCCTTTCTCACTTGATTTTTTTCTTATATACATTTTTTATTCTTTACATTGCAAAATTGTGGTGATAATATCAAACAACACTGGTAACCTACTATAAATTCTCATATAAATTAATACTGGAGAATTACATCAGCAAAATTGAAAAAGTTGTTCCAAGAACCCATGCTTCCACAAATAAATTAAAAATAAATAAATAAATGTAAACTATCAGAACCAATATTTTCACAGATGATAATCACATAAATGTCATCCCTGAAATTAGATGTGCATTTACCCTATTCCCACAGTCATCCTTTAGCTTAGCTGCATCTTTCCCCTGACCAGCCCCTTCTTCTTATTTCCCAGCCTGGAAATGGGGATCCAGAGAAGGAGAGGATGAGGCTGAGGAGGAGGACTCTGATTTCCAAGAATACAAGCAGCATTCCCCTTCCAGGGGAGCCCCAGCAACAGGGACCTCCTTTCTCCCCTGTTCAGCTTTTTATACAAAGTTTACTTCTTCATGCAAGTCATAACTTAGTTATCATATGAAACCACATTAACTTATATTCAAGATTACCCACACTCTGGAATAGAAATTCTGGGAGGCATGGGCATCATCCACAAAAACATGAAAGCCCTGTGGTTCTTCCTTTAATGGTAGCTTGTGAATTTGAGTGTCTCAGAACTCAGACAAGAAGATTGGGATGATTTATCTGAGCTCATTACTCACTGTGGTTTCTCTTGTCCTCAGGCATCTTGTCCCAAGTGCAGCAGCAGGAGTCAGAACCTGGCTTAGTTAAGCCCTCACAGACCCTGTCCCTCACCTGAATTTTCTCTATATTCTCTTTAACCAGCAATGATATGGACTGGATCTGCCAGACTCCAGGAAAGGTGCTGGAGTGGGTTGGCAAGATAAATAGTAGTGGAAGCACAAGTTATAACACAATTCTTCAGTCCCATCTCAGTATCACCAGGGACACCTCCAAGGAAGAAGTTATTTAAGGTTGAGCAGCCTAAGAGTCAAGGATATGGCCATGTTTCATTGTGTGAGAGACAAAGGGGGAGGAAGTCAGGGTGACCCCAGATACACACTTCCTCTACCATCCCATGAGGACATTGGGATGCAGGAACAGCTCTGAATTCACTGAGCTCTGTGAGAACCACAGGGGTAGGTGCAGAGAGGAGATGTAGAGGAGTATCATGTCAAAGTTTAATGTTTTCTCTTCTTTCTGACCCACTTCTAATCCCCAGTGTCCCTCCACTTGACCTTTTCTAAGCAATACCATGATGTAAGCAATTTCAAATACAGTACAGATTATTTATAAATTTAACCACATGCCTGTGTTTATAGTTTACAGTATTTTGTTGTTTGTGTTATTTTTTGTTTTCTTTCTTGTAGATTTGATTGAAAGTGTGAAACTTTCATACAAGTGAATCTGTGAGATTAATTCTCTGAACTAGGGTCACAGTTCTGGGAATACTCAGATAAAATAGTCTCCCCACTTCATGTATAGACCCTTCTCCTCCAGGAAATGAAGAAGGTATGAAAGCCTAAAATTAGACTCAGGAATTATAATTATTATTAAATTATTATGTTTATATTATATTGTTATATTTATATTAATTATATATTAATTATAATTATTGTACTATTAAATCATTAATAATAGTTATTATAATTATTAACTAAAATTATTATTACTAATTAAAATTGCTCCTAAACCAAAGGTATGCCACACAGAAGCAAAACATCTGCTATTTTTGAAATCAATTCATATCCTAAAATTTGTATCTTCAGTGTTCTATGATTGTTTGGCTGTTGTCTTAAAATCAGCATTTGGTGGAATCATTAATGGGCTCTCTTAAACTGTTCACTGGTTTATCTACCAGTTCTACCTATAATTACCACTCTTCATGGCAAATTCCTACCTGGGTGTCTTGTTAAAGATTACTGCACTTTCACTGAGAAGAAAGACAGCAATTAACAGATGAAGAGCCACTCAATCCCCACTCATCTGGCCCTCACTGTGAGCCAGGTATGCCAATCAGGGTAAGTATGGAGAGAATGGACCTAACAGTAAACCAAAGGCAAGTGGATGTGGGAGTGTAACTGCTTGACATCAAAACATATTACAAAGCTACAGTGTCAAAACAGCATGGTATTGGCACACATAAAGACACATTGATTAGTGGAATATAATTGAGAGTCCAGAAATAGTCTCATTTCTAACACCCAACTGTTTTTTTGACAAACCTAATAAAGCCATGTTTCTAGGACCAAAGAATCTCTTCAACAAATGGTGTTGGTAGAATTGGATATCCATAATTTAAAGAATGAAAAAGGACCCCTATCTCACTCCCTATATAAGAATCATCTCAAAATGGATCAGAAACATAAATATAAAATCCACGATGATAAAATTACTAGAAGAAAATGAAGGGAAGTATCTGCAAGACCTTGTGATAGGTGGTGGTTTCAAGGACTTTATGCACAAAGCACAAACAACATAACAACAAAAAAACTAAATAAATAGGACAACATCAAAAATAAACACTTTTGCACCTACAAAAACTATGAAAAAATAATGAATAGGCAATTGAATTAATGGGAGAAAATATTTGGAAATTACATATTCATTAAAGGTTTAGTATCCATGATATATAAAGACATGCCACAACTCTTTAAAAAATGGGCAAAAGACTTGAATAGACATTTGTCCAAAGAAGAAATACAAATAGCCAAAACAAAACATGAAAAAAAAATTCACGTTCACGAGCAACTAGGGCAATGCAAATCAAATCTACAATGAGATATGATTTCACACTTATTAGAATGGACACTATTAAAAAGTCAGAAAACTACAAGTATTGGAGAGGATGTGGAGAGATAGGAATGCTTATTCACTGTTGGTGGGAATGTAGATGGTGCAGGCACTGTGGAGAAGTGTTTGGCAGTTCCTAAGGAAGTTGACCCAGAAGTACTAGTACTTGACATATTACCTAGAACTGATAACAGTGACATGAATAGACATCTGTACACTGATGTTCATAGTGACCTTATTCACAATTGGCATAAGATGGAAACAACCCACATGTCCATCAACTGACAAATGGAAAAACAAATTGTGGTATATACATAAAAGGGAATATTATGAAGTCATAGGAAGAAATGAAGTTGTGAATTGTATGACAATATGGAATAACCTAGAGGATATTATGTTGAGTGAAACAAGCTGGACACAAAGGGACAAATACTTTATGATAGCATTATTATGAACTAAATATATTGTTCAAACTCATGGAGTCAACAACTAGAAAATAGAATGAAGTTAGAGAATGGAAAGCTGAGGTTTAGTCTATGCAAAATTGGTAAAAATGTTGTTAGTAAATCTTTGTAAATGAGTAGGAATGGTGAAAGCACATAATAATATTTGTAACAAGCAGTGCTAATATATGGGTATGACAGTGATTGAAAGAGAAAGTGTAAGGAAAGCTTACAGAAGAAAAGCTGAAAAATATAACATGAGACTATATAGCATAGCAAACCTCATATGAAACATGAATATGGGTATTATTGCATATATAAGACTGTTTTTCTTCAAAACTGAAAAAATGCACATTAATGTTACAAGATGTCAATATCAGTCATAAATACAATCAAAGCAAAATGTGTACAGTAGTGTATAGTAATATATTAATAATCTCCCATTAAGGATAAAAAAGGATATATGCAAAGTGAAAGAGACTAGGCAAAAGGTACTATATATTGCTAAAGTCCATCTATAAAAAATATATACAAATAAATTAGAATGATAGAAACAGAACAGCTGTTATGTGTGGCAGGGGAAGCATAGAGAAATTGAGGGGTGATTATTAAGGGATAGAGCTTTTTTGTCTGCTTTTTATTTTTATTATTGTTATTATTATTAGAATAATTAAAATGCTCCAATAATGATTGAAGTGATGAATGCAAAACTATGCGGTTATGCCAGATACTATTGATTACACACTTTTGATGGATTGTATGCTTTATTAATATGTATCAATAAAACTGATTAAAAATCCTAATAGACCTGCTCCAAGACATGTATTAGTTGGAAGACCAAATGCCAAAGACAAAGAGAGAACTCTGAAAGAAGCAAGAAAAAATGTGCTTCATCACATACAATGGATGCTCAATAAGACAAAGTGCAAATTTTTCATCAGAAGCCATGGAGGCAAGAAGGCAGTGGTATGATATATTTAAGATACTGAAAGATAAAAATGCCAGTCAAGAATTATTTATCTAGCAAAACTCTCTTTCAAAAATGAGGGAGAGTTTAAAGTATTTATAAATAAACAGAAACTGAGAGACTTCTTTAACATGAGACATGCCCTACCAAAAATTCTAAAGGGAGTGCTACAGATTGAAAAGAAAAAAGAAAAAGGGTAAATAAAAAAGAGAATAAATAAGATATGACATATAAAAGCTAATGTATAAAATGATTTAAGGTAAGTAATACCTTTACAGTAATAACATTGAGGAATAAATTCCCAATTCAAATGACACAGTCTGGCAGAATGGATAAAAAAATATGATCCACCTTTATTCTGTCTATAAGACACTCACCTTAGATCCATGGATAAATGTATGTTGAAAGTGAAAGCTTGGAAAGATAGTCCATAGAAAGGATACCAGAAAGGGTTGTGGTAGCTACATTAACATACAACAAAATAGACTTTTAGACAAAAGCTGCATCCCATATGTTTTGTTAGAAGTGAAAACAGAGGACACTATATATTCTATATATTAATAAAAGGGACAATCCAACAGGAAAAAATAACATTAAAAATATTTATGCAATTAGCCATGGTGCTCAAAAATACATGAGGCAAACACTGGAAAAATGGAAGGGAGAAAAAGAAATTTATATAATAAGAGCTGGAAATTTCAACACACTACTCTCATCAATAGATAGAACACCTAAACAGGGAACTTGAATAATATGATAAATATACTAGACCTTAGAGACATATACAGAACATTGCATCCCAAAGCAGCAGGATATGCATTCTTCTCAAGGGCTCATGAACCATTCTCTGGGAAAGACCACATGTTGGATCACAAAACAGGTCTCAATAAATTTAAAAAGAATGAAATTTTATAAAACACTTTCTCTGATGATAATTGAATGAAGCTGGAAATCAATAACAGGCAAAGAACTGGATAATTCACAAATATATAGACTTTAAACAACATACTCTTAAACAATCAGTGAGTAAAAGAAAAAAATCAGTAAGTATCCTGAAAGGAATGAAATTGAGAACATAACATAGTAACACCTATGGGATACAGTGAAGGTAGTACTGAGAAGGAAATTTATAGCCCTAAATAGCTACATTAAAAAAAGAAGAAAGAGCTAATTTGAAGATCTAATTTAACAGCTGGAGGAACTAGAAAAGAACATCAAATTAATCCCAAAATAAGCAGAAGGAAAGAAATTAAAAACATTAGAGCAGAATGAAATGAAATTGAGAATTAAAAAAAAAAAAAAACTAGATAAAATCAACAAGCCAAAAGTTGGTTCTTTGAGAGAATCAATAAATTTGACAAACCCTTAGCTAAACTGACAAAGAAAAAAAAGAGAGAGATAAAGTACAAATAAATAAAATCAGAAATGAGAATGGGAACATTACTACTGCCCCTCAAAGATAAAAAGTAAGGATACTAAGAATAATTGTATGCCAACAAATTAGACAACTTAGATGAAATGGCCAATTTCCTAGAAACACACCAACAACCTACACTGCCTCTAGAAGAAGTAGAACCTCAACAAACCAATTATAAATAAAGAGAGAGACTAAGTCATTAAAAACTTACAGGGGCTTCTTTGGGAGTTGGAGGTTGTCCTGAGTACTGTTGTGGCAATGGATGTAGGCCATTTTAAATCAGCACACACCACTCAGAACTGAGTGGGAGAGAGTGTGGTCTACAGTGTGAACTGTGGTCTATGGTTGGTGGCAAGGCTCCAGGATGTGTAAGTTCATTGAGGTCGGTGGGCCACACTGTGGGAGATGTTTGTGTGGGATGTGGTGGGAGGTGTGGGAGGTGGGCAACATGGGAATCCCAGTGGGTTCCGTGTAATATTTTAGGTAATCTAAGCACCTCTTAAAATATATGTATATATATATATATAAATAACATTTTTGTAAGCAAATACACATATATGCATATATATTTATATATCATTTTACAAATGTTTGTATGTATTGTGAGAATTTTTATTTTTACCCATAAAAAAAAAAAAAAAAAAAAACTTTCCAAGAAAGAAAACCACAGGAACAGATGACCTCACAGGTGAATTCTACCAATCATTGCAAGAACAATTTTACCAATCCTGCTCAAACTCTTCCAAAAAATTGAAGAGGAGGTAACAATAGCTAAGTGATTCTGTGAAGCCAAAATAACCATAATACCAAAGCCCCATAAAGTTACCATGAGAAAAGAAATTATACACCAATTTCTTTAATTGATATAGATGCAAAAATCCACAAAGAATACTTGCAAATTGAATCCAACAGCACATTAAAAGCATTATACACCATGACTAAGTGGGTTTTTATCAAGGGTAGTTCAACACAAGCAAATCAATTAATATAATGCACCACATTAACAAATTGAAAGGAGAAAACTGGATGATCATCTGCATTGATGTAGAAAAGGAATTTAACAAAACCCAGCATCCTTTCCTGATAAAAATAATTTGTAACATTGGAATAGAGGGAAACTTCCCCAACATGAGCAAAGACACATATGAAAAACCCACAGCTAATATCATTCTCAGTGGTGAAAAGCTGAAAGCTTTCCCTCAAAGATTTGGAATAAGACAAAGATCACCACTGTCACCATTGCTATTCAACATTGTGTTCAAGTTCTAACTAGAGAAATTAAGCAATAAAAATAAATAAAAGGCATCCAAATCAGAAAGGAAGAAGAAAAACGTTCACTATTTACAGATGACATGATCCTATCAACTCAAAATGTATCAAAGACCTAAATATAAAAGCCAGAACCGTAATGCCCCTAGAAGAAAATGTAGGGAACCATCTTCAAGATCTTGTAGTATCCAAGTATCTGTTAACTGATGACTGGATAAACTAAATGTAGTGTATATACACAATGTAATATTTAGACATAGGGTGATGTTGAGTTTGAAATGTTATTTATATCACTGAATTTTACATCTATGATTAAGTTAAAAATGGTTAAAATGGCAAAATAAATGTTAAATTTTACGATCATTTAAAAGAAATAATTTGAAATAGATTATAATTATTAAGTATATTTAATCAATTGTTTAAAAATATACACAAAAATAAATTTTCAGGGAGCCCATGTGGCTCAGTGGTTGAATACTGGCTTCCCACATACAAGGTCCAGGGTTCAATCCCTGGCATCTCAAAAGAAAAAAAATAAAAAACACTTCAGTTCGGCCCAAGAATTCATAGGTGAATTCCTCACAAAAACAGCCACTAGAAAAATAAAATGTTCCCCAATTAATTTTATGAAGCATTTACAACCTTGTAGCTGAAACTAGTCCAAGAGAGAATACAAAAGGAAAACAACAGACTAAATGAACATAAAGCATCCCAAATAAAATATTGACAAGCTCAAACAATAAAGTTCCTTAAAAATCAATATCAGCTTGTACTTATTCCACTAGAAACAAGGATCAAATACTGCTAAAGGGTCCATTACTAAAACTCACACATTCATATATTAATGAGAAAAGCTATATGATCATTTCAGATAAAGTAATAAAAACAATTGATAAAGCTCAGAGCCAAAATATGATAAGAAAAGTTTAGTAAACTAGAAATTGAAAAAAAATTGTACTTGATAATGGTATCCATCAAATCCAAGAATAAACCTCAAATTAATGGGGGAACTTTAGCAGCATCCATTTTAAAGAGAGGAAAAAAATGCAGCAATGTTAATCATCACAGGCATTCAATGTTTTCTGTTTCTGACAGTTCTAGACATCACAATGATTAAAAGGAATATGATAAACACTAGCTTTGGAAAGGGCAGCATTACACTAAATGCTGCCCTTACCTGGAAAGGGGCAATAGCAAATGAGCATCAATTAGTAATGAGTCTATTTATGGCAATATTTCAGATGAGAGAAGACAAGGATGCAGCTTACAGCAGGAGGATGGGTGGGAGAATGTGAAGAGATGCAGCCATGAAGGAGATGCTAAAAAAACAAAGTAATTGACAGTTCCTTTGATGGGGGAATGAGGAAGAAGGGAAGTGAAAGAGGACTTCTGGATTTCTGGGTTTGGTAACTGGATGGGAGGGTGTACCATTGTCTTCTGTTAGGGACACTAAAAGAAGACCTGTTTGAATTGAAAAAAACAATCAATTCATACTTGAGCATGGTGATTTTGTGATCCAAGAGAAGTTAAAAGAGACAATTAGGGGGCGGATGTGGCTCAAATGGTTTGGCATCCATCTCCCATATGGAGGGACCTGAGTTTGATCCCTGGGACCTCCCAGTAAAATAAAGAAAAATACAGAAGGTGCAGGGGCTGCCAGGCCCCACATGCAGGCATGTCTCCAGGCCCTGCATGGGGGCATGCCAGGCCCTGTCAAGCCACTCAGCAATATGATGATATAACAGGAGAGTGACACAAGGGAGAGCCAAGATGAGACATGCTGAAAAACCAGGAACTAAGGGTGTGCAGGTGGCAAAACACGTCTCTCCCACATTGGAAGTTCCCAGGATCAAATCCTGGTGAAGACAGGAGAAGAAAGATGAGAAGCGAGGGCAGGGAACAGACACAGAGAATTGCCCAGCAAATGGACACAAAAACAGCAAAAATGGGGAGGGGGGAGTTAAAAATGGATAAAAGTAAATAAATAAATAATTCTTAAAAAAAAAAAAAAAAAAGAGACAATTACACAGATCTAGCACTTGAGGAAAAAAATTCCCTGGAGATGTTTGAACATGCTTGTGTTAACTGTATATATATGGAAATGGAAACCTTGAGTGCAAATGAAGTCATGTAGATGGATTGAGTCTGAGAACAGCTTGCAGGGTAAGGAAAAGTTTTAGCAGGCATTTTGTAGAATAGATTGAAAGAGAGCAATCCTGTTTCGATTGCTCTTTTCTGGGCAGATAGGAATGGGATTTCCCAGATATGTATAGGGCAGTTTTTGAACATTTATGGAGTGGTTCAATAGAGACAGACTTTTCAAGGGCTTATATAAAGTCCTGATGTCACCATCCCAATTCTGTCTATTACAGGCCATGGAAGAGGTCTGAATAACAGGAACAAAGCAAATCTCTAGAATAGTCCAGGATAAAGTTGGTCCCTTTAGCCTTACATGCTTTTATGTTTCTGTCAGGAATTGTCCATTATGAAAAGGAACATTGGGAAGAAGTGGTAACTTCATTTTGGGTAAAATTTGCACAATAAAACAAAAACAATAACAAAAGTGCACAAAAATCCCTCGGTTCCTTTCACAAACTGATCCTGAACATTTCTATCTCTGACCATGGTACCATTTCCACTTTTTATTCATTCCCTGATCCCATGTTTTTAGAACTTTCCAGATGGAAATTGTTTCATCCTAAAAAGTAAAAGGGCAATTGAGCAGGGCTCTGCCAATCTTCAAATCTCCTATGTCAGGTAGAGTTTGTCACAGAACACTCCAGAAATCAGTTAATGTGATTCTCTTTTCTTCCCACCAGTGGGTCCCTGGGTCAATTTCCAATGCAGTATCTGAGAAAAATAAGCACACAGGGAATCCCTTTTCTTCCAAGAGACCAGTTCTGGAGCCAGGCTCTGGATCACAGAACCATACCTCTCAAGACCTTCCCTGCTACAGGTCTATGAAACAGAGGCAGGTAGTATTTATTACATCTCTGTTGGGCTGTCCAGGAGACAAACAGATAAAGATCTTTGGGAACTGTGTCAATAACTTGTCACAAATCGAACTGACAGAGCAGGTCCTTGATTAATTGATTTCCAGTTTGTGTGGCTCATATCCACTCCTAAGTTATATGTAAAATGTAATCATTTGGTAATTTTTTTCTTTTGTTTTTTAAGGAGTTACCTGGGATTGAACCTGAGACCTTTTACATGTGAAGCATGTGCTCAACAACTGATCTACACCTGCTCCACAGTTGGTAATTTTTTATAGTCTTAAAATCCACAAAAGGCTTGGGGGGCAGAGATGAGTTCTGAGTCAGTGTATGGCTCATCAAGGAACAGGATATAAGCTCACACAGTATAATTAAAGAACACTGAATGAAGACACTCTTTACAAAGGTGATGACAGGGTATATATATAAGTCAGTCTTCTTTAGAAAAACAGAACTGACAGGACAATAATATACATAAATTGAAATTTATGATAGGAATTGATTCATGTCACTGTGGGGGTTGACAAGAACAAATTCTAAAGGTAGAGAAGGTTTCAAGCTAGGAATTCTTATTAAGGTATTTCTAAGGTCTGTAAATCACAAATTCCATAGGGCAAGGCACAAGCTGGAAATAAGGATAAAGATGCAGTTGAATTATCCAGAAGAAGCTGGTTGGTTAAAGTGGAGACATAAATTCTTCCTTCTGACTTCTGAAATCCTCAGTTATGATATTTCATAACTCTAACTGATTGAATGAAAAGACTCCACACATTACTGATACAATCTCCTTTTTTGATTGTAGGTCTAATGAACCATAGATGCAATCAACTAATTATAGATTAAATTTATCTGTAAAATGCCTTCACATTAACAATCAGACCAATATTTATATGACCAAAAAACAGGACACCATATCTGTATTAGTCAGCCAAAGGGGTGTTGATGCAAAATACCAGAAATTGGTTGGTCTTTATAAATGGTATTTATTTGGGGTAGAAGGCCACAGTTACCAGGCCATAAAGCATAAGTTTCTTCCCTCACAAAAGTCCATTGCTGTGTGTTGGAGCAAGACAGTTGCCGACGTTTGCCAGGGTTCAGTCTTCTTGGGTTCCTCTCTTCCAGGGGCTCCATTTCTCTCCCGGCTCAACTCCTCTTTTTCCTCCACAAGGTCACCTGTAGACTATGAGGCTCTCTAGGCTTTTCTTCTCTCCACAAGGCAAGTTGTAGACTCTCAGGTGAATGGCTCATGTCTTTTCCTGGGGCCTTCTCTCCTTCCTCACAACCAAGCTCTCTTAGTTCCCGGGGCTCCAGCTCAATACTCCAACATCAGAACTACTACAATTCTATCCTTTGCCATGCCTTTTATATTTGATTCCCCACCCACTAAGGGGTGGGGCTCAATGCCCTACTGACATGGCCCAGTCAATGCCCTAATCATAACTCAATCATGCCCAGATTAACAGATGAGTTTACAAGCATAATCCAATATCTATTTTTGGAACTCATAACTATATCAAACTGCCAAACTGCTACAATATCTTAGTCAAGTTGTCACATGATATTAATCATTAAAATAAGAGAAACCCAAAAAAGGATGATGAAGATCCTGTGGTCATTAGCACAACTAGGCCTGAAGATTAAGGGGATATGGATGTTACCAGAGACTGGAAGAGGCTATCTTGAGAAGACTAGCAACCTATGCTGAGGGAACATCCAGGTTGAGATGATCTTAAAAGGAGGGAGCCACAGGAAGAATGTTCTGACTTCACTCTCCTCCCACCCTCTGCTCTCCAATGGCTGAACCAAACTGGATGCTAAAGGGTTTAGGCATCTAGATGATCATATCCTTTTAGAGAGTGGACACAGGGGGTCAAACAGAAGATAGCTAGCTTAGTTCTGTTTCAACCTTAATATAAGTGTATTGCACTTTGGAGTCCTAACTTAATATGGGAAAGGTTGCTTATAAGACTACCATTCTCTACAGGCTCTTAATTTTGGCATCTCTTCTTCTCAACCTGAAGCATCACTAAAGTGTGAGGAAGTAGCAAGTATTCTGAGGATATAAGCAGTTTCAGTACTGTAATATTCCACCACTTCTTGCATATATGATTTTTCACCCTAAAATTTTCCTGGGTGTTTCCCATTGATTTGTCCCCTTTTCATTGCTTTTATCATAATTAAAAATATTCCATGCATCATATTCAAAGAAGACAACATCCTGAAAAATCTAGCTCCAGATTTTCTATTACCTAGATATCATTTCTGAAAAACATGGCTGCCTTCCTTGATGCTTACTTATGCCTAGAATCAAAAGTTGAGTTATTGCTGACTGCATTCACAGGGTCTCTCCATGTGTCTTGGGCATCCACACAGCATGGGAACTTCAGGGTTTTATTATTTCTTGCATGACAGCTCAGGGAAGAGTGAGTGTTCCCCTAGACAAGGCAGGAGCTGCATGGCCTTTCATGATCTGGCCCAGTTCTGCTGATCTCCAATGGTCAAAACAGGCACCTACCTGCCCGAGTTTAAGGGGAAGGCAAAGAGTCCTCACCTCTCAAAGAATTAGTAAATCATTTTAAAAATCATCTCACATTGTTCACCAGCTTTGGACTAACAGAGTCAGCAAGTGACTTTACCAGCTATGTTCATTTATGGAGGACTGAGAAAAATAGATAAGGGTTCCAGAACTGGAATCACTTTAACAAGGATTGGAACAGGTGGAGAAAAGCAGATAAATGAATACATACTAACAGGCACATTCTTGTTTTACCATAACCAAGGAGACATACAATGCGTGTGCAAATAAATAAGATAATTCCATGTACTTCTCAATGGCATCTGTGGAGAACCCTGGTTCAGTGCCATGCTTCAGGTTTCAGGGCTGAACACCTTGTAATGATGCTCACTGTTGCCCTCCCATTTTCTCTAAGGATAAATCTGTAGTAAATGTATTCAAAAGTCTTCTCTTTTAAAATATTCAACTACAGTGTTGGTGCAGACTCTTTCTCTCCTGTTTTCTAAGGTTGTTTTTGAGATAATTTTTTATGACTCTGTCTTGGTATACTAGGGCTGCTATGACCACACAAACTACAAGTGGCATGAACTTGGATGGCTTAAAACAACAGAAATGTATTGACTCCCACTTGCAGAGAACAGATATGTGAAATCAAATTGTCACCAAACAGACTCACTCTAATGTCACTAGGGAGAAATCTGCTCCATGCCTCTCTCCTGGCTTCTGGCAGTGGTTTCCCAGGACTCCATGATGTTCTCTGCCTGTGTTCACATGGGTTCTCCTCTGTATTTCCACTTTGTATGTATATTTACTCTTCCTATAAAGACACCAGCCTGTAGGCCCAGTCTACTCCAGTACGATGTCAAAATAACTTGCCTTATTCCATCTATAATAACCCTATTTCCAAATAAGGTCACATGCTGAGGTATTGACAATTAGAATATCAACATATCTTTTTTGGGGACTACATTAGTCAGCCAAAGGAGTGCTGAGGCAAAATGCCAGAAATCTGTTGGTCTTTTTAAAGGGGATTTATTTGGCGTAGAAGCTTACAGTTACCAGGTCATAAGTGTAAGTTTCTTCCTTCACCAAAGACTTTTGCCACATGTAAGAGCAAGACAGCTGCTGACATTTGCCAGGGTTCAGGCTTGTGGTGTTCCTCTCTTCCTGGGGCTCTGTTTCTCTCTGGGCTTAGCTAATCTCTTTCCTCTACAGGTCAGCTGTAGACTATGAGGCTCTGTAGGCTTTGCCTCTCTCCACAAGGCCCCCTATGCACAGTCAGGTAAATGGCTCATCTCTTTTCCCGGGGCCTTCTCTCTTTCCTCATCAGAACCCCAACATCAAAAATGCTCCATCTCTGTCCTTTGCCATGCCTTTTATATTTGAGCCTCCACCCACCAAGGGGTAGGGCTCAACACCCTACTGATGTGGCCCAGTCAATAACCTAATCATAACTTAATCACACCCAGATTAACAGACTAGTTAACAAGCATAATCCAATATCTATTTTTGAAATTCATAACTATATAAAACTGTCAAACTTCTACACTCCACCCTCTGAATTCCAAAAATCCATTAAAATATTCAAAAAACCTTAAGTCAGTGAAAATACAAGTACAAAATCATATCATTATCAGTTTAAAGAAATACAGTTCATCTTGAGGCAAAGTCCTGTCTGCTGTAGATCTCTGAAATTTGCAAAACCATTTAACTGCTTCCAATACACAAATGGAAAGACAAAAGATAAACATTTTCATTACTATAAGGAAAAATTGGGAGGGGAAACATGAGTCTTCTACAGCTCAGTATATCTGTAGGGCATCCTCCATTCAATTTCAAAGTCTGAGTCATTCTTAGGATGATGGTTTCTTCTCCTTGGGGCCACATAGGAACCCACCCTTTCCACAGGCTTGCCCAATGGCCATTTTCTTGGTTCCATCCTCATCAAGCACCTAGGTATCAACCAAACTCTGGACCTCACCCTTCAAGAGTGTTGGGGTGATTGCCACACCTTATTCAATATTTGGGTTAGAGTCTTAGACCCCTTAATACAGTGAGGTGAAGACAACATTCCTCCTAACATTTGGCATACAGGCTCAACCCTCTCAGAACAATGAGTTGACCACCTGGCCTTCTCTAACTTTTGGCACACAGGTTCAACCCTCTCAGAGCAATGAGTTGACCACCTGGCTTTCCTTAATCCATGGGGGATAGGTCCACCCCTCTCAGACCTATCAGTTGCTGACCTTAATGGCCCTAATCCTTGAGGAATGTGCTCCACCCTCCCTGCACCCTGGGGAGACAAAACTCACCCAGAACATTGGGTAGGAACATTCACCCTCCTCAACTGCTGGGGCAAACTCACTCTTTCTGTATACATGGGTGGGGCTCCCCTTTTGGCCCAAGGTGATGTCTAAATTCCAGATCACAGCTTCCATGGTTATCTTCTAAAAGCCATTTCTCCTTCAATCTGCCCTTTCCATGTTCCTTTAAGTACAAGCTGGTAGTGGTTTTGTTCATACAGTGCTCTCAAAAATGTTGTTTGTTTAGCATGCAAGAAGTAAGGGTCCAAGCCACCAGACAGTAAGACTTTCCACAAGTCTTTCCAAAATAACTGCATCTTCAATACTGATTTATAAGTTCCAGGTTTAGCTAAGTCTTCAAATGAGGCACTTTCATCTGAGAACTTGATTTCCAGAGGCTTGGAGTTTCCAGGATCAGTTTCTGTTTTCTTTGTGCCCATGGGTTCAGTCCTTAGAGTAGTTCACTCATCTAGTATTTTGCTATAAGCTGCAAAAAGAAGTCAAGTCACATTCTTCAAGTTTACCATGCTACATTCTCCAGATAAATGCTCAGGTTTGCCATTTTCAAATTCTGTCTTCCATATAACACCATGAGTTAATCTTGGTAAGTTCTCTGCAACTTTAAAACATGGATCACCATTCCTCCAGTTTCCAATAACACTTTCATCATTTACTTCCAAGGCATCACAAAAAGTCTCTTTAGCATCCATATTACTATCAACAGTCTCTTCAAAGCACTGTAGGTCATTTCTTCCAAGCATCTCACAATCTCTCCAAAAAATACCCCTTACCCATTTATAAAATCATTCCAACATTTTGCTAATTGCAAAAGCAATTTCCCTCTCCTTGGTACCAAATTCTGTATTAGCCAAAGGGGTGCTGATGGAAAATATCAGAAATTTGTTGGTCTTTATAAAGGGTATTTATTTGGGGTAGAATCTTACAGTTTCCAGGCCATAAGAATAAGTTTCTTCCTTCACCAAATTCTGTTGCCACGTGTTGGAGCTAGACAGTTGCTGACATTTGCCAGGGTTCAGGCTTCTTGTGTTCCTCTCTTCCCAGGGCTCTGTTTCTCTCTGGGCTTAGTTCCTCTCTTTCCTCCACAGATCAGCTGTAGACTACGAGGCTCTCTTGGCTTTGCCTCTCTCCACAAGTCCACCTATCAAACTGACAGTTGAATGGCTTGCTTCCCTTCCCGGGGCCTTCTCTCCTTCCTCTTCAGAACCCCAACATCAAAACTGTTCCAAATCTGTCCTTTGCCATGCCTTTTATACTTGATTCCCCACCTACCAAAAGGTGTGGCTCAATGCCTTGCTGACATGGCCCAGTCAACACTCTAATCATAACTTAATCATGTCCAGATTAACAGACCAGTTTACAAGCATAAGCCAATATCTATTTTTAGAATTCATAACTATATCAAACTGCCAAACTGCTAAAGTGACACAGTCCAACTCATAACAGTCTGCCTTCAGTCACTGAAAAATCCATGTCCTTCTTATGTACCAAATACTGTCATCATCCTACCTGAACATCCCAAAAGCATTATGGTATTTCAATAACAAATCTAAATCCTAAAGCTCATCTAAGTATGTTATGGGTATGGTAAATCCTAGAGCTAAATTACTCTCCATATGTCAACCTGTAAAACAATTTATCTGCTTTGAAAGGACAATTGCTGGACAGACATAGGACAGACATCCAGATTCTGAAAGGGAAATATTGGAAGATAAAAAGCATTCACAAGTCACAAGCAAATCCGAAACACAGCAGGACAAAATCCATTATGTTTGAGGCCTGAGAGTAGTCTTTTGTGCCTGAAGTTCAGTCCTCTAGGCTACTGGGGAACTGCTTCCCCACCCCCACCCCAACACCAGGGCAGAACCTATATTTTCCAAACACCTGGGAAGCAGCTAGCCTTATCCAAATTCCAAGAAAGAAGTCCAGGCCACATTTTACAAACAGCAGATGGAAGCCTATCCTCTACAAACACAAGGTATGTCCCATATCTTTACATCCTTGAAATCATAATGCCTAAGAGGGATTTGGGCAAAGAGTGGAAAAGTCCCCAGTGTGGTCCCAGGGCCCTGGAAGGTGGCCTTTTGATGCCACCTCTCCAAAGGCTTTCTGGTACAATGTCCCTCCATCCTCAAACTAACCCCTCCACAAGCTCAAGAGGGCTCCATGGAGCAAACACCTTATGTGACCCAGAGTGTGCCTGAGGCCCAGGACATGAAGGCCTGTGCTCATCCAGCACATCATTGAAGACAGATGGCTCCAGGTTCCAGCCCCAGAATCCCATCCTCTGCACCATGGTATTTAGCATCTTGAAGACTATTCCCAAGAGGAGATGGAGGGCTTCTCAAGGTGTTAGAGGCTGTGGTTGAACTTGCCTGGGTTCATTCACTTGGCACAGCAGAACAGACACACAAGGCTAAACTAGGAAGGAAAAGAAGATTTACTTTTTGGGGGAGACTGAAGATGTACAATCTCAAATCAGCCTCCCTGAACTAGAGAAATTCTAATATTTTATACCATCATGATGCTAATGAATAATTGAGGTAGAGCTGGACACAGATTCCTTCATTAAAAACATTAAGGGGGAGAAGGCAAGATGGCATTGGTTTAAGTGAACATGAACCATATCTCTCACAAAAGAAAGCTGATTGGGGACAGGATCCTGACTGAGAGAGCTGTTCTGGGAGCTCATGAAGTGGGAACTTTTGGGGCATCAATGTGGAGGGAGCTGAACAGGGAGATAGATTGCTCAAGATAAAACCATGAAATTTTAGCCCCTGGAAATCACAGCTGACTAAGCCCTACCCTCAAGGCAGGGGGCCAGGATGAGCCCCAACTCCCACTGTCCACCCAGCAAGAGGGAGCATTCTCTGAGAGTGGGAGGGTTCTGTCAAGTGTCAGAAAGGGGTTTCCTTTCTGTGAGTTTGGTTGCCTGGACCCCCTCTGGACTTTGGGGAGCACTCCAGCCAGCTCAAAGTGGCACCAGACAGAGGGGAGAGGTGAATCTGCTTGGGAAGCCTGATTTACCTATTGCCCTGGGATACAGAGGCCTGGCCTAAGAGAGAGCAGAGTCAGCCAATTTAATATTTCATCACTGAGGACTATCAGAATTTCAACTCCCCTAAGGGAGTCAGTCAGTGGGAAGCACTTAATAAGTTTCCAAGAGCTTATTTAGGGTCCCCTGGGAGGAGAGGGTGGTCTAGAAGAGTCTTGAAAATAATTTCTGTGCAGTGAACTCAGTCATCAGTGTCCCATTTGAATTTCAAAGGGAATTCAACTTGACCAGGAGAGGGGAGGGGATATCTGCTCATGCAGCCTGCTGAATCCTGCTGCCCCAGGAAAGTCAAACATGTCCAGGGAAAAGTGACTTAATAGCTTTCTGAAGAGCTAACTGACCCAATTAGAATGGTAGCTCAGTGGAGGAGTGCCTGCCTTGAATATATGAGGACCCTAGTTTGATTCCCGGCTCTTCTAAGAGTAGTGATCCCCTGGGATATCTAACATCCAGTTGATATTTTAGGACAGGGAAAACATGCACATTATTTTTGTACTAGCTTCTTTTGGGTCCCTTATTTCTCCCCCCCCCCCAAAAAAAAAAGGTTACTTATAAAAATTTAACTTAGTTTACTCTCTAAAATCCACCTCAACACTTGCAGAGAGAAGCCTGCAGGGTAATTGATTGATGAAGACAGGCAGCCTGAGAAGCTCCTCAAGGGCCCAAGAAGGAACACTGTTCTTCCTTAGTTTTGTTTGACTGCTTGCTTGTGTGTTTGTTTGGCTTTCTTCTTTGTATGTTTCTTGCTTTTCTTTCATCTTTCCTCCCCCACCTTTTTTAAAAATTACTTGCTGCTAGCTTGTTTCTTCTTTGCTGTGCTTCTTAATACTTGATTTCCCATTTTCAGTGTATACTGATTTTGTCTACCAAAGCTATCTCTTTTCCTTCCTTCACCTTTGTATATTCTGCTTTCTGTTGTGGTTCTAACATTCCACCTTTCTTTATTTAGACCTCAACTTTTCTGGTTTTGACTTCTATTTTGTCTATTCTGTTTTCTTTTTTTATTAACTTTATTTCTTCTGTCCTTTCTTTACTCTTTCTCTCTTTCCTCATCATTCTGACCTTTTAAATCATCCTATGTATTTTTTCTCTATTTTGTTTCCCATTTCATTGTAGGTATTCCACAGTTTTATTCCTATTACTCTACACTATTTACATGAATTAAATATTGATTTTACTAAGTCTTATATGACCCCTCTTCTTACTTTCATTATTATTATTACTATTATCCTTGATATTTTCTTACTTCTTTTGTTTTCTCTGGCCCTAATCATTTCTCTTCAAGGGCACATAGAAAACAGCAAGGAAATATAACCAGAAGAACAAAGTATCAAAGGGAAAACTTAACACACACACAAATCCAGCAGCTAAATAAAACTCTAGAGCAGAGAGAGAAGCTAATCACCTGACTAAACCCATCAAGATAAAAAGATGACCAAAGGGCAACAAAAACTTACAAACCATACTAAGAAAAAGAAAGACATGGACCAGTCCAATGAACAAACTAAAAACCAGGAAGAGATGCAGGACATCGAACAACTAATCAAAGTGGCCAAACAAATATCAAGGACCAACTTAATGAAGTGAAATAAGAGGTTAAGGATATTAAGAAGACACAGGGAAAACATACTGAAGAAATTGTAACATACATAAAAAGATAACGGATATGATGGCAATGAATGGCAAAATTCAAGAAATCAAAAAGACACTGGAATCACATAACAGCAGATTTGAACAGGCAGAAGAAAGAATTAGTGATATGGAAGACAGTACATGTGAAATCAAACAGACAGTAGAACAGATAGATAAAAAGATAGGAAAAATCCAACTGGGACTTAGGGATTTAAACAACACAAATATGCAGACAAATGCATTATAGGCATTAAAGAGAGAGAAGAGAAGAGAAAGGGAACAGAAGGAGTATTGAAGGAAATAATGATGAAAACTTCCCAACCCTGTTGAGGGAAATGTATGTACAAGTCCAGGAAGCACAGTGCACCCCAAACAGTATATCCCAATGTGCCTACTACAAGATATATACTTGTCAAAATGCCCAATGCTCAACACAAAGAGAAAATACTCAAGGAGCAAGAGAAAAGAGAACCATCACATACAAGGGAAGCTCAATAAGTTTAAGTGCTGATTTCTCATCTGAAACCATGGAGGCAAGAAGACAGTTGTATGACATAATCAAGGTACTAAAAGAAAAAACCTCCAGCCAAGAATACTCTATCCAGCAAAACTGACATTCAAAAATGATGGAGAATTCAAAATATTTACAGAAAAACAAAAATTAAAAGAATATGCCAATAAGAAACCTGCTGTTAAAGAAATAGTAAAGGAAGTTCTGAAGGGTGAAAGGAAAAAAACAGTAGAGATAGAGTTGGGGGAGAGTGTAAGAACAACTAAAAAGACAAAAACAGAAAAAGAAAAAAAAAAAGATATGACATACATAAACCCAAAGAAAATATGGCTGATATAAGTAATTCATTGAGAGTAATAACAGAGAATGTTAATGGATTTAAATCACCAGTCAAGTGACACAGACTGGCAGAATGGATAAGAAAATAAGACCTGTGTATATGTTTTCTATAAGAAACCCATGTTCAACCCAGGGATTCAAGGAGGCTGAAAGTGAATGGTGGGAAAACAATTTTACAAGCAAACAACAACCAAAAAAGAGTGGGAGTAGGTAAAGTAATATCGGACAAAATAGGCTCTAAATGTAAAACCTTTATAAGAGACAAAAACAGACACTATATATTAGTAAAAGTGGTAATTTTTCAAGAAGAAAGAACAATCATAAATATTTATGCCCAGGGCACCTCAAAATACATGAGGCAAACACTGGAAAGACTAAGTGGAGACATTGATTCTTCTACAATTATAGTGGGGGACTTTAATACACCATTATCAGCATTAGACAGAACACATCAACAGAGCATCAATAAAGAAACAAAGACTCTACATAATACTTTAGAGAACTTGTACCTAACAGACATACAGAAAGCTACACCCAAATACAGCAGGATATACATTCTTCTCGAGTGCACATGGATCATACTCCAAGATAGTCCCCATGCTAGGGCACAGTACAACTCTCAATGAATTCAGAAAGATTGAGACTATACAAAGTAATTTCTCTGAACACAATGGAATGAAATTGGAAATCAATAAGTGCCAGAGAAACAGATTAGGCACAAGTTAAACTAACTTAAATCTATCCTACCCAAACTAATGTATAGATTTAATGCAATCCCAATAAAAATCAACATAGTATTTTTTTAATGAATTGGAAAAACTAACTACAAAATTTATTTGGAAGGGTAAGAGGCCCTGAATTGCCAAAGACATATTGAAGAAGAAAAATGAAAATGGAGATATCACACTACCTGACTTTAAAACATACTACAAAGCTACAGTGGTCAAAACTGCATGGTATTAGCACAAGGATAGATATACTGACCCATGGAACTGAATTGAGAGTTCTGATATAGATCCTCACATATACAGTCATCTGATATTCAACAAGGACACCAAGCCCACTCAGTGGGAGTGAATGGCCTCTTCAACAAATGGTGCTTGGAGAATTGGATATCCATATCCAAAAGAATGACAGAGAAACACCATCTCACACCTTATACAAAAATCAGCTGAAGATGTATCAAATATCTAAATATAAGAGCCAAGACCATAAAGACCTTGGAAGATAATGTAGCGAAGCATCTACAGGGTCTTGTAATAGGAAATGGTTTCAGAAACTTCACACCCAAAGCATGAGCAGCAAAAGAAAAAATAGATAAATGGGATCTCCTCAAAATTAAAACTTTTGCACCTCAAAGGGTGGTATCAAGAAAGTAAAAAGGCAGCCTTCCCAATGGGAGAAAATATTTGACAACCGTATATCTGATAGGAGCCTGATATCTTGCATATATAAAGAAATCCTACACCTCAAAAATAAAAAGATAAACAACCCATTTAAAAAAAGGGCAAGTGACCTGAAAGGACACTTCTCCAAGGAAGAAATACAAATGGCTAAAAAGTACATGAAAAGATGCCCAACATCACTGGCTATAATGCAAATCAAAACTGCAATGATTTGGAGACCCACATAATGAGTGGGAAAGAGTTGGACTCCCATCCTTGGGAGGACTGATTTATTCAGAAATATACAGGCAGGAGTATCTTGAGAGCAAGAGAAGTTCCTAATAGGGGAGGAGAAACCATTGTGTCAAGTCCTCGGTCTTGTTGCATGTAACTATGAATCTTTTCATCCAAGGAGTGAAGCCAGGGGTATGCCATGGGCCCTGGGGGTGGAGTGGAGATGGAGGAATAAAATAGATTGAACACAGATATTTAGTCATCAGTGGAAACGTTCTGCATTTTCTTACAGTGATGGACACAGGGCATGGTAAATATCATCAAAATTTATAAAAGTGTACACTCTAAAATGTAATCCATAGTGTAAACCATTGACAATGTTTAGTAGCTATGTTTCACTGTTTGTATACCAGTTATAACAATGCTACTAACCACATGTAAAAAGTTATTAATAAGGGGGGGGGGGAGGAAAGGGGGAGAATGTTGGGTATATGAGAGTCTCCAGTATTCTGTGTGTGACTTTGCTGTGACCAAAACTTCTTTGAAAACAAAATGAAAAATAGTGAGACACTAAGGAATGAGTGGGGGAAGGTGCCATGGTATAGACTAGACACCAGATATTGCAGTGATGAAAGGCAAAATGTCAAAAAATTTTTAAAAATATTTTTCATATTTTTAATATCCCAATCTTTTAATTTAATTTAATTTTTAGTTTTCTTAAATTTTTATGTATTTTAGCTCTTATATTTAAACTTATCATTATTATTTCATTTTCCTATTCATTATATTTGGCTATTGTAAAGGCTTCATCTTTGAAGAAGCTTTGCATCACAGAAGGGTTACAACTGGGGTGGGGGAGAATCATTGGTGTGGGCTGTCAGGGATGTGGGGTGCATGGGAGGAAGTTCACCTGAGCATACATATAAGGTATATAAAATTGTTCTAATGTTCACAGGGCATTGTCACAGTGGGTTGAGACTCACTCAGTAATTGAGAGAATGCTAAATTCCCATCCTGGAGAGCTCTGCCACATTCTCTAAGGTAGCAGCAACAGTCTCCCAAGTGCAGGGGCAGTAACTGGTGAAGGAGGATAATCCACTGATGGGCCCTTGATATTGATTACTAGGCTCATGAATATTTGCTCTTGAAATTGAGACTTAGCCTATTGCTAAAGGGTGCCTAAGGGTTGTCTTCTGAGTGTCTCCTTGTTGCTCAAATATGGCCTCTCTCTAAGCCAAACTCAGCATAAAAATGCATTACCTCCCTCCCAGTGTGGGACATGAATACTGGTGATGAGCCTCCCAGACACTGAGGTATTGTTACCAAGCACCAACTGGCAATGTGACTGGAAAAAGATCTCAAATAAAAGGAGGAAAGTTTTAAGACAAAAGAGTTTATATTGCTAAGAGACTTCAAAGTGAGTCGGATAGTCACCCCAGAGATAATGCTTATGCACATCTCAGTAGGATCTCACAGACTTCCAAAGTGGATACCATCCCTAATCGTGGGGCTACTGAGGGTTCTGGAGACACCCATGTCCTATGGTCAGGGCAGATAGTTCCAGAGTTTAGTGCCTTGCCAGTGGGTCCTACTTTGGAGTTTGTGCTCCTGAGAGTGACAGAGTTGGACTCAGTTGTATGTTCCCTGCACATGGCTCATCTGTTCCTTCTATTCAAACCTATACTTGGTGCCGGTGTTTGTAGGTGTGCATCCAGATACTAGATTATTTGGGCTTTCTTTATGCCAACTGGGCCCAGAACCTCAGTGAAGCTGCAACTCCTACTCTACAGCTCATTGGACTTACCCAAGACAACTGGTGGGGTGATGGTGATGGAAAACAGCTGTCCCGGGTAATGGAGAGAGTCTGCAGCTGCAGGCAGAATCGTCCCATCCATCTTCCCCATGGAATATAAGACCCCTCTCAATTGGAGGTGGCATGGACATCACCCTCCCAGACTCCTAAGGATTAGGGGACGAGCTATGGACTTGAGTGGACTTACTGGTATTTTACTATAGACATATTATGATTCTAACAATGGAAGAAATTACAACATTGATATGGAGCCAGTGGCCACTGGAAGCTCTGTGGGCAGGGAGAGGGAAAAGCTGTTGTAATATGGGGGCTTTTTCAGAACTTGGGAATTTTGTCCTGAGTGACATTGTAATGACAGATATAAGCCATTTCATATCATCACATAACATCAGAATTGTGTGGGAGAGATTTTAGTCTACAGTGTGAACTATGGTCCATGCTTAATGGCAAAGGGCCAGGATGTGTCTATTAATTGCAATTAATGTGCCACACTAATGAAGGATGTTTATGTGGGTATTTGTGGGAGTTGTGGGAGGTGGGGTATATGGCAATCCCTATACTTTTTGTGTAACATTTATGTTATCTAAAAATCTTTTTAAAAATTTAAAAATTAAAAAAAAATTTCAGCAAAAAAAAAAAAAAATCATTGAAGTGATGAATGCACAAATATGTGGTTATACCAAGTATCATTGGTTGCACACTTTGGATAAATTGTATGCTTTATTAATATGTATCAATAAAATTAATTTGTTTAAAAAAATCATTAAGGTGTTAAACACAAGGGTGAGACTTGTTGTGGAATAACCACTAATAACCACTTAAATGCAAGTTCAGTCTAGAATTACTGTTAAAATAGTAATTGTGTACAAGGGAGAGGCTATGTTTTGAGTAATCATTAACAGATTGAGACCTGTTTAGAAAGATCATCATAATAGCATGTCTATGCTAAATCCTGCTTGTTTCAGTGATTTCAGATATTATTCTTTTGCTATTTTTATAATATAAAGACTTCTATATAATTCTTAGCCCTCAATTACAAAGGCTCAGTGCAATGCCTCAATATTTAGGCTATACTGGGGTTTTCTACTACTACAAGGAACTTGAAAAGGTAACTTGACCTACATGTCTGGTGGGTATTCTTTTCCCATCTCAGAACTTCCCTCTCACTGGTACTATGAATTCACCGTGGGGAGAGGACAATCTAGGTTTTTCTTTACTCTAGTCCAATAATTTTCCTCTCCCCTGTGCCAAATGAAAGCCATCATGGTCTGCTGGACTAGTCCATGGAGAAAAGGATCCTGTCTGGGTAGCAGGAGTTGGTGAGAAGTGCCCTGGCCCAGCAGACCTGTTGTAAGGGAAGGGAGCAAAATCAAGAAGGATGATGCTGATAAAAGAGAGATGACTCACGTTTGGCTGGGAGTGGTGATGGGATCCTACTGTGGCCCTTAGGTAATGTTGCTGCATTCTCCCTCTGATAAGGAGGCCAATGATTGGGAGTCTATCTCAGGAGGGTCTCAGTGTGCATAGGAATCCCTGCAGTGGGCCCAACATTTCTGAATTGTCATATAGGAATGTGAGGCTTTGGGAGCTGAAGGCATGTGAGTAATATAATATTTAATACACTACACTATTTGTTCATTGCTTACTCTTTCTCTTTCCATATATTTGCATATGTTAATATATATGTGTGTATATATATATCTCGTCATATGTATATGTTATTTGTCAGAGCTGCTCTGACAAATAACAGAGTAAGTTGACTTAAGCAATAGGAATTTATTGTGTTGTGGTTCTGGATATTATAAAGGCCAACTTTCAGGCCAGATAGCTGTGGCCTCCAGCCTTTCTTTGCTGGCTCAAGGAGGCTCAGGCAGAGAATGTTCTTCCTATGTATAGCCACAGTGGGGAGTTGAGAGCAGCAATAAGATCCACTTTATCTACAATGGTTTTTGAAGGCAGTTATTATTTTTTTTATATGTTGTTTACCATAAAAAAAGAGTACAGCATGAAGGTTAAAACTGCAAATTTTGAAGGTAGTATTCCCTGTGTGGGAGACCTAGCTCTGCTAACAACTAGCAGTGTGTCAGAAGCAGTTATCCTCTGCCTCAATTACCTAATATGTAAAGTAGGAATGAAGAGTCCAGTCTCATGGGTTGCTATAAGGACTGCATGTGATGAGATATATATCCTGGCTAGAACTGGGAGTGTGCTCAGTAGTGTCAGGTTTTGTCCTTCTGCAACACAATTCAGGGATGGCCTCGAGGTAATTCCAATCTCAAGTACCCAAACTTTCTCCCATGCAAACCATCCTTTTCCATGAGTACCTGGGATAGTCTCATATCAATCAACCAGCCACGTGCAGTTACACTGGTTTATATGGTGGCTCTCTATGAAAGTAACAGAAAGAAAAGCACTTCTTCCTTTAGGAGATGCCTCTGCCAAGTAGCCACATTGAGGGTGTCAATGCAGGCATTTAGACTGGGAGTCAGACTTTGGAGACCGGGGCAGCCTTCCTCTACTCTCTGCTGATTCCCAGGAGCCCCATAGAAACTCATTGGCTTTAGCTGGCCTGAGCAAACCTGCTGGATCCATAGATCATTTCTCAAAATGTGGTTCTGGAACAGCAGTATCAACCTCACCAGAAACTTTCTAGGCACTCATATTCTTTCTTTTTTTTCTGTTTCTCTGTCACAATCTTTATTTTTCATTTTAATCTCTCTAGAGCAGGCTTGAATCAAAGGTCTTTTTAAATTTAATTTAATTTATTTTTTAAAAGATTCTTAGATTACATAAATGTCACACAAAAATTGTAGGGATTCCCATATGCCCCACCTCCCACTCCTCCCACAATCTTCCACATAAACAACTTTCATTAGTGTGGCACATCACCTGCAATAGA
The DNA here is from genome assembly GCA_026826555.1 of Tolypeutes matacus. Lineage (NCBI taxonomy): Eukaryota > Metazoa > Chordata > Mammalia > Cingulata > Chlamyphoridae > Tolypeutes > Tolypeutes matacus. Next base: position 1,656,175 of record JAKSZT010054581.1, read on the forward strand.
TATACACACCTTGGGGCTTTGCCACTAAGCATGGACCATAGTTCACATTGTAGACCACACTCTCTCACAAACAGTTCTGCATGTTATATGCTGATGTAAAATGGCCTATATCTGTCATTGTAATGTCACTCAGGATAATTCCTATGTCCTGAAAAAGCCCCTGTATTACAACTGCTTTTCCCTCTCCCTGCCCCTAAAGCATCCGATGGCCACTGGCTCTACATTAATGTTGTAATTACGACGTGCACATTCTTATCCTTAACTTTTGTGCACCAAAGGACATTATCAAGAATGTGAAAAGACAACCTACAGAATGAAAGAAAATATTTGGAAGCCATATATCTGATAAGGGTTTAATATCCAGAATATTCAAAGAACCCCTACAACACAACAAGAAAAGACAAAGATCCCAATTAAAAAATGGACAAAGTATAATAGATATTCACACAAAGAAAATATACAAATGGCTGATAAGCTCATGAAAAGATACTCAACATAATTATCCATTAGGGAAATGCAAAGCAAAACCACAATGAGATGTCATTTCACATCCTCTAGAATGGCAACTATTTAAAAATTAAAAAAAAAATAACAAGTGTTGGGAAGAATGTAGAGAAATAGGAGCACATACATTGTTTTTGGTAATATAAAATGATACAGCCAATGTGGAAAACAGTTTGATTATTCTTCAGGAAGATAAGTATAGAATAACCCTATGACCCAGAAATTCCACTTCTAGGAGTACACCCAAAGAATTGAAATCAGGGACTGAAACAGATATTTTTCACACTGACGTTCCCAGTGCCATTTCCCAGTTTTCAGTGGTGACAGTAACCTAAGTATACATCAACAGATGAATGGATAACACAACTCCATTTACATACAATTGAATATTATTTAGCCTTAAAAAGGCATGAAGTTCTGATACATGTAGCAACCGTGATGAAACTTGAAGGCATCAGGTTGTATGATCTCACTTATATAAAATAATTAAAACAAGCAAACCCATAGACTCAGAAACTAGAATGCAGGTTACCAAAGGCAGGGATGGAGTTGGCAAATGTGAAGTTCATGTTTAATTGGTACAGAGTTTCTGCTTGGTATGATAGAAAAGTTTTGGTTTTGGATAGATGGGTTGGTAGTACAACATTGAGAATGTAGATGACACCCACTGAGTTTCATACTTGAAAGAGGTTAATATGGGAAATTTTAGGTTTCATTAATGCTATCACAATACAAAAAAACCCCATAGGAATATACAAAACAGAGAGTGAACTCTAATTTAAACTATAAATTATTATAGTCAGTAATATAATTACAATAATATTGTTTCAGCATTTGTAACTGGTACCACATTTATGAAAAATATTAATAATAGGGAAAACTGCATGAAGGGGGTCATGGGAACTCTGTAGTTTTTGCATGATTTTTCTGTAAACTATGACTGCTCTAATTTAAGAAAAATTAAGGGTACATGATTTAGATCTGTGCTGTCCAATACAGTAGCAACTAGTCACTTATGGCTATTGAGCACCTGAAATATGGCTAGTCAAATTCAGAAGTTCTATGAGTAAAATGCATACCATATTTTGAAGATATAGTACAAAAAATTTAAAAATCTCATTAGTATTTTTATATTATTTGCTCAAATAAAGTTTTGCATATTTTGGTTAAAATGTTATTAAAATTAATTTCATCTCTTTCTTTTTACTTTTTTAATATGACTACTAGAAATTCTAAAATTACATATATGACCCATTGACATTTTTCTTAGATAGAATTTATTTAGTGTAAAGAATAAAACAGAATTCATACCCAAGCATTGTTTTGTGATCTTATTCAAGGCTCAACATCTCTGTTCCCCCATAAAATGGGGATAATCTTTATCACATTTCACTTGTGTCCTTCAATAAGAGGATGATGGATATTAAAACACTTGATGGGTACCTAGAGCATCTCTGGGGTCAAGAGCAGGAGCACTGGGCTGCAGGGGAAGATGATGGGGAGTGGCATGGTGGCATGGTGACACACAGCTGTGCCCTGGCCCTGTAGTCCCTCAGGGCTGCCCCTCACACCTGGGAGATGCTGGTCGAGAAGAGGTGAAAATCAGGGAAAAGTGCAGGAAGGGTCATTCTGGCAGGCAGAGGTCTGTGAGCCTCCAAGATGGAATGAGGAGTGGGGCCATCATTTTTTTTAAACCTAAAGTGCAAGGCTCCTGCCAGCCTGAGAATTTGAATGAAGTCCCTCTGAGGAGATGGATGGGAGAGTTCAGGGTTAGCAGTGAAACTAGGGCTTAGGAAAGGAAGGGGCAATGATATGGTAGATCAGAGATTTCAGTCCAGATGTGTTCACAGCCAGTCAGGAAACAGAAATGTGGATAACTTCGTGGTGTGAAGTAAAAGGGCATGGTGGGGCCTGTGGCAACCTGGGACACACTTGCCTGCCTAAAGCTGGTGACTTGAATGTAATTCAGCTGCCACAGGCTGTTGCCCTGTGAGAATGTGTTTTCAGTGGTGCCAGATTTCCCATCTTTCAAGAGAGCATAAACATGGGGTGTGTTTTTTTGGTTTTTTTTTTTTGCGGGAGGGGGACAAAAGTTACAAATTCTTAATATTGTCTCAAAAATGTTAAATCCCATATGGACTAAATATTGTATACATTTGGCTAAGTCCAATTTGCAGAAAACCAGTTTTTGGTTTCTGGTCAGGGCATTTTAAACCATGTAGAAGATGGAGTGCCTCAGATTCTATCACATTCTCCCCTTTTCCAACTGTCCCCAAGTGACCTGAAACAAGCCATCCCTAACTACAGGGCAGCACACACTGTATCATCTTTCTGACCTAAATCAGCACAGAACCCCACTGCCCACCTTGTGTATGAGGACTGGAAAGGCCTGGAACCAGGGAAGCCTTGGCCTAGGCCCTTTCTCAGCACTGCCTCTTCTACCAGCCTGACCCCTCCATTCCCAGGAAACTGAGGACACAGAGACTCACATTCCTCAGGGATCTACAGCACTGGAAAGAGAGGGAGATCCTCTACCTGGTGACCGAGGTGGTGGAGATGCTGCAGGATGCCACCCTTCAGTGAGTCCACTAAACAGAGGAAGCTGGACAGCTGTACTTCCTGCCAGTGGGTCATTTAAAGGTACAGGTTACTGTGGGTTTGAGGTTCCCCGAATGCTCCTAGGAGCCCTGCCCACCAGCCTAGCTGCTGCCAGGTACTGCTTCACTGCTTCACTCTGGAATCACTAAATCTGGATTGAGAATGGAGTCTTAGGGGGTTTTGCTATAATTTTCATCTCTTTAGAGTCCTCAGGAGAGGCTTTAGGTTTTATAAACATGATGTCAAACAACACCTCTCCAACCAAATTCTCTTAATACTAGAATTGGCCTGGGATAGGATCATAACATTGGTATTTTAAAAAAATCATCCAGGTGCTTCTTATGGGCCACCAGGGTTGACATCATGGTTTAGGGGATTTTGCATGAGATTTATGTGATCTGGGCAAGTTACTTCATTCTGTGAGTTTAACTTCTCTGTCTGTGAAGCTGAGCTGGAATGAGGAGTGTGGATTAAGCAGCCTTGTGGACAAGTGCTGGACCTTCACTTTCATTCCACCAGTCAAGGCCTGGATACCTTTCTCTGTTCTTAAACAGGACACTCTGTGGTCCAGGTTCTTCAACTGAAACCCAGGAAGAAGGACCCCAACTGCATTCTAGGACTTTGGACTCCATTTATTCCCTCAACTGGTTGTAATTCACAGCATTGCCACTGGCTCCACCTCTTACCATCTGCATGAATGCTCATGAGTACAGGTAGGGTGAATGCAGGTGAGTACAGGTGGGGTTTCTCTGGGGTTATTCAACTGCCATTCTTGAATACTTCCTTAGAAGAAGCATTATACAAAATGTTTTCTCTATTTTATATAATTTAATCTCCTGATAATTCCAGAAGGATAGTCCTGATATGTCAGTTGCTTATGTGAAGAAACTGAGGCTCAAAGACTACCCAGCCAGTGAGTACTGGGACCCAAATCCAAATGCGGGTTTTTCTGGTTCCAAAGTCCATGAGATTAAGTCAGTTAAACTGCAGTGTGGCCCTGGACAGAGCATATGGCTAGCCTCTAACCACATTTTGTTTCAGCCAGTGTTAATAAATATACAGACCTTCCCCACTAGCCAGTTATGGGAAGGATATAGGGGATAATGTAAGGGGAAGACTGCGCAGCAGCTGGAGAGTAGAGATCACACTGAGTAATTTGCTGTTGATATCATACATGGGATTGGTTCCCATACAGGGTGACTACCCTTTCTAGTTTGCCTGAGACTTAGGGCTTTCCTGGGACACAGAGCTTTCTGTGCTCAGACCAGCAGAATCAGGCAAACCAGGAGAGTCAGACACCTAGCAGTGAGTGATTGAATCAAGATAATAGGAGTTTTAAACAAGAAAAGTATTTCTCTCATATATGACAGTCCACTCCAGACTGCAGTGTTAGATCACTGGTTATCATGTGATAGCTGGAAAATGTGCTTACTAAAATTTTCTTCACTCAAGCTTCTCTGAAAACTCAAATACAATAATTGAGCTGATTTTCTGTTAATCTAATTTTAGAAGTTTCCTTTTTGCACTTAATTCCCTGAAGGATTTTAACCAGACCTTCTCAGTTTTGCCTAAAGGAATAAGATAACATCTTAAAGAAAAACCAGACAGACTGGAGTCAGGAGCACCTTATGACCCATTAATTCTGTAACTTTTCTAGAGACAAAAGGCTTAAAATCCTTGAGCAGTTAGCACAATATCTACACTTTGTTTTATTAGCTGCTGAAGTCCAAGTCCAATTTGATGTGCTTGAGACAATGCAGGACTGAGAATTTACACATACCCTCTGCACATGATTTATTTTTCTTCTTCCTTACCCTCTAATTTGCCTAAAAAATCCTAGCTCTCCTTCTCACTTTGAACTGGTTTTGGTAATATTCTCCTGGTTCCTTGCTAATGCACTCACAATAAATTTCTCCTTTGTGGGCCCTTCTCTTGGAAATAGCCATACTTACAGTAACAATTAGGCAACCATGAAGGGACAACATGTATTGTATTAAAAACCTGGAGCTTAGATATATTAACTGCAGTTCAAAGAGAAACTTATGCATTCATTAGTATTATGTGCTGTACCTACATATCTGATGAATATGATAATATCCCATCTATACTGGTTCACATGCAGTGAGATATTGACTATATTAAATGTCTTGACAAACTTGATTCATTTTTCTAAGTAGTTAATGAACTTGCCTATGAGATTTTAAAAAATGAGTTTCTTAAGTACTGTCTTTATTTTGCTTGCCCATGTGCTTATCTTGTTGCCATTATTGTTTTTGTGAGTTTATGTCTAGGTCATCCTCTAAAATGATATGAAAATTTTCTTTGCTCATGATCAGAAAAAAGTAACTATAAAGGTGAGCATTTAACCTATTTTTGTTATATGAGGAATGCTTACAAAATATTCATTCTTTAGAATAAGAAGAGTATAAACACAAGGAGGTGATTTGATCACTGGAAAATGTAATCCTAAAAATTTCTTCACTTAAGCAGCTCTGAAAACTCATACACTAACTGAGCTGGTTTCCTATTAATCTAATTTTAGAAGTATTGTTTCCACTTAGTTCCCTGATGAATATTAATCAGAACTTCTTAGATTTGCCTACCAGAATAAGATGCCATCTAAAAGCAAAACCAGACCATCTAGTGTCAGGAGAATCTTATGACCCAGTAAATCTGTAACTTTTCTCAGATACTAAAAGCTTGATATCCTTGAGTGGTTAGCACAACAGTATCTAAACTGTGGGTTATTAGCTGCTAAAACTAGTGACAAATTTGATGTGCTTGAGGCAACACAGATCTGAGAAATTGCACATACCCTACTCACAAGACCCCTGGCAGCACTTGTTTTTCTTCTTCCCTACCCCTCTCCTTTGCCTATAAAAACCCTATTCTCATTTTGAACTGGTTTGGGGAAGATTTCCCCAGTTACTTTCTTGTGCACTTGCAAGGAATCACCTTCTCATTGAGAGATGTTTCTCCATGTGGCGGTGGATCAGGTGGGCCCTTCTATTAGAAATAGCTGTGCCTACTATAATACAGGCATCTGGTCTCCTATTTTGTCCTTCTGTTATCCCCAGTTTATGGCTTCCCTTGCTCCCATTATTAGGTCCCCATTCCAGCCAGTTGAAAGGATAAAAGGAAGGGACATTTCCCAGAACTCACACACATCATTTCTGCTTGTGTCTTTTTGGCCAGAACTTGGTTTCCTGGCCACTTCCAGCTTCAGGGGACCTGGAAATCAGAGTTTTTATCCCAGACAACTAATGTACCAGGTGAAAAATAGTAGTTCTATTGCTGTTGCTTTAACTAGCACTTTCCCCATGGAAGTTGGCTGATAATGGTACAATTACCAGCCTCATGTCAGGAATTCCAGCTTCCAGGGGTGACTCCTCCCTTCCTCAGCTTCCCTTCTTTGGGCCTTGTTTCCCCCTATAAATTGAGAGAGATGAACTTGGTTACAACTTGAGGTTCATCCTGTTGCAATGTATCATGACTCCAGCTCATTATTTTCAAACTGTACACTCAAAACTCTGGACCATACTTCATTTGACAAAATGATACTTTCTTTATTGCAGGATATCTCAGAGCCTTTACCATACCAAGGTCTATTGTGAATCTCCAAAGGAGGAGATGTGGCAGAAATTCCCAAATCTTTTTGACATCATAATTTTATTTCTTCTGAAAACACCTCTTATGAAGAATATTTTGCAAAATGCTCTTCTTATAGCCGGATGTCCCCCAGATATAGCCAGAGCAGATCCCCTTTGAATCTGCCTCTCCCCTTGAATATCTGTAGCTCCTACCCACGTCAATAAATCTCTGCTTGATTCTCTTGCATTCTACCCCTTGCCACCAATAAGGCCCCTTCCTACAGGCCTAGAATATTGTGCTGATGTGACTCCCTTTTCTCCTTACCTCCCTCCTAGGACCATGGCTAGAACCACATGACCAAGGAGAAGACAGTGACCATCCCATGGGGCAGTGTCTTGGACAACAGGGTGCTGAAGCTGGTGCTTGAGGAAGATCACTGGGGTAAGCAGAGGCTGCAGGAGCAGGGGAGCCCACACACATACTGGCCCACCACACCCCACCAACCAGTGGTTTGTGAGAACTGGAAGAACTGGGAGATGGACAGTGCTCTTTGGACAGGAAGAGCAATCAAGTGTTTCCCTGCTGGCCTGAGCAGTAGAAGCTGTGGTCAAGAGCCCAGGCCTTCATTGCAGCAGCACTTAAATGATTTGGCTTTTGCAGAGGGGCACTGAGGTCAGCTACACAGCAGCCTGCCCTCCCCACTCAAGTGTGGGCTGTATTCAGGTGGAGGAAGGGCCACCATCTTCTCATTGGCCCTGAGAGGCTTATGGCCTGGCCCCTCACTAGCCAGTGGGTGGTGGGTGTCCTCTGTCCATCTCTAGCATAGAATTTCTGCAGACCAGAGAAGAGTCTGTGAATGAAGCCTGGGGACAACTGCTCTGGAGGCTCAGATCTGGCCACTGAATCCGCAGGGCCAGCTTTTGGGTGGGAAGAAAGACCCCTGATGCAAAGAGTACGAGCTTAAGGATCCACTGACCAAGGTTTGGGCCATGGCTTTGCTGTTTTCCATCTGTGTGACTTTATCCATCTAATCATGCCCATGGGCTTCAGCATCAAGCTGCCTGCCCCACTAGTGGAGTGGTTAGGCCTCCATGAAATAATCCAAGAGTTGGCTTGTGCCTGGCATACCATAGGAGCCCACTCATCATTAAGTCTCTACTTTCAGGGACTTTTCTCTTTTCCCCACCTTTGCTCCCAAGCAACTGTCCTTTACCTCCCCTAGGGAAAGCTCTGGAAAGGTACCAAAATGATTTGGCTTTTTGAGTTGAGTTGAAAATCCTCTGCCCAGGGCCATTAACCAACCAGAAACCACCAGGCTGTGCTGTGGCTGTCTCACTACTCATCACCTCAAGTTAGAGAATGCCCACTCCATCCTTGAGTCCCCATCCCTCTGCCACGCTGTCAACCTCATTACTCTAGAGGTGGGAAGATCTAAGAAGAGAATGTGAGGTAGAAAGAGTCTGTGCATGGGAGTCACCCTCTGGACCCAATCTCCAACTTGATCCCCTTAGCAGTAGGTGCATTCTCACGAGGCCTGGGGTTCCTCATCCACCCTGCAGGGATGTGACATTTGTGTCTCTGTTAGGAGAGCTGGACGTGATGTATGGAGAGTGTTTGGTACATGGAAGCTTCTCAAGAGGTAGCTTTTATTATTCACAAGGGTAAGAGTCTGGAGGCTGGGGTGGGAGGACACTGTGAGGGACCCACCCCACAACCCCTGCTGGAGGGTGGCTTGGACCACTCAGCTACTATTCACAGTGGCTTTTTCTGTGATGACTGTGTCATGACCTCCCCACTCCCCATGTCCCAATGTTTGCCTCATCCATCCAAAAGAAGTCCTGTGCCCTCCCAACAGGGCTAGTGCCAGGATGACAGAGCATGGTGGAGGCTGGGCCTGAGCCAGCAGGTCCAAGGAACAGCCCAGCAGAACAGGCCCTTGTGCAGAGAAACTTGAACTTGGACGTGGGGTTTTCTCCTTCTAGTTGAAGCATTGGCCACCAGCAGGTGTGAGCGACAAGGGGAAGAAGAGGGGTGACAATGTGAAAAATGCAAGGGTAGAACCTGCTTATTGAATAAATGAATGAATAAGATGTTAGCACAAAAATGAATGCTCTGCGCTAGGTGGGAGCTTCATTAGATGAGGTCTGTGCTGACCCCCATCTCCCCAGGTGAGGGCTTTTCTTGGGTCCCCCGTGAGGAGCCCAACTTCCAAGATCTGCAGAGGCAGGCAGGTGCCCAGTTGTAGGACCTGACCATGCTGTCCCCAGAGCTGCAGAAAACAGCATGTGTCTGCCTCCAGGAGCTGCTCAGGGACTCTTGGGCACTGCAGGCACTTGAGGACATGGTGAGGGGCCCACAGGCCAGAGGGGAATGAGCCTGGTATCCAGGACTGTAGGGAGATGGGGCAGGGGAAGGAGAGGGGGGAATGGGCCAGGCAGGCATGTCCTCTGTATATCAGGGCAGGCCAATTGACTGGGCTCTGTGCAGGAACTGTGTGAGACACTCCCCAAGCTTCAGTGACTGAAACCCCAAACCCTGCTCTGACCAGAAGTGTGTAGGAGGCCCCTGGACTCAGCAGAGCTGGCATCAAACCTTGGCACTCTGAATAGAAAGGACAAGCTTGTGAGGAATGAGTGCAAGGTGGGTGGAGATTGTAGCTAGATGGTGCCATGCTTAGCAGAAGGCCAGCCCCCTGCATGCCTCTCTTTGCTATCCCTGTCTGTCCCCTGCAGCTGGTACAGGCCCTGGACACTGGACTGCTGGGACAGGTGGAGGACCCCAGTGCTGTCATCCTAAGCACTGGTAGGCCCCTATAGGCAGCCTGCTGCCCTTAGGCAGGATTGTCCTCTATGTTCTTGGAGCCCTCAAGCGTATAGGGATGGGCCCAGGCTTGGGGAGAGGAGTCTTAGAGGGGCCCTTCAGTGGAGGCTTGTGTCTGGGCTCACCCTGACTTCCCATCACTGTGTCTTTCACACAGTAATACAGGACCATGTTTTCTGCTTTCAGGTTGGTCATTTTAATAGAGGCTGTGTTTGTAGGGTTGTTCCTGTATATTGTGAATCTCCCTTGAACTGATGGAGAGTAGTACTGATTGTTTCCTGTTGTTTGACTCACTATTTCCACCACTCCAGCCTGTACCCTCGAGCCAGACAGACCCTGTTCATATGATAATCAGTGATGGTGAATCTAAAGGCCTTGCAGGAGAGTATCAGAAAACCCCCAAGTTTTCTTCCATCTCTCTCTGACTCCACCAGCTGAACATCACACAAGACACCTGCACACATACAGTAAACAGAAATGTCCCAGGTAGAGTAGACACAGCTGAACCTGATACAGGAGGGAGGTTACCTTTGACAGTGATGAGAAGGGAAGCCCAGATCAGCACAGTCCCCATGTTGGTGGACCCTGAGGAAGGACAGAGGCACAGGGGGGCTCTTATTCAGCAGTTGCAGGGGCAGGAGAAGAGCAGATTTCCATGAGCAGGAGAAAGCCATGTTTGCATGACTTTTCCCCTGTGGGCTAATATGAGCTGCCCAGTAAGGCTCCTCCCTCTGGATGCCAGAGAAGGCCATAGAAAAGGATCCCTGAGTTTTGATGCACAGGGTTGCTTTGTCTGTCACCCTTTCCTTTTCTCTAAAGTGGGCATTGCCTGGCTACCTTTATAGTGTGCCCTCATTACCAATTAAATGCACCAAAGATCTGAAAAAGGAAACATGCACAGAAGACACAGATTTCTTACTCTAATCTCTGGGTCAGTTGGGGGTGTACATCACTATTCTCCCCACAAATAAAAAGTGTTTTGTGAGACGGAAAGGACATGCAGGTCTTACACAGTCAGGACTATAGAACATGGTTTCCTGAGCTCAGCTTGTCTCCTTGTCCAATAATAGCCAGGTCAGGTCATCCCAATGCCCCTCTGTCCTGCTCTCTGTGCATGGTGGGAAGTGAGTGAAGAATGTTCTCTATACCTGGAAAAAGATTCTGGGAAATTCCTGATGTGCCCTTTTTACTCCTGCCTTGGTCTCCCTTACTTTATTGAGAATTTACCCCAAGAAGAGAGAGCTCACCTAACACACTGGGAACAGGGCAATGGAATGATGACCACAGTTGTTGGGATTTTAGCTGAGCCCTTTGTCAGAGCCACAGTGAAGGGAAATCTCATTTCCAAGTATAACTTTGATTAAATAAACTGGCAAATTTATCCCAAGAATAAGAAATTACAGACCCATTTCTTTCCCAGAATTAGGTGCAGAAATACTTAAGAATGAGATATGACATATCATGATCAATTTTTGTTTTTCTTCATGTACATTTAAAGAGAATTTTCCTTTAAAAGCCACCCATACAAATATTTAACTATCTATTAAATTCTACCTACAATGAATGGATGTCACATTTAATGGTTAGTCATGAAAGCCTCCATTGGAGACTATGAATTAGACAAGCATAGTTGCAGACACAAATTCTATTTTACATTTTCAATGTGGTGAGAGCAAGTAAATACATGAATGAATATAAGGAAAATAAATCTCTCATTACTCCTGCAGGTGTGGATGAATCCTGGGAATCTTAGACTAATTTTAGGTCAATATTTTTTAGAATATTATGCAGAAATCTTTAAAGTGAAAAGATAATAACATCTATAGTTTTTATTTTTTTAAATGTGCATCGCATTTCCATCTTGAAAATAAACTTTCTAACATTGGATAACTGAAATTATCACATTTATGAATAGTAATTATGTTAATTCAAACACTATAATAATGAAAATTATATAAATGAAGGTGATTTGTCCCTTTAGCTATTATATTTATTATTAAACCCTGAAGGTAAAATGAATATTGTTAACCTAAATGTGATAATAAAACAATATAAAACCTACAATTAAATTACCTTTTACATTTATATTATGTATGGCCATACATACATATATAGTCCATTGAAAAAATATATTTTATAATTTATTTGTTACTTGAAGATGAAATAGATAGGCGTACACATACAGGAGCAAAATTTTTGAACATTCACATGATAAACACAAGTGATTTCAAATGGACCCAGAAGATAGAAAATCCATTGCCTCTTTGTGTCTGTGTTGTGTGTGGGTATGAGTGTGATTGAGACATTCTAAAATATAAACGCATCTGACGATATAGAATCTAAATTTTTGACTTGTTAAAAGATCACAGAATGCAAAGTAATGGAAAACCATAGAAATATTTTAATGATAAAATTGCAATTCATAAGGAAACTAGAGGTATGATATGGAAAATGGGCAAAACAACTACATTTGTTGGAAAAAGACCCATACAGTAGAAAATGTCACTATGCAAATTAGAGAAAAACAGTAGCGCCGCGGGAGCCTGGTGTACATGGGGCCATGGTGGCCTTGCGGCCCCCGAGTAGGACTGTTCACCCTCTTCTGAGCCGCGCTTTCCCTGGCTCTGCCACCAGGGGGCCCCAGAGCTTTGTGCCCAGCAGGGTTTCAAGTTTCCGCCATTACTGGATAGGACCCCCAGATAAATATTCAAATCTTCCACGTGTTCAGTTTTACATCCCTGAAAAAAGAAACACCTTTGGAACTAAAGCTGAGGGAGTTGAGACAAGAAACACAAGAATGGAGTCAATAATTCTGGGCAAACTGGAATTTGACTTTTAGAAAGGAAAAATAATTCAGTCACTGAGGACTGAAAGCCAAAGGACTGGGAGTGAGAACTGGATCAGGTCAAAAAGCAACATTTGGTGTGGAAGTTTGTAAGTGTACATCCAGAGACTTGAGTCTTTGGACTGTCCATGTGCCAGCTGGCCCAGAACCTCCACCGAGTTGCAAAACCTACTCCACAGTTTATTGGATTCACCCAGGACTATTGGCAGGAAGAAGATGGACAATGGCCATCCCAGGGAATGGAGAGAGTCTGCAGCTGCAGGCAGGATAGTTCCATCCATCTTCCCCATGGGATATAAGTCCCCTCTCAATTGGAGGTGGAATGGATATCACCATCCCAGAATCCTTGGGATTGGGGGCAGAGCTGTGGACTAGAGTAGACTTACTGGTATTCTACTGTAGACATATTGTGATTCTAGCAATGAAGGAAAGTACAACATTGATATGGAGGCAGTGGCAATGGGAGGCTCTGGGGTAAGGGAGAGGGAAAAACAGTTATAATATGGGGGCTTTTTCAGGACTTGGGAATAGTCCTGAGTGATGTTGCAGTGACAGATACAGGCCATTTTATATCATCACATAACATGCAGAACTGTGTGGGAGAGAGTGTAGACTACAATGTGAACTTGGTCCATGCTTAATGGCAAAGCCCCAGGATATGTTTATCCATTGCGATGAATGTGCCACATTAATGAAGGATGCTTATGTGGGAGGCTGTGGGAGGTGTGGGAAGAGGGGCATATGGGAATAACTATATTTTTTTGTGTAACATTTGTGTAATCTAAACATCTTTTAAAAAAGAAAAGCAATACTGAATACAGAGGAAATGGCTGAGTTTTACAAGGAATGTTTAAATAAAAATGTTCAGAAACATATGTTTTATAAGAGAGACTGGTACAACTGTAACTCTGCCATTACCTTCTTCAAGGGAAAAGTGTCCCTGGAGTGAATCTGGGAAAAGTTTGGACTAAAAGAAAAGAAGACTAGCTGCTAGGAGCCCAGCTTGATGCACTGCAGGTTCTGCTGGTCAAGCTGTAGGAGGTGCCCAGATGCCCATAGCTGTGTGAGGTGCCTTTTCCTGAGGCTGCTTCCACTTGATGCAGCCATGTAGCAGTTAGAGTTTGAAGGGAAGAGGGAAATCTCTGTAATTGATATATTATCCTTTTGTAACCATTTTATTTAATGCCAAAAATCTTAACTTGACCCTTGGTGTTAACTGTGTTTCTGGGTTTCTAAGTCATGAAGGGAATTAACAAAATTTGTTCTCTTTCTTGAATGCTAAACACTTCAGATTAAATGACTGGGGGTCAATATTACTTCAGGTCACAAATAAATGCAAGTAAATCGTAACTAAGGTTCTTTTGACCCTAAAATAATGAAGTTGCTTTAAGATGTTTCTCGGTCATGGCCCTATTCAAATATAATGTTTTTGTACAGTGTTAGTTGTTAGATATTTACAGATTAAGGGTTATCCCAGTGATGTATTTTATGCTATTTTCCCCAGAAAAAGTGCCTGTCTGAAAAAATTCTAAATGCTTTTAAGGCTTCCATTTGTAAAATAAAATTGTCTCTTCCCCCCACCCCCAAAAAATAATCGTAGTAAAAATTCCTAAGTACTTAATGAACTCATGCTCACTGTTGGTCAAGGAAATAGTGAGGATATTAACATGTTTCACCCATTGCATAAGATCAATAAAAAAAATGAGTAAATAGAATATCCATCTGTGAAGTTTGGAATTATATGCTTTGCATATATTATTGATGAAAAAATATATTTGTCACCTTTGTGGTAGTAATTTGACAAGATTTTTAAAAATAAAAATTCATAATTTTGGCTACAGTAATTCCCAGAAATCTATTACAGAAGTTATTGTGATTTTATTTTTATGGTAGATTTTTTTGTCATGTTCAGATTTTATTTACATTACACAGTAAGAATAAGAGAAGTCAAGACCAAGAACAGGTAAATAGGGTAAAGATCTTGCAGGCACCCCATTTCTCAAGTAAGTCTGCTGCTTGTCTAAATCACATATTCTCTGCTTTAAAGGTACATGGTGCTGGTTTTGTTTGTTTTTGTTTTGTTTGGGTAATTATTTTTTTTAAGATTTATTTATTTATTTACTTTTATCCATTTTTACCCTCCCCTCAACCCCCCACTTTGCTGTTTTTTTGTGTGTCCATTCACTGGCCAATTCTGTGTGTCTGTTTCCTGCCCTCTCTTCTCATCCTTCTCCTCCTGTCTTCACCAGCATTTGATCCTGTGAAACTCCAATGTGGCAAAGAAGCATCCTACCACCTGTGCCACCTTAGTTCCTGTTTTTTTGGCATGTCTCATCTTGGCTCTCCCTTGTGTCACTCTCCTGTTCTGTCATCATCTTGCTGCATAACTCAGTGGGGCCTGACAGCATACCTGTGCATGGGGATGATGGAGCAGCCATACATGGGGCCTGGTGGTGCACGCACTCATGGGGCCTGATGGCATAATCATGTATGGAGCCTGACGGCAAAACCACTTGTGGGGCTTGGCAGTGCACACATGCACCAGGCCTGGTGGCACACCCACTCACAGGGCCTGACAGCACACCCATGCACAGAACCTGGGGGCTTACCCACTTGCAAGGCCTGATGTTGTACTCATATGTGGGGGCTGGCAGCCTATGCCCCTTCTATATTTTTCTTTACTTTCATTGGGAGGGCCTGGGGATCAAACCCAGGTCCCTCCATATGGGACACTGATTCCCAACTATTTGCGCCATATCTGCCCCCCAGTAATTATTATTATTATATTTTTATTGTGGGTAAAAATCAAATTTTTCACAATACATACCAATATTAGTAAAATGATATATAAATAAATATGCATATATGTGCATTTGCTTACAAAAATGTATATATATATATATATATATATATTTAGGTGCTTAGATTACACGGAATATTACACGGAAACTACAGGGATTCCCAAGTTCCCCACCTCCCACACCTCCCACAACATCCCAAACAAACATCTCCCACAAATGTGGCCCATCACCCTCAATGGACTTACACATCCTAGGGCCTTGTCATCAACCATAGACCACAGTTCACATCGTAGAGCACACTCTCTCCCACACAGTTCTGAATGGTGTGTACTGATTAAAATGGCCTACATCTGTTGCCACAACAGCACTCAGGACAACCTCCAAGCCCTGAAAAAGCCCCTGTATTTCAACTGCACATCCCTTCCCTGCCCTGAAAGTGTCCAGTGGCCACTGGCTCCACCTCACTGTTATAATTTCTTCCATAGCTAGAATCACCATATGTGTACAACAGAATACCATTAAGTCCACTGTAGTCCATAGTTCTTCCCCCAATCCTGAGAGGACTGGGATGGTGATGTCCACTCCACCTCCAAGTGAGAGAGGGCTTATATCCCATGGATATGGTGGGTGGGATGATCTTGCCTGCAGATGCAGGCCCTCCCCATTCCCTGGGATGGCCGTTGCCCATTGTTGTCTCCTCGCCAGGTGACTTGGATGAGTCCAATGAGCTGTAGGATAGGAGTTGCAGCTCCACTGAGATTCCATGCACACCTGGCACATAGGTAGGCCAGAGGCTCCAGTCTCTGGAAGTATACCTAAAAACTCCAGCATCACATATAGGTTTGAATAGAAGGGACTGATGAACCATGTGCAGGGAAGACTTATTTGAGTCCAATTCTGTCACTCTCAGGAGCACAGATTCCAAAATAGAGCCCACTGATAAGGCGTCAATCTCTGGGGCTATCCTCCCTTATATAGGACCTGGGTGTCTCCAGAGCCCTCAGGAGCCCCTCTGTGTGGGGTGATATGCACTTTGATGTTCTATGAGATCTTACTGAGGTGTGCGTAAGCGTTACCTCTGGGATGACCTCCCGACTCTCTTTGAAGTCTCTTAGCCACTTGAACTCATTTGTCTTTACCTTTTCCCCCTTTTATTCAAAGTCTTTTTCCAGTCGTGTTTCCAGTTGGCACTTGGTATTAATCCCTCGTTGCCAGGGAGGCTCATCCCTGGGAGTCATGTCCCACATTGGAGGGAAGGTAATGTATTCATATGATGAGTTTGTCTTAGAGAGAGGCCACATTTGAGCAACAAGGCAGCCCTCAGGTGGCAACCTTTAGGCACCCCATAACAGTAAGCTATGTTTCAATTACAAGAGCAAAGACTCATAAGGGTAGTCATCAATAACAAGAACTCATCAGTGGGCCATCCTCTTTTGACAGACACTGTACCTGCACTTAGAATACTGTTGCTGCTCCCTTGGAGAATGTGGCAGAGCTCTCCAGGCTAGAAATTCAGGTTCCCTCATTTATTGAGTGATTGTCCACCCACCGTGACCATGCCCCATACTTTGATCATTTGAACAATTTTGTATATCTTTCATGTATATTCCGATGAACTTACTCCTATGAATCTCCTCTCCCAGACACCCCCACCAATAATCCCCTGCAGCACCCACTGTAACCCTTCTGTCATCTAAATCTTCCATGAACATGTAGCCCATATAATAATCAAATACACTTAATAGGAAAAAGAAACAACAATGTTAAACTTTCTTGCAAGAGACAAACATAAGGAAACTCAGGAAAAACAAACAAACAATCAAACAAAAAACAAAACAAAACCAAATATAATTAGTGGATTGGGACATTCAAAAAAATGGAAAAAAAAAAAACAAAAG
>JAKSZT010054581.1:1673631-1718539 GCA_026826555.1 Tolypeutes matacus
CCCCCCCTTCCCCACGCCATATTAAAATCCTTTTTTTTTTTTGATGTTAGCATTGTTATAACTGTTATACAGATAGCAAAATATAGCAACTAAACCTTATCAATGATTTACAGTATAGTTTACAGTTTAGATGATACAGTTTAATAAGTTTTGATGATATTTACCATGTCCTGTGTCCATTACTTTAAGGTAATAAAAAACTTTTCCCATGACCACTAAATACCCCATTAGATCTTAACTGTTCCTTCCTCCCCACCACCCTGAGGCATATGACACTCCCCTGTCTTGACTCATGGAATGTCAAGATTCATAGTTACATGCCCTGGGTATTTGAACCTGCCCTTCCTAATCGACCCACCTGTCAACGCTGCACTACCAAACCCAGTAATATCACTACCCATCTGTCCTATCCTTCAATATGCAACTATACTCTATGGTATGGTATGGTATGGTAAAGACCATAGATTATGTCCATATGGGTGATGGCTCAGAGCCTGCTCTTCTCTTTCTCTCCCTTGTTAACCTATCTTTCATACAATGGTTCTCAGAGACTGCTCACTTTCCTCAGTGAGCAGTCATATACCTCAGTGAGGTCATATACTGTTCATCCTTCAGTGCCTGGCTTGCTTCACTCAACATAAGGTCTTCAAGATTCATTCATGTTATTCCATGTGTTAGCACTTTATTTCTTCTTACAGCTGAGTAATATTCCATTGTTTGTATGTACCACATTTTGCTTATCCATTCGTCTGTTGATGGGCACCGGGGCTGATTCCAACTTTTGGCAATGGTGAGCAATGCCGCTATGAACATTGTTGTGCATATATCTGTTTGTGTCTTTGCTTTCAGTTCTTCTGGGTATATACCCAGCAGTGGAATTGCTGGATCATATGGAAGATCTATTGTTAGTTTTCTGAGGAACCGCCAAACTGTCCTCCACAGTGGCTGGACCATACCACAGTCCCACCAGCAGTGGATGAGGGTTCCTATTCCTCTACATCCTCTCCAACATTTAGTGTCAGCTGTTTTTTTAATAGCTGCCATTCTGATGGGTGTAAGATGTTATCTCATTGTAGTTTTGATTTGCATTTCCCTGATAGCAAGCGATGTTGAGCATTTTTTCATGTGCTTTTTAGCCATTTGTATTTCTTCCTTGGAGAAGTGTCTTTTCAGGTCACTTGCCCATTTTTTAAATGGGCTGTTTGTCTTTTTATTTTCAAGGTGTAGGATTTCTTTATATATGCAGGATATTAGGCTCCTATCAGATATGTGGTATCAGATATTAGGCTCCTATCATATCTGCCCCCCAGTAATTATTTTTGTAAAATATTTTTCTTAGAAAAGTTGTGAACTTACAAAACAATCATGCACATGTGTGAAATTCTCATACAAAAGCCCTCCACCACACACTACATTGTTGTGGAACATTTGTTACAAAGTATGAGATAATATCATCAGACTATTGCCACAAACGATGGTCTCTGGTATTGTTTTATGTTAAAGGAGCATTTCTAAAGTTTGGACTAATGTTTGTTTTATGGGAAAATCTCAGAGAAAATGCCTATACCTGATTCCCATTTTCCCTAATGCTAATGTGTTATATAGCCATGATACATTTGTAACAATTATGAAGTTAATATTAGTATATTTGTATTTATTAATCTGCAAGTATTATAATTGAAACATTTTCATTAATATACTTTAAATTATTGTTTTATTAATGGGTTTGTATATTTACAGAAAAAAAATGTAAAAATACTACATAGTTCCCATATACCCCCACACACAAACATTTCCCCATTATTAACATTTTTCATTATTGTGGTGAATTTCTTGCAATTGGTGAAATGATATTATTATCATTATACTATTAAATATAGTCCAAAATTTACATTACATTTCCCTCTTTGTGTTGTATAGGTCTATGACTATAATTTCATTTTGATTCTGGATATATATATAAAATCTAAACTCCCCGTTTTTCCATTTTCAAGAATTCAGTCCAATGCGTTAATTATTTTCTCAGCATTTTTCCACCATAAACTCTATCTGTTACCACAATGTTTCCATCACCCAAAATGAAATTCCATGCCAATTAAGCATTATCTCACACTTTCTCTTTCCCAAATGGCCCATGGTTACAGGTATTCTAGTTTCTGACTTGATGAATTTGGATATTGTTACTATTTTATATAACTGAGATCTTAAAATATTTGTTCTTTTTTGTCTTGCCTATTTGACTGAACATATCTCCAAGGTTCACCAATGTCGCAGTATGTATTAAAACTTAATTTCTTTTTATAGCCTAATAATATTCCAATGCATGTTTATATCACATTGTTATTTTCCATTCATCTGTTGAAAGAAACTTGGATTATTTCCACCTTTTGGCAATTGTGAATAAAACCACTATGGACATCAGTATGCAAAAATCTGTTTGAGTTCCTGTTTTCAATTCTATTAGGTAAATAACTAAAAGCACAAATTTATGATAACTTAACATAATTTCTGGAAAGTGCACACTAATCCAAAGTAACATAAGTAAGATCACTAGTTGCCTGGAAACAGGGTGGGAGAATGGAAGTAAAGGGATGTAGGAATTACAAAGGGACAAGAGAAAACTTGTTCATTTGAAAACTGTCTTGACTATGGTGCTGATTTCATGAGTGTATGCATGTGAAAGTACATAGACTTAAATATTAAATATTAAAGTTTAAAGTTTAACATATGGCAATTATATCACAATGAAGCAGTTAAAACATAAAATAGTAGACATTATTAAGGAAGAAGGGATAGAAGCAAAAATAATGACACCTAATGTGTCAAAGACTCCTGGAAAACCATCCTGAACCCTGGGCCTTTCAACATTATTCAGGTCAACACTAGACTGCAACAACAACACAATGGACTCTCGTTATAGAAAGGCAGTTATGGAGGGTGTAAACCTCTCTAGTCCTGTCTCACACTGTCCTGGAGCTGGTTCTGGGCAGCATCTGTGTGAAGTTGTGAGGAGCACAGGTCCAGACACAGGCTCAAAATTACCAGCTATGTGCTCAGGGTCACATCACACAGGCCCTCTATTCTTCTCTTTGTAGTTTTATATCTGTTAAATAGAGGTAACATTGATATTTACTTCCATCTTAGTGTGCTTTTGTGAAAATGAAATAAGTTTATGGGTGTAATTGTTTAGCATAGCACAATCACAAAATGAGAAATCACCTGCTCTCTTTGCCTTCCAACTCTGTCAGGACACTTGTATCTGCTCTAGGCACTGCCCTTTCTGAGGGTATCTAACAATCTATCTTGGTATATGGTAGGAGGAAATGCAAAGACTCTCCTTCTGCTGACAAAATCAGCCCAGACCTGATCCTGCAGCTGTGGGAGTAGAGCCCCAGGCCCAGAATTCTTAGACTTTTCCAATCATTGGGACCCAACAGATTAGATTCTTCATGGAGTCTGGGTTGAGAAACAGTGAAGGGAGGTGATGTGAGCCCAGACTCAAACCTCCCCTGCAGAGTGGCCTCCAGGGGGACTCAGGATGCAGCAGCTCCAGGACCATTTGCACACAAAGGCATGGGAGGGCATCTTTTGTCATCTGGAGTTTTTTTCTAAGGATCTGTTTTCTTCTTCTCTCCAAGTGAACAGTTGTTCTGACCCATAATCCATGTTTCTGTGGACACGTGGGAAGTCTGCTGAGAGCAGAGTGAGCAACTGTGATGTCCACAGGCTCTGGTGGAACCCAGAGGAACTGTCAAATGACTGCAGATGCTGGCCAGCTACAACAGCCATTGTCAATGGCCAGGACTCCTGCCAAGGACCATTCTAGCTGCCACCTACAACCAACAAACTGATTGCTCAAGACTAAAGAAGACTTGTTGTGTGAGACCCACACTGCAGGGAAGAAAGTAGGAGCTCAGGGCCAGGAACATGAGACACTGCAGACTTTGGAGCCAAGGGGCCAGGAACAGGGTTAGGTGAAAGTCAGAACCACTCATCCCAGGGACCAGGACCAGGGACAGGGACAGGGGAGCTCAGGGCCACCAAGTCCACGGGCGAGAACCAGGGGAAGAACTGGGGGCAACAGGAGCATATAGCCTAGGGGACAGGACCATGGGCATATGCAGAGAAACATAAGGGAAATTCTTTCAGCATCTGTGGTTTCTTCTTATGACTTTTCTGTTTATCTTATGGGACAGATTAGGTAAACCTGGTCTTGATTTTGCTTCGTGGTTTAAGATAGAGGTTCAGTGAAATTTCATTAATGCACTTAAATTTGGGTAATTTCTTTGATGAATAAAAGCTATAAAGTCATATGAAACAAAAGATGTACAGAGAACTTCATCCATGTCACTATACATAATTAAATGCCAACCTCACAGTCAATGTACCAAACAAGGAGATGTAGAAATATGTCACCCATGAGAAATGCACTGTAACATTCACTGAAGTGTCCCCACAGTGACAAATTTCAATCCACATGTGAATTTCATTTTCTTGCCTGCACTTCCCCTCACAGCATCTCCATCCATGGGCTTTCTGAAAGCTTCATGCACCAGGCCTAACCTTTGAACATGCTGTAAGATGTTCTCCTTAATCCCCAATTCCTGCCATAATCATTGGTGACTTTAGCATCCAGGCCAAGTCCTTTTCAACTCACATTCAGCCTCACCCACTTAGAACCAGGCTAGAGATGACTGTCTAACCATGTGCATTATTTAAAATTTAACAAATATTATTGAGTAGCCAGGTTACAATATACAGCCTTCAAGTTCTGTTAATGATATGATAAGGTAGAAAGTCTTATTCAGAGATGAGTGGATTAAAGTCAGTCAATGTTCAGATGAGGAGCTTGATGGTGGGTGCGGCTGACCTGCCCAGTAGCACAGGTGTGACATGTCAGGTCAGGCCCAGGGAAAGTGGTGGTTGGGCAGTCATGGTGGTCAGAGCAGAGGACACACACTGGGCTTACCTGGCTCACACAGGGGATTATACCACTAATAAAGTAAAGAAAATATATAATAATGAGAACTTGCTAAAATTTCACACATGAAATTGTAACTGAGAAATGACATCAACAAAGTAGAGAACATGGTACCAAATATCCTTTCCTCTATGGATACTTCAAATATCAACCAGAATCCATTTTAACCAACATTGTCAGGAAATTTATAAACATTTTATATTATATATATATTATATATTACATATATTTATAATATGTACATAAACATATGCACAAATACATGTATATAATCCCTGGGAGTAGGGGGACAATGGCTAAATTCCCAGAGCCACTATTTTTTTTAATTTTATTTTTTTATTTTTAAAGAAGCTTTGGATTACATAAATGTTACATTGAAAATATAGAGGATTCCCATGTACCCCACCCCTCGCCTACCAAACTTTTCCCCATTAACATCTTTCATTAATGTGATACAGTTGTAACAATTGTTACAATTGATGAACATATATTGAAGCATTGCTACTAACCATGGTCTATAGTTTACACAATTTTATAGGTTTTGACAAAATGTATAATGGCCTGTATCCATTATTGCAATGCCAAAGCCATTCTTGACCCCTGACCACATTTGACACCACATTCAGGCCATTGTTTTTGCCTGAAAGCAAAGAAACCTGGGTTCAGTGAGGGACACCCCAGGATTTGGACTGTGTTCTTTGAGGGCTCAGCCAACGGCCTCCTCCAAGGGTGCCCCTAAGATAAGAACTTCTCCTCATCCCCTTTCATTTTTGCATAATTACCTCCAAATGCAAATCACTGCATGGTCAGACAGATGAAAACAGAGCAAATATTTACTTAAATTCAGCTTCCTCCTCAGTCTGGATAATATTTCTGAGGCCTCATGGACCTCATCCACAAGAACATGGAACACTTTTGGTTTTTCCTCTTTCTGGTGGCAGCTCCCAGCTGTGAGTTTCTCAGGATTCAAGACATGAAGCTAATGAGATTGATGCATCTGAACATGACTCAGTGCAATTTTTCTTCTCCTCAGGTGTCCTGTCCAAGGTGCAGCTGCAGGAGTCAGTACCTGGCCTGTTGAAGCCCTTACAAGCCCTGTACCTCACCTGCACTGTCTCTGGATTCTCTTTAACCAGCTATGGTCAGGGGCAGTGATGGAGCCACAGGAGTGTCTCACAATTTAGTCTGTGTGGGCCAAAAGTGGCTGCAGTTGCTGGAGAGGTTGAGGAAACACAGGCCTCTGATCCCATAAGGGGTGGGGATGGAGGCACAAGTGCCCACCATTCTAGTCTGTGTGGGCTGAAAGTGCCTGCAGTTGCCCAGAGAGGCTGAAAAATACGACCATTTCTCCTGTCCTATTGAGAGCAGGGATATAGCCACATGGTTGCCCAAGAATCAAGTCCATGTGAGCCAGAACTGACTACAGTTGCCCAGAGAGGCTAGGAAATTGCACCCTCACTTCTGTCCTATTGTGGTGGGAATATAGCCACATCAGTCCCAAATAATCTGGACTGTACAAGCCAAAATTCACTACAGTTGCCCAGAGAGGCTGTTGTACATCCCCCAAGCTTCCTCTCTGCTAGAGACAGGATGGAAGCCCAGGTTAGGGCAGCAATTCAAAATGGGTGTAAAGAAGCTTGTCCCTACCATAATTGTGATTTTCAATCAGCCCCTCTTCTCCTTATGCTGAGGGCATAGTTAAAATGGAGACCACTGACCTCTTTCTGAGTTGGACAGATTTAGCTGTTCTTAAGATTGGTCTTTAGCCAGCCAAATTTACTAATCAATAGCTGAAGTAGATACCTGACCATCTCTTCCTCTCCTGATTTTGGGAAATGGGGCTTCCAACTCCAGTTAGGTAATAGCTCCTAAGGTATCTTGCCCTACCAGTGTGGAATGGGCACCAGCCTCCACAGCATGGGAGCGCTCTACTAATGAAAATTCACTGCACATGGGCAGCTTCCTTCTTCTGTACTCGCAAGGATGTTGCAGGATGCTGTTCTGGTCTCCTGCCACCCTCAAAAAGATTATTTAGATTGCTCTGGCTTATTACTAACTGCATTGTGTTGGGAGCTGACTCTTGGAACTCCTTACTCTGCCACTATCTTGCCCCTCCCTCAAAAATTTACTTATTTTTAATTGTGGTAAAATATACATACCATAAAAACCATTTTAAGTGGACAATTCTTTGACATTAAATACATTGACAATACTGTGTACCTTTCAGCACTATGCATTTCACAGTCTATTTTCATCATTCTAAACCAAAATTCACAATCACTTAACAATGACCCTCAGTTATTCCCCCACTATTGATAACCACTATTCTGCTCTCTCTGTCTATGAATTTGCTTACTCCAAGTACTTTACATAAGAAAAATCATACAATATTTGTCCTTTTTGAATGGCTTATTTAAATCAAAATATTATCTTCAAGGGTTCATCCATGTTGTATCATGTACCAGTACTTCACTTCTTAGCTGAATAATATTCCATTGTGTGGCTATAGCACATTTTGTTTAACCATTCATCTGTTGATAGACACTTAGGTAGCTTTCACCAATTGTCTGTTGTGAATAATGTTGCAATGAATAATGGTGTACAAATATCTGCCCAAGTCTTTACCTTCAGTTCTTTGGGTTATATAATTTGGAGTGGAATTAATGTTTCGTATGATAATTCTTTGTTTAATTTTGTTAGGAACTTCCAAACTCTTTTCACAGTGACTATACCATTTTACATTCTCACCAACAGTGTGTGAGTCTTTTTATTTCTCTGAATCCTCAAAAATACATGTTACTTTCAGTTTTTTAAATAACTATTCTTCTGGGTATATACTGGTATTTCATTGTAGTTTTAACTTGCAATTCCTTAATGGATAAAGATGTTGAAAATTTTTTTCAAATGTTTATTGTCCAGGTGAACACCATTTTGGAAAAATGTCTGTTCAAATCCTTAGTCTTCTCAACTTGGGTTGTATTTTTGTTCTTGAGCTGTAAGAGTTCTTTATATATTCTGGATATTAAATCTTAATCAGATAAATGGTTTCCAAATATTTTCTCTGATTCTGTAGATTAACTTTTCAGTTTCTTTGTAATGTCCTATTTATGACTTCTTTTTGTACATTTAATAACTGAAAATATAAGCAATTAAAAACTAAAAAGTAAACACAGATTATTTATATACACATTTCTCAAATGTACTGAATACATATACATATTTTTTTGAATCAAACAATATGTTACACAATATATTTGGTTTATAATAATGCATTCATACAGTATTTGTCCTTTTGTGTCTGGCTTGCTTCACTCAACATAATGTCCTCCAGGATCATCCATGTTGTCATATACTTTATTACTTCATTTCTTTGTACAGCTGCATAATATTCCACCATGTGAATAGACCACAGTTTGTTTATCCATTCGTCTGTTGATGGATACCTGGCTTGTTTCCAACTTTTGGCAATGGTGAATAAAGTTGCTATGAACATCGGTGTGCAGATGTTTGTTTGTGTCACTGCTCTCAGTTCTTCTGCGTATATACCCAGTAGTGGTATTGCCAAGTCACATGGCAAGTCTATATTCAACTTCTTTAGGAACTGCCAAACAGTCCTCCACAGTGGCTGTACCATTCTGCATTCCTACCAAATGTGAATAAGTCTTCCTATTTCTCCACATCCTCTCCAACACTTGTAGTTCTCTGTCTTTTTAATACCGGCCATTCTGATAGGTGTGAAATGATATCTCATTGTAGTTTTGATTTGTGTTCCCTAATCATGAGTGATGTTCAGCCTTTTTTCATGTGTTTTTTTTTTTTTTTTTTTTGCCATTTGTATTTCTTCTTTGGAGAAATGTCTATTCAATTCTTCTGCCCATTTTTTAATTGGGTCATTTGTCTTTTTATTGTTGAGTTGTAATATCTCTTTTTATATCCTGGATATTAAGCCCCTATCAGATATGTGATTTCCAAATATTTTCCCATTGAGTTGCTGCCTTTTCACCCTTTTGACAAAGTCCTGTGAGGCACAAAAGTGTTTAATTTTGAAGAGGTCCCATTTATCTATTTTTTCTTTTGTTGCATGTGCTTTGGGTGTAAGGTCCAAGAAACCACCAGCTACTACAAGGTCTTGAAGATGGTTCCTTACATTTTCTTCTAGTAGTTTTATGGTCCTGGCTTTTATATTTAGGTCTTTGATACATTTTGAGTTGTTTCTTGAATAGGGGGTGAGATAGGGATCCTCTTTCATTCTTTTGATTATAGATATCCAGTTCTACCAACACCATTTGTTGAAGAGAATGTTTTATCCTGTTAGCATGGACTTGGCAGGTTTGTCAAAAACCAGTTGCCTGGATAGGTGAGGTTTTATTTCTGGGTTCTTATTTCTATTCCACTGATCGATGTGTCTATCTTTATGCCAATACCATGCTGTTTTGAACAATGTAGCTTTGTAATATGTTTCAAGGTCAGGCAGTGAAAATCCTCCCATGTTGCTCTTCTTTATTTGAATGATTTTGGTTACTGAGGTGCACTTACCCTTCCAGATGAATTCGGTAATTGCCTTCTCTAATTCTGTAAAGTAACTGTTGGGGTTTTGATAGGTATTGCATTGAATCTATAAATCAGTTTGGGCAAGATTGACATCTTCACGATATTTATTATTCCAATCCATGAACACAGAATGTCCTTCCAGTTGTTTAGGTCTTTTAAAATTTCTTTTAGCATTCTTTTGTAGTTTTCTGCATATGGGTCCTGTTCTTCTTTGGTTAAATTAACTCCTAGGTATTTGAGTCATTTTGTTGCTATTGAGAATGGAATTTTCCCCCTGATTTCCTCCACATGTTGTTCAGAACTAGTGTACAAAAATATTACTGATTTTTGCATGTTGATCTTGTATCAGCCACTTTGCTGAACTCATTTATTAGCTCAAGTAGCTTTGCCATGGATACTTAGGATTTTCTAAGTACAAGATCATGTCATCTGCAAACAGTGAGAGTTTTACTTCCTCTTTCCTATTTGGATGCCTTTAAATTTTTTCTTGTCTTATTGCCCTAGATATAACTTCTAGTACAATAACAATGATAACAATGTTGAATAACAATGGTGACAGTGGGCATTCTTGTCTGGTTCCCAATCTTAGAGGGAAAGCTTTCAACCATTCCGCATTGAGTATGATGTTGGTTGTGGGTTTTTCATATATGCCTTTTATCACATTGAGGAACTTTCCTTCGATTCCTATCTTTTGAAGTGCTTTTATCAAAAAAGGATGCTGGATTTTGTCGAATGCCTTTTCTGCATCGATTGAGATGATCATGTGGTTTTTTTTCCCTTCAATTTGTTAATGTGGTATATTGCATTGATTGATTTTCTTATGTTGAATCAGGCTTGCATACCAGGAATAAATCCCACTTGGTCGTGATGTTTTTGATATTCTGTTGGATTCAATTTGGAAGTATTTTGTTGAGAATTTTTATATCTATGTTCATTAAAGAGATTGATCTCTAATTTGCTTTTCTTGTAGAATCTTTATCTGGCTTTGGTATTAGGGTGATGTTGGCTTCATAAAATGTGTTGGATAATTTTTCCTTCTCTTCAATTTTTTGGAAGAGTTTAAATAGTATTGGTATTAATTCCTTATGACATGCTTGGTAGAATTCAGCTGTGAAGCCATCTGGTCCTGGAATTTTCTTTGTGGGAGATTTTTTTTTTTTTTTTTTTTTTTTTTACCGGGAGGTCCCGGGTATCGAACCCAGGTCCCTCCATATGGGAGACGGACACCCAACCATTTGAGCCACATCCGTCCGCCTGTGGGAGATTTTTGATAATGGATTCAATCTCCTTAAATGTGATTGTTTTGTTAAGTTCTTGTATTTCTTGTAGAGTCAGTGTAGGTTGGTTGTGCATTTCTAGAAATTTGCCCATTTCATCTCGGTTGTCTGGTTTGTTGACATATAGTTTCTCATAATATCCTCTTCTGATTCTTTTTATTTCTTTTATTTGTAACTTCCCCCCTTTCTTTTCTGATTGTATTTATTTGCATCTTTTCTCTTTTTTTCTTTGTTAGTCTAGCTAGGGGTTTGTCAATTTTATTGATCTTTTCAAATAGCCAGCATTTGGTTTTATTTATTTTCTCTATTGTTTTTCTCTTCTCATTTTCATTTATTTCTGCTCTAATCTTTATTATTTCTTTCTTTCTGCTTGCTTTGGGATTGGTTTGCTGTTCTTTTTCTGTTTCTCTAGTTGTTCAGTTAAATCTTTCAATTTAGCTCTTTCTTTTTTTTAATATAGACATTTAGGCCTATACATTTCCCTCTCAAGACTGCCTTTGCTGTATCCCAAAGTTTTGATAAGTTGTGTTTTCATTTGTCTCAATATATTTACTGATTTCATTTGCAATTTCTTCTTTGACCCACCAATTATTTAGGAGTGTGTTCAGTTTCCACACATTTTCAAATTTACATTTTTCCTGTCTATTATTGATTTCTAGTTTCATTCCATTATGATCTGAGAAGGTGCTTTGTATAATTTCAATCATTTTATATTTGTTGAGAGCTGCATTGTGACCCAACATGTGGTCTATCCTGGAGAAACGTCCATGGGCATTTGAGAAGAATGTATAACCTGCTGAGATTCAATGCAGTGTTCTGTATATTTCTGTTAGGTCTAACTTTTTTATCACATTTTCAAGATCTCTGTTTCCTTGTTAATCTTCTGTCTAGTTGTTCTATCTAATGACGTGAGTGGGGTGTTGAAGTCTCCAACAATTATTGTAGAAATGTCTGTTTCTCCCTTCAGTTTTGCCAGAGTTTGTCTCATATATTTTGGGGCACCCTGATTAGGTGCGTAGATATTTATGGCTGTTATATCTTCCTGGTGGATCATCCTTTTTATTAATATATAATGGCATTCTGTATCTTATCTTTGCATTTAAAGTCTGTTTTGTCTTATATTAGCATAGCTACCCCTGCTTTTTTCTGATTACTATCCACGTGGAGAACTTTTTCCAAACTTTCACTTTCAGCTGGTTTGTATCCCTAGGTCTAAGGTGAGTTTCTTGTAAGCAGCGTATTGATGGCTCTTTTTTTTTTTTTCATCCATTCTATCAGCCTGTATCTTGATTGAGGAGTTTAATCCATTCACATTCAATTATATTACTGTAAATGCACTATTTACTTCCTCCATTTTATTCTTTGGTTTTCATATGTCATCATGATTTGTCTTTTTGCTCTTTTGATTATTCTTGCTGTTATTTTTTCTTCTATACTCTCCTCCAAGCCTCTCTCTCCTGTCTTTTTTATTTAAGGTTGGAAGGCTTCCTTTAATATTTCCTGCAAAGGTAGATTCATTTTTGCAAACTTTCTTAGTTTCTGTTTGTTTGTGAATATTTTATACTCACCGTCATATTTGAAGGACAGTTTTACTGGATAAAGAATTCTTGGCAGGAAATTTTTCTCTTTCAGTTCCCTAATTTTATCATACTACTGTCTTCTTACCTCCATGGTTTCTGAAGAGAAATCTGCACTAAGTCTTACTGGTGTCCTTGTGCATGCTTGTTTGCTTCTCTCTTGCTGCTCTGAGAATTTTCTCTTTTTCTTTGACATTTGACATTCTGAGTAGTGTGTGTCTTGGCATAGGTCTATTTGGATTTATTCTGATTGGGGTACAGTGTGCTTCTTGGACATGTAAGTTCATTTCTTTCATGACAGTTGGGAAATTATCAGCTATTATTTCTTCAAATACTCTTTCTGCCCTTTTCCCTTCTCTTCTCCTTCCGGAACTTCCATGACACATATATTATTGTGTTTTGAGTTGTCATTCAACTCTCTGAGCCCCTGCTCGATTTTTTCCATTCTTCTCTCTCTCTGTTATTTTCACTCTTAAATTTTAGCTGTTCTCTATTTGGTATCACTTATTCTTTCTTCTTTTATATCAAGTCTGCTGTTGTATGCCTCAAATATGTTTTTGATCTCACTTATTGTGTCTTTCATTCCCATGAGTTCTGTTACTTATTTCTTCAGGATTTCAAATTCTTCTTTGTGATCACTCAATGTTTTCTTGATGTCGTTTATATCTTTAACTATATTATCTTTCAACTCAGTAATTTGATTTTGAAATTTGTGTTCATCTCGCTGATTAGTTCTCTCAAATTCTGCATATCTTCTGGGACTTTGATGTATTCCTTTTCTTGGGCCATGTCTTCTATTTTCTCAGTGTGACTCATAATTTTTTGCTGGTGTTTAGGCATCTGGTTAGGGTGTAGTTTACTAAGATGCTGAATCTCTTTTTATTTTATAGGGATTTCAAGGCAGGAGGCTATGAGTTACCACAGCTCTTTGATTTTTGGCTTGAACTGTATTGTTAGGATTGTCCTGCTCTTTGCTCATAACTGGGCACTGGACCCAGTAATTGGTTGTAGAGTCACTTCCTAGGGCTTTGGGCAGGGAGGCTATAGAGGCCAGAAAAGGCCTCTCCTACTTATTTTTAATTTTCTTGTGTGCTATTCTTTGGTCTGCCAGGAGATGGCACTCTTTGATAGCTCTTAATTCAATGCCTGGTCAGAGTGTTTTTGTTACAACACAGTCAAGATCAGTGTGATAGAGCTTCTTGTCTGGAGGCTAGGAGCCTTGTAATTCAAACTTTATCTGAGACCATTCCCCAGCCTTCTCTGGCAGCCCCCTCCCTTTTCCCAGTAAGGAAATATTTCCACTCCCCTATGAGTCCTCAACAATTAGTCCCTGTTAGTAGAGAAGGAGATTCCAAGGGTTGTATATCTTTAGCGCTTTGCAGGCTCCAAGGCAAAAAATGGCTCAGCCGCCTCCTGCCTGGAAGGGCACTTGGGACACAGCAGAACAAATTTTGAGTAAAAAGCTAAGTCAGCCTGAGACTGTGCCCCTCTCTCTCCCCCCTTTCCTGTGGAGTCCTCAACATTTAGTCCAGGCTAGAAGAGAGGGAAATTGTGAGGGTCATATTTTTCCAGTCCTTTGCTGGTTCCCAGGGCAAACAACTGTGCAGTTTGGAAGGGCTTGTGGAGCACAGCAGACCAAAATTTTGGTCAGAAGCTGAGTCAGCCTTAGTCTGTGTCCCTCTCTCTCTCCTTTCCTGGGCTGGCAGATCCCTGGAACCCCTTTTGTCTGTAGTCACAGGTCTAGAAACTGAGAATTCTAAAGAGTCTTTAGTGTGGGGGAGGGTGCCAGCAGCAGCAGATGTTGCTGGTTCCAACTCATGGTTCTATCAACACAATTTCCCTCTTTTGTCCTTCTCTCCTCTGGGTGGTATGGAGCTTTCACCTGCTGTCCTAAACCCTAGAAGATCTTTTCTGGGGGGCTGTTTCAGCCTGTCCTCTAGTTATTTTGCTGGATAAGATATTCCCATGTCTTACTAGTCTGCCATTTTTCCAGAAGTCCTTGTAATATCCTTTGATGTACAAAAGTTTTTAAATTTTTACCCATGAAGAAAACCCAAAACTGGTTGTCATTATAGACACCTTGGGCTTTCTGATTAGTTGTTCTTTCCAAAGAAATTCACAAATAATCTTGTTGGAAGAATTATCTTGCACTATACAGTCCAAAATTGTTAAAATCATCTCACACCAAATTCATAGTCCAAGCTGTATCATCTTTTATTTCACTGCTCCAATCTTATCTCCCCATGTCTATCTCTCTGTATAAAGATATACCACTTGTAAACTTGAATCTACCCTTCTTACCTAAATAGACCATGGAATAGAAAATTTAAGTCTCTAAGTACAAAACTAAACTACCACTCTCTAAAGAAATAAAATATTGTTTTCTCCTTTGATTAAGTTCAATTTAATTTATATTTACTCTTATAGTCGAAATACCTATTTTCCATAGCAGGGGAAGGAAAATGCCTACATTTAGTCTTTGCTTACTATCTGTGGTAAAACTCAAAAAAAGATTCAAGATTGTACAATAACTGAATTAGAAAAAAGAGAAAAAGAGTATATGCCTTCTAGTTCAGTAGAAGAGGAGAAAATAGATTTAAGCTTACAATGAAAATGCATCAACCTAAATTAATGCACAGAAGAATGAAGAAAATAAAGAGGCATAAGAAAAGCAGGTTAAGTATAAAACATAAAGTTATATTGGAAAAATAAGCCTGATAATTTCCCGAATCACTGTGAATGCAAATAGACAAAACAAACCAGGAAAAACAGAGGTTGTTAATATGCTTTAAAAATAAAATCCAGACTGCAACTTACAAGGAAAAGAAATCTAAAAATTAAATAATTGTGCAGAAACATTGAAAGTAAAAGGGAGAAAAAAAGTCATTTCAAGCAAATATTAATGAAAGAAAGATGAGATATTTCTTTAAGTATTAAACAGTGTGAAAGGTTATAATCTTTCATGAATCCCCAGAACAGAACTAATACACTCCTGTAGGTTTGTGACTCTTTTGACTGGACTACATCATTGAAGCATAATTCAGGTTGAGTCTATGCTTGGGTCTGATTTAAAAAAGTACTCAGGTTGAGTGTCTGCCCTCTTTCTGGAACTGATAAAAATGGATAGGGAAACACACTGGAAAGGAAACACCAATTTGGTACTGCAATTTGAGAGAAATGTCTTCAGTTTTGCTCACAGAAGAGCTGCAAGCGCAGCAGCCCTCAAGAAGTTAAAGAGCTGAGGCCCCGGGAGCAGATGAGCCTTATGCCTGATATCCTGCAACTGAACTTGAGAAGAAAGCAGAGCAGCTGATAATGACAGAGGAGGCCCAATAAGAGAAATGGGCTATGCCTGGTTGCCCATAGCTGGTCTCCAGGAGTTAGTAGTTTCTGGAGGGGAAGGCAGAGACCTTGGAAGAGATTGGCAGCCATCTTGCTTCACCACATGACAACACTAGGATCAACAGTAGCTGATGTTGGTGAGAAAGCAGCCTCTGATGGTGCCTAAGTTTGGACATTTCACAGCTTCAGAACTGTAAGCTTTTACCACATATACATCCCCTTTATAAAAGTCAACACATTTCTGGTACTTTGCATTGGCAGCCCTTTGAACTAAGACAGAAATTGGTACTGGGAGTGGGGTGATACTTCTATGCAAATGCCAAAAATATTGGAATGTTTTTATAAGCAGTTAAGAAGTAGATTTTGGAAGAATTGCAAGATGCTTGATAGTAAAGACAAAGGATTACTTTGAGAAACTGTTGGTAAAAATATTAACACTAGAGATAGTTCTGATGAGGCCTTACACAGAATTGTTTGTTGGAAAGAAGGCAACTCTTGCTTTAAAGTGGCAGAGGACATGGCAAAATTGACTTCTGGTGTAAGATGGAGGGCAGAATTTGAAAATGATGACCTTGTACATTTACCAAATTAAATATGAAAAATGCAGCCTAGCTTCTACCTGCAGCTTACAGCAAAATGCAAGAGTAAAGAGAAAGGTGAGAACTAAACTGATGGGCACAAAGAAACAAAAATATTATCATTTGGGAAATTCCAAGCTTCTAGAAAACAAGCATCCAGTAGATAGCACTCAATGTTAGGACTTACCTAAACTTGAAATTTGTAAGTCAGGATTGGAAATGTGGAATGTCCAGGATGGACTTGTGGAAAGTCTTACTGTCTGATGGCTTGGACCACTGTGAACTTCATGCAAAATTAATGAGCTACTTGAATGAAACCACTGTCATCCTGGACTAAAATGTACAGGTAGGGGATAGATTGAAGGAAAAATGCCTTCAAGAGGAAAGCCATGGAAGTGGAGGTCTGGTTTTGCAACATCCTCTCAGGCCAGGAAAGGGTCCCAACATATATGTGCAGAAAGGGAGAGTTTGCCCCAACATTTGAAGTGTGTGGATTTTCAAACACATTATTCAGGGAGAGTTTGTCTACTCAAGGCTACAGAGAGGGTAAAATATATTCCCCAGTGGTTGGAGAATTATATCATGGCCCCACTGCTCTGAGAAGACTGGACTTATTCCCCAATGATTAGAGTTAGGCTGCCATCCCAATATTCTGAGGGAGTTGGGTCTTTATGTCAGGGATTACAGAGAATGTTGCCACCACCTTACTGTACTATGGGGATTGAGACTGTCCCCTAGAGATTGGGGAAAATGTGGCTGTAACCACAATGATCTTGGTGGGTGAAGTCTGGACCTTGACCCAGAAGCCTGATGAGAGTGGAATCAAGAAAATGGCTGTTGAGCAAGCCCATGGGATGCATAGGCCCCCATGTGGCCCCAAGGAGAAGAAACCATTATTCTGTAGATGACAGGCTATGAAATCTAATGGAGTATGCCTTACCGGTTTTCAAAGCAGTCTAGTACCAATGATGCCTGTTTTCCTTCTGATTATGGTAATGCAAAATTTTATCCTATGTCTGCCCCTCATTGGCTATTGGAAGCAAATAACTTGTTTTGTAAGTTTCACAGGTCTATAGCCAAAGGCGAAATTTCTCCCAAGACAAACTGCATGCCTATGTCTGATTTTAATGTGTTTTTATACTTAGTATTGCTAGTGAAATCCTTTAAAGTTTTTGGAATATAATGGTGTAATGCATGTATTCTGCATATCGAAATTCATGTCTTTTTGGGATTCATAGAGCAGAGTGTGATAGTTTGAAGTTCTTTGATGAATTAATCCATTCCTGTTTTTGGGAGACACTTTTGATAGGGGTACATCAGTGAGACACGACTCAGGTTTCATTTCTTTCCCCCTTGCTAGGTATGACAAAAACAGAACCACAGAATGGGAGACACATAGGAAAAGGAAGCTGCCATATTTGGTCCTGCAATGTGAGAGAAAGTACACCAGATTGGTCCACAGCTGAGATGCAAGAAAAGTAGTCCTTCAGAGGCTCAAAGAGCTGAGACCCAGGAAGAGATGAGCCATATGCCTGATAACTTGCAACAGAACTAGGGAAGAAAGCAAAGCAGCTGATACTGATAGAGAGATGCATATATATTTTTAAACAAATCACATTTTATTGATACATATTAATGAAGCATACAATTGATCCAAAGTGTATAATCAATGGCATTTGGTACAATCACATAGTTGTGCTTTCATCCTTTCAATCAATATTAGAACATCTTCATTATTTCAATAATAATAATAAAACAAAAGACAAACAAGAAAGTTCCTCACCTCTCAATCTCTCTATGTTTCCCCTGCTGTACATAGCTTGCACAATTATTTATTTATTAAGCAGTTTTACTGAGATATGTATTTTAAATGGTTACAGCTTCTTATTAAATTGAGCCCTTCATTAGTCTCTATGAACATATTTCTCCACATTACAGCTTTTGATTTAAAATATTTTTCATCTAATATTAATATAGACACCATAGCTCTCTTTTAGTTACTACTTGCATGGTATATTTTCCCATCCTTTCACTTGTAACCTACTTGTATCTTGAATTTAAGGTTCTCTCACAGATAACATATATTTGGGTGATAATTTTAAAACCATTCTGCCATTCTCTTCAATTGATTGGAGAGATTAATTGGTTTATATTTTAAAGTAACATGATAATGCATGGTTTTCTTCTGCCATTTTCTATTTAGCCTGTGTAATTTTATATATTTTTTTATTCTTAAATTTTTCATGTAATACCTATTTTTATGTTTATCTAGTTTTTTTGGTTGACCATATTAAGTGACTCCTCTTTACTAACAATATATTTTTCCATATATCTCACTTGTGGTTACAATTAGGATAAATTTTAACATCATGAATATACAACATTCATATTTTGTTTGATACCAAATTAATTTCAATGGCATACACATAAAATTTTCCTATACTGCTCTGAACCCCAGCTTTATTCCACCTGTTAACACACATCTTCATACTTTGTATATACAAAACCGTAGATTCATCATTACTTTTTTTATGGATTTCCATTTTCACATCTTTAGGAAACAAGAAGTGGAGTTATGTTCCAACAAATACACTGCATTAATACTGGTATTTGTAATTACCCAAATCTTTACCACAGATCTTTATTTCTTTATTCTGCTTGGAAAAAACAGTCTAGTGTCATTGTCTTTTAGTCTGAAGAACTCCATTTATCATTGCTTGTAGAAAATGTGTATATTGGTGATAGACTCCCTTATTTTCATTTATCTAGGAATATTTTAATTCCACCTCTTTTCTGAAAGGAAGTCTTGCTGGATATGAAATTCTTATCTGGGAGTGGTTTTCATTTAGCATTATAACCATTTAAACCTACTGCTTCCTTTCCTCCATGGTTGATGCTGTGGAATTGGCACTCAGTCTAAATGGGACTCCCTTATATATAACATGTTGATTTTATCTGGAAGCTTTCAGATATTTTAATTGATCTTTGCATTTCATAATATCAGTATATGACAGATCATATTTTTCTTCATGGTTATCCTGTTTGAAGTTCAATGAGCTTCTTGAATGTTCATATTCATGTATTTTGCTTTTTGAGAAGTTTTCTGTCATTATTTCCTTCACTATTCCTTCTGTCCCTTTTCTTCTTCTCCTTCTGGAGCTCCCATAAGGCATATATTAGCATGAAAGAGAGTGTCCCAGAGGTATCATAGACAATTATCAGTTTGTATATATATTTTTCTTCTCCTCAGCATGACTGATGTGTCTTGCCTTCATGTTCACTGATTCTTTCTTCTGACAGATCCAATCAGCTGTTGAAACTCTCCTGGGAATTTTTCACTTCAGTGATTGTTTTCTTCAACTCCAGTAGTTCTGTTTGGTTCCTTTTTCAAACATTTATCTCTTTATTAAGATTCTCATATTGCACATTCAGAGTTTCCCTGATATCCTTTAGATCATTCTGCATTCATTCTCATTTCCTTGAGAATTTTTAAGACTATTTTAAAATCTGATTTGGTATGTCCACATTCTGGTCTTCTTCCTTGTTTTATTCTGGATTTTTATCCTCTTCTTTGTATGGGCCATCCTTTCATGTTTCTTTGTTTGTCTTATAATCTATTAATCTATGGTTACAGACTATTGGCATTTTTAATATTTTAAAATGTTATCTCTGGGATTTATTTCCTGTGATGTATGTTTCTTGATTTTCAGCCAGCTGTGGATGTCAGATATTTTCTTAAGCTTCAGCCTTCCTTTTATTTAGGTTAATGAATTGTGCAGGGTCTTTTCTTTCTTTTCTGGGTCTCTGTCTTGTCCTGGGTTTATGCTTGTTAGTTGTTTTGTAGTTACCCTGTTTAAGGGAGTTTGAATGCCAACTTTATTACCCAGGAGACAGACCTCACTCTCTGGTTGTTTAAATCAAACAAAACTTTGCACTACACTGTCCAACTCTATAGTTTATTACACTCTTGCCATTGTCTCAAGTTGTTTTGCCATGATGGCAAATTTTGGAAGGATATATCCTGGAGAGAAGTTTCCCACATCAGTCTTTCCAGCTGAAACATGACCAGTGACTCACAAAAGGGATAAGACCAGCTTGAAACTGTCCTGAGGAGGGGATAAGGAAGGGCACCAGGTGCTCTTCCATGTCTCCCTAAATCTGAGTTTCTTGTCCTGCCTCAAAAATTCAAGCCTTTATCTAACTCTCACTTAAGGCACTGAGGAATGTAGTGTTTTTTTAGTCTCTTCTGCTGCCATCATTGTCTAAGGTTGATGGAATCATGGCTGCCATCGTGGCCAGGCCTCCAAAATTTCTGAAGTTGCTAACCAATTGTCATGATCAGTGATTGGTTGTGCACACCCCTGGCATAGGGGAAGAGGACTTTTCTGTCCTTTTCTATCATTAGTGAGCTATCCAAGGGTTGAACCCCCCAGAATCCTACCACAAGAGTGGGGACCAGTAACTGTTTCATGGAGAGAGTGACTTAAAGTTCCTTGGCATAATTTACCAACCTCTTCTTCCTGCTCTTCAAAGAAAAATATAAAGAATATCAAGAATACAAGGAATGAGGAAAATGAGAGTTTAAATAAAGTGAATGAAATTTTAAAAAGGAAACAAAGAGAACTATTGGAGTTGAAGACCAGAAGAACTGAGTCAAAAATCCCCAGGAAGATTTCTACAGAAGCTTTGAGCTGGCTGAAGAAAGAATCAGGTAACTTGAAGACAAGACACTTGAAATGAGTCAGGCTGAGAATCAGCAACTAAAAAGAATTATTAAAATAAAAATATAGCCTAAGACAGATATAGGACACCAGCAAGCACAGCAATATACACATTATGGGATTCCCAGGACAGGAAACCAAGAAAAAGACAGAAGATGTATCCAAAGAAATAATGATCAATAACTTTGCAAACTTAGTAAAATATGTGATTGGCACACCTAAGAAACCCAGAGAATACAAAACAAGATAGACATGAAGAAAAATGCACTCTTTCATAATTTGATCACACTATTCTATGCAAAGTACAAGGAGAGATTTCTGACAACTTCAGGGGAAAAGCAATATATTATATTAGTTAAAAAGAAGCCCCAATTTGTTTAGTTCACATCAGAAACCTTGGAAACAAGAAGGTGTTTTGAAATAAAGTGCTGACAGAAAATAACTGCCAGTCAAAGATTTTATATATGGTGAGATTTTCTTTCAAACAAAAGAGAGATTAAGTCATTCCTAGGCAAAGAAAATCTGAGTAATCCCATCACCATTAGATCTACCATACAATCAATGATAAAGGGATTTCTTCAAACAGAAAGGAAAGGGCACTAGAGAGTGTTGCAAAATGAAATAAAGAAATAACAATTATACAGTAATAAGTGGTAACAAGTACAAAAAATGTGGGGGACAGAGTGGTATAAGAAAAGAATATGTGTATGCAATTGAATTAACTTGGTATCAAATATGACTGTTATCTTATGTTAGAATGATACATTTGTTACAAATAATGAAGAGATATTGAAAATTGCTAACCATTTTTATAGTATACAAATGGTACGCACTTTGCCCTGTACAATTTTATAGGTTTTCACACAATATAAAATGGCCTTTATCCATCATAGCAATACCATGAAGAGCAATTCCAATGCTCTAAATATGCCCTATGTTCCTACTGTTCTTCCCTATCACACCTCTCAGAACCTCTGGTAACCACTATCTTTATATCAGGGTTAAAATTTCTTCTGTTATTACAATAATAATATCTACTTTGATCCATGTTTGCTTCTTATGTTTGTTCATTACTCAAACTTGAGGATTTTGGGATGGTAATGCCTGTTGTGCTTAAGATTGAGAGGGAGCTTAGACTTTATGGGGCACATGGAAGACACTGCATTGCTTAAAGTTATAGATATTCTTTGCTTTTTGGGTTGGGGATTGTCCAGCATCATAATTTTGTTAGTTGTCCTGGGTGAATCCAATGAACTGGATAGCAGGTGTTGGCTGCAACTCTGCTGAAATTCAGGGCTCAATCAGCATATGAACAGGCTAAAGAATTAAGTCTCTGGGACATATATGTAAAGTTATCCCAGCACTATTTGTTGAAGAGATTACTCAGTCCCAGTTGAGTGGGCTTGGTA
This sequence comes from Tolypeutes matacus, assembly GCA_026826555.1. Classification (NCBI taxonomy): domain Eukaryota; kingdom Metazoa; phylum Chordata; class Mammalia; order Cingulata; family Chlamyphoridae; genus Tolypeutes; species Tolypeutes matacus. The sequence goes on from JAKSZT010054581.1 coordinate 1,696,068, forward strand.
GCCTTGTCATGTATCAATTGACCAAATATGCATAGGTTTATATCAGAACTCCCAATTCAATTCTATTAGTCAGTATGTCTATTATCATGCCAATATCATGCAGCTTTCACCACTGAAGCTTTTCAATCAGGTATCATGATTGCTCCAATATCATTTTCACTTTTAAAGATGTTTTTGGATATTCTGGACCCCTTTCCTTTTCAAATAAATTTGATAATTGGACTTTCCAGTTCAGTAAAAAGTACTGTTGGAAATTTTATTGGAAATGCATTGAATCTGTACATCAATTTAGTATGATAGAGATCTTAATGATATTTAGTCTTCCAATCCATGAACATGGAATATTTTCCCATTTTTTAGACCTTCTTTTATTTCCTTTAACAATGTTGTGAGATTTTCTCTGTAAAAATACTTTAGGGAGATCCAGGCAAGATGGTATCAGTTTAACTGGGTCCTCACTATCTCTCTCACAAAAAAATGGCTGAGTGGGGACAAGATCCTGCCCATGTGAACTGCTTTGGGAACCCACAGATCAGGAGACTTCAGGGCCTTGATCTAGAGAGAACTGGACAAAGAGATAAATTGTTCAAGGTAAAACCGTGAGTTTATTGCCCTTGATGCTGGAAACTCTGAGGCAGCTAAGCCTCACTCTCAAAGCAAAGCCACTGTGAGCCCTGAGCCCCAAGTCCTGCTGGCCACCCAGTGGGAGGAAGTGTTCTTCAAGAGTGGGAGGGTTCTAGTGAAGGGGTGTAATGGGGTTTCCTTTCTGTAAGTTTGGTTGCCTGGACCCCCTTTGAGCTTTGAGGAGCATACCAGCTGGCTCAAAGTGGCACCAGGAAGAGGGGAGAAGTGAATCTGCTGAGGCAGCCTGATTTACCCAACTCTATCTATCTCTATGGGATAGAGAAATTTGGCCTGGAAGAGGGCAGAGTCAGGCAATTGACGAGTCCCCTTGCTGAAAATTATCAAAATTTCAACTCCCCTAAGGGAGGCAGGGAGTAGGAAGCACGTGATTAGCTTCCAAGAGCCTATTTAGGGTCCCCTGGGAAGAGGGGGTGTTCTGGAAGAGGGTTGAGAGTAATTTTTTTGTTGTCACCAGGGTCCCATTTGAATTTCAAAAGGGAACTCAACCTGACCAGGAGAGTTGAGGAGATATACCCTCACACAGACTATTGTGTAATACTGCCCTGGGAGAGAAAGCAATAAGAATAGAAAGGGGACAGGGACAGACTCCTAATCAGCAGGAATTTATCCAAATGTAAAGAGTCAAACTTACCCAAGGGAAAGTGCCTAGGTAGATTTCCAAAGCGCTAACTGACCTAAAAAGAAAATTTAGCTCAGTGGAGGAGTTTCCACCTTGAATATACAAGGTCCCTAGTTCAATTCCTGTCTCCTCTTAGAGTAGTGATCCACTGCAATATCAAACATCCAGCTGATACTTTAGGACAGGGAAAACATAGGCATTATTTTTGTATTAGCTCCTCTTGGATATCTTATTTTTCCTAAAAAAAGATTACTTTCTTAAAAATTTTAACTTAGTTTACTCACTAAATCCTGCTTCAAAATGTGCAGAGAGTAGGCTGCAAGGTAATTGGTTGATGAACCCTGGCAGCCTGAGAAGCTATACAGGGGCCTAAGAGTGAAGGATGTTCTTGATCTTCCATAGTTTTTGTTTGACTACTTACTTGTGGTTTTTTTCCCTGTTTTTCATTCCTTTTTTCCCCCTTTTTAAAATTAGGTGCTGCTGATATGTTTCTTGTTTGCTGTTTTCTCTTCCTTGATTTCCCCGTTTCTGTGTATACTGATTTTGTCTACCAAGGCTATTTCTTTTCCTTCCTTCATCTTTCCATCTTTTGCTTTCTGTTGTTGTAATTACATTCCACCTCTCTTTATTTAGTCATCAATTTTTCTAGTTTTTATTTCTATCTCTTCTATTCTGTTTTATTTCTTTTATTAACTGTTATTCTTTTTGTTCTTTCTTTTACCTTTCCCTCTTTCCTCATCATTCTTGTCTTTTAATTCATTCTATATATTTTTCTCTATTCCATTTCCATTTCATTGTAGGTACTACACATTTTTTTTAATTTATTTATTTTTTATTGTGGGTAAAAATCAAAATTTTCATAATACATACCAATATTTGTAAAATGATATATAAATATATATGCATATATGTGCATTTGCTTACAAAAATGTTATTTATATATATATAAATATCTTTTAAGAGGTACTTACATTACCTAAAATATTACATGGAACTCACTGGGATTCCCATGTTGCCCACCTCCTACACTATTTTATTCCTATTACTCTACATTGCTTACATAAGTTACATATTCATTTTGCTAAGTCTTATATAGCCCCTTTTCTAACTGTTACTATTATTATTACTATTATCCTTTTTCTTTTCTTACCTCTTTTGCCTTCTCTGACCCTAATCTTTTTCCTTCAAGGGAACATAGAAAAGAGCAAGAAAATAGAACAAGAAGAAAAAAATGTCAAAGAGAAAACTTAACACAAACACAAAAACATCAGCTAAATAAAGCCCTAGAGTAGAGAGAGAAGTTAATCAACATAATAAACCCATCAAGATAAAAAGATAACCAGACAGAAAAAAAGTTATGAAAACATATCAAGAAACAGGAAGACATGGCCCAGCCCAATGAAAAAAAGAAAAAACCAGGAAGAGATGCAGAACATCAAACAATTAATCAAAGCTGTTCAAACAAATATCATGGATGAAATTAATGAAGTGAAGGAAGAGATTAAGGGTATTAAAAAGATACTGGGAGAACATACTGAAAAAATTGAATTGTAAAAATAGATAAAAAGATAATGGATATGATGGTGAGGAATGTCACAGTACAAGAAATCCAAAAAGAAAATAGAAGGACCTAACAGCATATTTGAACAGGCAGAGGAAAGAATTAGTGATGTGGAAGATAGTACATCTGAAATCAAACAGGTAGTAGTAAAGATAGATTAAAAGCTAGAAAAAATTTACCAGGGACTTAGGAATTTGAATGACAACACAAAATGCACAAATATATGGATTATAGGCATCCCAGAGGGAGAAGAGATGAGAAAGGGGACAGAAGGAATGTTGGAGGAAATAATGGCTGAAAACTTCTCAACCCTATTGAGGGAGATGGATATACAAGAGCAGGAAGTGCAGCACTCCCCAAGCAGTATAAATCCAACAGGGCTACTCCAAGACATACACTCATCAAACTGTCCAATTCTCAAGACAAAGAGAAAATACTGAAAGCAGCAAGAATAAAGAGAACCATCATATACAAGAGAAACTCAATAAATTTAAGTGCTGATTTCTCATCTGAAACCATGGAACCAAGAAAGCAGTGGTATGACATAGTTAAGGTACTAAAAGAAAAAATTTCCAGCCAAGAATTCTCTATCCAGCAAAGCTGGCATTCAAAAATCATGTAGAGTTCAAGTTTTTCACAGATAAACAGTAATTAATAGAGTATTCCAATAAGAAACCTGCTCTTCAAGAAATACTAAAGGGAATTCTGCAGGCTGAAAGGATAAAACAGGAAAGAGAGGTGGAGGAGAGAGTAAGAACAACTAAAAAGATGAAAAGAAAAAAGAAACAACACATGACATACATAAAACCCAAGAAAATAAGGCTAAAGTAAGGAGTTCTTTGAGAGTGATAACATTGAACAATAATGGATTAAATTCACCAGTCAAGAGAAAAAGATTGACAGAATGGATAAGGAAATATAAACCTTTATATGATGTCTTTAAGAAGGCCACCTAAGACCCACAGACTCAAGGATGCTGAAAGTGAATGGTTGGAATACAATCTTACAAGCAAACAATAAAAAAAAAAAGAGCATGACTCTCTATATTATTATCAGACAAAGTAGATTTCAAATCCAAAAGTATTGTAAGAGAAAAAGATTGACATAATATTTGAGTGAAAGGGATAATCTTTAAAAAAATTAAAAAAAGAACAATCATAAACATAAATGTACCTAACCAGGGAACCTCAAAATAAATGAGGAAAACATTGAAAAACTAAGTGGAGAAATAGATGCCTTTGCAATTATAGTGGGGGAATTTAATACACCATTATTATCATTAGACAGAACATCTTGACAGAGTATCAATAAAGAAACAGAGACCTTGAAAAATACATTAGAGGATCTGGAAATAATAGACATATAGAAAACATTAAACCCAAATGCAGTAGGATATACATTCTTCTCGATTTCACAGGGATCATTCTCTAGGATAGACCACTTGCTAGGCCACAGAACAATTCTCAATGAACTCAGAAATATTGAAATTATACAAAGTAATTTCTCTGACCACAATGGAATGAAGCTGGTAATCAATAAGGGCTAGAGAACCAGATTAGGCACAAAGATATGTAAGTTAAGTAAAGCACTCTTAGACAAATGTTGGGCCAAGGAAGAAATTTCAAAAGAAATCAGTAACTGCCTTGAAATGAATGAAATGACAGCACAACATATCAAAACCTATTGGATGCAGCAAAAGCTGTACTAAGAGGAAAATTCATAGCCATAAATGCCTATATTAAAAAAGAAGAAAGAGCTAAAATCAAAGACCTAACTGCAACCTGAAAAATTAGAAAAAGAACAACAAACTAACCCCAAATGAATTAGAAAGAATGAAATAACAAAGATTAAAGCAGAACTAAATGAAATAGAAAATAAGAAAGCACAAGAAAAAAATAAACAGAATGAAAACTCCTTTTTTGAGAAGATCAATAAAATTGACAAACCCTTAGGTGGAGTAACAAAGCAAAAAGGAGAGAAGATGCAAATACAAAAAATAAGAAATGAGGAAGGACATATCACCACTGAAGAGTATCATACAAGGATACTTTGAAAAATTATATACCAAAAAAGGATAGTTTAGAGGAAGTGGACAAATTCCTAGAAACACACAAGCAACCTACTTTGATGAAAGAAAGAATTGATGAACTCAACAGACCAATCACAAGTAAATAGAATCAATCATTAAATATCTCCCAACTTAGAAGAATCTAGGACCAGATGGCTTTGGAGGTGAATTCTACCTAACATTCCGGAAAGAACTAACATCAATCCTGCTTGAACTGTTCCAAAAAAATAGAAGTAGAAGGAAAATTGCATGAATCATTCTATGAGGTCCAAATTACCCTAATATCAAAGCCAAACAGAGATTCCACAAGAAAGAAAAATTACAGATCAATCTCTCTAATGAACCTAGATACTAAAATCCTCAACAAAATACTTGCTAATCATATTCAACAACACATCAAATGAATTATACACCATGACCAATGGGTTTCATCCTGGGTATGCGAGGATGCTTCAACATGAGAAAATCAATCAATGTAATACACCACATAAACAAATCAAAAGAAAAAAATCACATGATCATCTCTATAGATGCAGGAAAAGCATTTGACAAAATACAGCATCCTTTCCTGATAAAAACACTGCAAAAGATAGGAATAGAAGGAAACTTTCTGAACATGATAATGGGTATATATGAATAACCCACAGCTCACATCATATATGATGGTGAAATCCTAAAAGCTTTCCTTCTAAGATCAGGAACAAGACAAGGATGCCCACTATCACCCATTTTATTTAACATTGCCTTAGAACTACTTGCTCAAGCAATGATATAAAAACGATATAAGAGGCATCCAAATTGGAAAGGAAGTAGTAAAATTTCATTATTTGCAGATGGCATGATTCTATATATAACAACCCTGAGAAATCTACAACAAAGTTTCTAGAATTATAAATATGTTCAGTAAAATCACAGGTTATAAAATCAAAGCACAAAAATTAGTAGGATTTCTGTACACCAATAATGAGCAACCTGAGGAGGAAATCAAGAAAAAAAATACCATATACAATAATAAATAAAAAATTCAAATACCTAGAAATAAATTTAACTAAAGATGTAAATGACTTATACACAGAAAACTACACAGTACTGTTAAAAGAAATCAAGGAAAATTTAAATAAATGGAAGAATATCCCCTGTTCATGGACTGGAAGACTAAATATCATTGAGTTGTCTATCCTACCCAAAGTAATCTACAGATTTAATGCAATCCTAATAAAAATCAACACAGCATTTTTCACTGAATTGGAAAAACTTACTATGAAATTTATTTGGAAGGGTATGAGACCCTAAATAGCCATAGACATATTGAAAAAGAAAAATGAAATCAGAGGAATCACACTATCTGACTTTAAAACATACTACAAAGTTACAGTGACCAAAACTGCATGGTATTGGCACAATGATAGACATACCAACAAATGGAACTGAATAGTGAGTTCTGATATAGATCTGGGCATATACAGTTAACTGATATTCGTCAAGACCACCAAACTCACTCAACTAGGAAAGAATGGCCTCTTTAACAAATGGTGCTTGGAGAACTGGATATCCATATTCAAAAGAGTGAGAGGAACACCATCTCACACCTTATACAAATATCAACTCAAGATGGATCAAAGATCTAAATATAAGAGCGAAGACCATAAAGACCTTGGAAGATAATCTAAGGAAGCATCTGAGGGCCTTGTAATAGCAAATGGCTTCATGAACTTCACACCCAAAGCATGAGCTGCAAAACAAAAACTGGTTAAATGGTATCTCCTCAAATTAAAAACTTTTGCACCTCAAAGGAGTTTATCAAGGAAGTGAAAATACAGCCTACAGAACGAGAGAAAATATTTGGCAACCACATATTTGATTGGATCATAATATCCAGCATATATAAAGAAATCCTATATCTCAAAAATAAAAAGACAAAAAACTTATTTTAAAAATGGGCAAGTGATTTAAACAATTTTCCAAAGAAGAAATACAAATGGGTGAAAAGCCCATGAAAATATGCTCAACATCACTAGCTATTACTGAAATACAAATCAAAACTACCATGAGATAACATCTTACACCCATTAGACTTGTGGCCATTAAAAAAAATAGGACTACAAGTGTTGGGGATAATGTGGAGGAATTGGAACCCTCATCCACTGCTGGTGGGAATGTAGAATGGTCCAGCCATTGTGGAGGACAGTCTGGCAGTTCCTCAAAAAAGAAAATATGGATCTGCCATATGACCCAGAAATTCCAATGCTGGGTATAACTCAGAAAAACTGAAAGCAAGGACATAAACAGACATATGCACACCAATGTTCATAGTGGCATTGTTCACTATTGCCAAAAGTTGGAATCAACCCAAATGCTCATCAATAGTTGGATGGATAAACAAGATGTGGTATATACATACAATGGAATATTACTCAGCTATAAGAAGGAATACAGTACTAGCACATGGGATAACATGGATGAATCTTGAGGTCCTTAGGCTGAATGAAGCAAGCCAGGCATTGAAGGACAAATATTACATGACCTCTCTGATATGAACTAAGCAAATTGAGCTGACTCAGAGAGCTAGAGACTGGAAGATAGATTTACAGGAAATAGAAAGTGAGACTAAGTTTGTGAGCCAATGCCCATACAAGCCCAATATATGATAAGGTGGAAGGGAGTAGTTGTGCAATGAAGGGATATGACAGGGGTGTAAGTATACTATTGAGTTAGGTGGTGCAAGCTTTACAGGCGGGTAGGGTGGGGATGAAGGGTTTGATGGTCCATGGAACTGGCAGGATGGTTAGGGGAGGGAGCAGGTGAACAGTGGTATGAAGGTACATGGGTGAAGCTACAATGTTGAGCAAATTCTTTTGTCAATATGACAATGTTGAGCAAATTCTTTTGTCAATATGAAATATGTTGAGCAAATTCTTTTGTCAATATGACAAGGAAGGGTTACTAGTTTAAGGAAATGGATTGGGGTCATTTGGGATAGGGCTCACATGGGCTGTCTTCTAGAGAATGTGCGAGTAATCATTTTGTCATAATGTACTGTATCACTGGGTGCAGGGGAAACCCACATAATAAGTGGGAATGAGTTGCATTCCCATGCTGGGGAAGCCCAATATGTTCTCAAACAGAGGGGAAATTGTCTCTCAAAAGCATGGGCAGTTCCTAATAGGGGAGGACAGACTAGTGTGTCAAGCCCTCAGCATTGTAGCAAGAATATATGAATCTTATTCTTCAAGGAATGAAGCCTGGTGGTCACCATGGACCCTGACAGGAGGAGGAGGGAGAAATAGAATAGATGGAGGAGGAGGTATTTAGTGGGCAATGGAAGTGTTCTGCATGATCTTGCAATGATGGATATAGGTCATGCTGAATTTCATCAAAAACTTATAAAAGTGTATGGTCTAAAATGTAAACCACAATAAAAACCATTGACCATGGTTAGTAGCTATGTTTCAATATTTGTGCACTAATTTTAACAAATGTACCATCCACATGTAAAAAAGATTTTTACTAGGGAAGGAGGAAATAGGGGAGGATGTTGGGTAAATGGGAGTTCCCTATATTCTGTATGTAACTTTACTATGACCTAAAACTTTGAAGACAAAATTTTAAAAAGTAAGACACTGGGGAAGAAGTGGAAGAAAATGCCACTGTACATACAGGACAACAGCTATTACAGTGATGAAAAGCAAAATATAAAAATTTTTAAAAATTTTCTTCATTTTTTAATACCCCAATTTTTTAGCTTTATTTTAGTTTTAGATTTTCTAAATTATTATGTATTTTATTTTATTTTTTGTTTAAACATCTTTTTATTTCATTTTCCTATTGATTAAATTTGGCAATATTCTTGGCTTCATTTTTGAAGAAGGTTTGGATCACAGATAGGTTAGAACTATAGCAGTGATGGATCAATGGTATGGGGTGGAAGTGTGGGGAATACATGGGAGGAAGTTCACCTGGGTGAATATATAAGGTGTATAATTATGTTCAAATGTTCATGGGGAATTCCCACAGTGGGTAAAGATTCACACAACAACTGAAAGATTATTGAATTCCCATCCTGGGGAGCTCTGCCACTTTCTCTAATGAAACAGCAGCAACCTCCCAAGTACAGGAGCAATGCTAGTGTCCATTTATTGGCCTTGATATTGATGACTATGCTTATGAGCCTTTTTCTCTTGAATTTGCAACTGAGCCTAGTGTTATAGGGGTACCTATATGTTACATCCTGAGAGCCTCCTTGTGGTTCTAATGTGGCCTTTCTCTAAGCCAAACTCAGCATATACATGCATTACCTTTCCCCCAGGGTGGGACATGACTCATGGGATTGAGCCTCTCTGGCACCTAGGGATTCCTACCAAGCAACTTCTGGTGAGACAACTAGAAAAAGACCTTGAATAAAAGGGGTAAAAGATAAAAACAAATTAGTTTATATGGCTAAGAGACTTTAAAGTGAGTCAGGAGGTCATCAGAGACATAACAATTATGCACATCTCAGCTGTATCTCATATACAGTCAAAGTAGATACTACCCCAAACAGTGGGGCTTCTGAGAGCTCTGGAGACATACAGGCCCTACAGCCAGGGCAGATAGCTCTGGGGTTTGGTGCCTTGCCAGTGGGCCCTACGTTGAAGATGTGCTCCTGAGTGTGACAGAGTTGGACTCAGATGTGACTTCTCTACACATACCTCTTTTGTCCCTTTTATTTGAACCTACACTTGGTGCTGGAGTTGGTAGGTGTATGTCCAAGAGACTTTAATCTTTGGGCTGTCCATGTGCCAGCTGTGCCCTGAGCCTCAGCAGAGTTGCAACACTTACTCTCCAGTTCATTGGACTCATCCAAGACAACTAACAAGGAGGTGAGGATGGAAAACCATCACATTAAGGAACCGAGAGAATCTACAACTGCAAGCAAAAAGGTCCCTTTCATCAGCCATATGGGATCAAATGCCCCTCTCAATTAGAGGAGGAGTGGGCATCATCATCCCAGAATCCTCAGGATTGGGGAATAAAATATGGACTAGAGTAGACTTACTGGTATTCTCCTATAGACTTATTGTGATTCTAGCAATGAGAGAAATTATGTCATTGGTGTGGAGAAAGTGCCCACTGGAGATGCTGAAGTCAGGTAGAGGGAAAAAGAAGTATAATATGGGGGAATTTTCAGGACTTGGAATTGACCTGAATGATATTGCAATGACAGATACAGGCCATTATATATTCCGCTATAACCTATAGAATTGAGTGGGAGAAACTATCTATAGATATAGATATAGATAGATGATATAGATATAGATATAGATATAGATATAGATAGATATAGATATAGATGATATAGATATAGATATAGATGATATAGATATAGAGAGAGTGTTTATATTTAAACTATAATCAATGCTTTGTGGCAATGCTCTGTAATGTGTTCATCATTTGCAATGAATTTATGATACTAATGATAGTTGTTAATGTGGGGAAAATTGGGAGGTCTGGGGAGTGGGGCATATGGGAATCCCTTATATTTTGTATGTAACATTTTATGTAATTTAAGTATCTTTTAAAAATAAATAAAAATATATATTAAAAATCATTATTCTGTTAGGAAGGAAGTGATTTATGAGCAATCAGTTATGTATTATAAATATTTTTTAAAACATTTATAATTTCAGTCAATAAGATCAGATCATTGGATGTCAAAAAAAAATTCTTTACTCCTTAGTTAAGTTTATTCCTAAATATTTGTTTCCTTTATATGCTATTTTAAATGGAATTTTTTCTTGAATTCCTCCTCAGATTGCTCATTATTAGTGTACAGAAATGCTAATACTTTTCCAGTGTTATTTTTATATTTATCCCCCAAATTTGCTGAACTCATTTATCAGCTCTAGAAGCTTTGTTGTAGAATTTTTTGGGCCTTTCTACATATAGGACCATGTCATCTGCAAATAGTGAAACTTTTACTTCTTCCTTTCCAATGTGAATGCCATTTATTTCTTTTCCTTGTCTATGTGCTCAAGCAAGTAATTGTAATTCAATGTCAAATAAGAGTGTGGTACATGCATACAATGTAATATTATTATACCTTAAAAAGGAATGAAGTTCTGATACATGTGACAACATGGATGAACCTTGAAGATATCATGTTGAGTGTTAAGCCATGCACAAAAAGACCAATATTGTTTTATCTCACTGATTTGAAACAATTAGTGTAAGCAGACCCCTAGAGTCAGAATCTAGAATATAGAGTACCAGGGGACATAGTGGGGATGAAGAATGAGAAGCTAAGGCTTAAAATGTACAGGGCTCCTATTTTGAATGGTGAAATTGTTATATTATGTGTGGCGGTAAGGTAGCACAACATTGTTAACACAACTAACAACAATGAAATATATATCTGAATATAAATAAAAATGGAAACATTAGGTTGTATATATGGTAACAGAACAAATTTTAAAAATTCATAGTTACACTAAAAAAACAGTTAAACCTAACTTAAACCATGGGCTTTAATTCCTAGTACAACTATAAAAAATATGCTATCACCAATTCTAAAAAAAAAAAAAAAAGCACCAATGCCAGGTGTTGGTTGTGGGGTGGTATATGCAATCCTCTATTTTGTGCATGATTGTTCTGTAAACCTACATCTTCTCTAGTAAAGAAATAAAGTACTGAAATATGGAAGCAGCAATAAAACAAATGGAAACTCAAATGTCAGTGTTTTTGTTAAAGATGTAGTGTGGATGTGAGGGGAATCTAGCTTCAAGCAAAGCCCTACAATGGGTCTACTCCAAAGAGTCAGTGTGATGCACAGCCCCTTCAGGCCCATAGTTGAATGATCAGCAAGATGCTGCCTACCAAATGTTCAGTGGGTGGGTAGTGAGACTTTGTCCCACAAGTAAGCAGGGATTCTCTTGGACATGCCATGCGGAGGAGAGGCTTTGTCAATGAATGCTCCACTTTCCCAGACTCAGCAATCCAGGAAGGGCTCAGCCACTTCAGTTTTTAAATTATTATTTATTAGAGATGTAGCAGGTTTACAGGCATTTACAATCAACCTTATTACAAATGATGCATGTATTAAGCCCCAGGTAAAACTAAACAAACTCAAACCAAAGTTAGCAAAAGGATAGAAATAATAGTTTGAAGCAGAGAAAATGTGATAGAGAATAAAAAACAAAACAGAGAACCAATGGAAGGAAAACATCAAACTGACAAATTTTATTTAAACTAACTGAAAGAAAAAGAAAAAAATAAATACAATGAGCAACAAAAGTAGAGATATTTATTTAAAAAATTAAAGAAATAAAAAATTATTTTAAAATAATATATTGAACAATTTTATGCCAAAAAAATTTATTTAATTGAGATGAAAAGGACAAATTCCTAGAAACATAAAACTTACCAATAGTCTCAAAAGTAAATAGAAAACCTCCACACACCTATAACAATAAGCTTTAGATTAAACAAAATGTTACATAGAAAATGTATATTTCCCATATATCCCACCCCCACCACCTCCCACACTATTAGCCACTAACAACATCTTTCATTAGTATGGTACATTTATTTTAATTGATGAATACATATTAAAGCATTGCTATTAACCATGGTCTATAGTTTACATTATAGTTTACACTTTACGCCATACAATTTTATAGGTTTTGAAACAATGTATAATGGCCTGTATCCACCATTGCAATGTGATGAAGAACAATTCCAATGTCCCATGTCATACCTCTTCTTCTCTCCTCCTCCCCTCAGGACATCTTGTCACCACTGCCTTTATATCCATTATAAAAGTTCTTCCTTTACTAGCATATAATAAGTCTATTTTAGTCCATAGTTGCATTCCCCTCTTATGATTGTTCATTCCAGAATCTTGAAGATTTTGGGATGGTGATGCCCACTCTGTTTCTGATTGAGAAGGGGCTTAGATCCGATGAAGCAGATGAAGGCAATTTCCTGGCTTTCAGTTGTAGCTACTCTCTGTTTTTTTTTTTGGGGGGGGAATGGGCTTTGTCCATTATCATCCTTTTGTTAGTTGTCCTGGTGAGTTCGGTGAACTGGGTAGAAGGTGTTGTAATTCTGCTGAGATCCAGGACTCAACCAGCATTACAGCAGACTGAAGATTTAAGTCTCTTGGACATACACTTAACAAGTATAGTGCTAATTAAAGGTTCAAATAAATGGGGCAGAAGAGAAATCTTTAGGGAAATTACAAATGTGTCTAACTCTGTTACATTGGGGAACATATATTCTAAAGTAATGCCCACTGACAGGGTGCTGTATTCCTGAGATTATCTTCTCTGCCTATAGTATCTACATGTCTCTAGAGCCCTCAGGAGGCACCCTGCTTGAGGTACTGATTTTTGTGGCAGTCAATGAAATCCTCCTGAAACATGCATAATCTTAACCAATCGAATGACCTTCTAACTTACTTTGAAATCTCTTAGTCATAAAAGCTCATTTGTATTTAATATTTCCCCCTTTTGGTCAAGGTCTTTTTCCAAATGCATCACTACTTAATAAATGAGTAATAACTTGAGAATATATTTTGAGTTAATTTTTGTATAATGTGTGAGATAGAGATCCTCTTTCTTTCTTTTGGATAAGGCTAACCACTTCTCCCAGTACCATTTGTTAAATAGTCCTGGCCCTGCTGGTTTGGTTTAACAGCCTTGTGACAAATCATTTGACTGTAAATGTAAGGGTCAATTTATGAGTTCTCAATTTGGTTTCATTTGCCATTCTGCTTGTCTTTATACATTATCACGCTCTTTTTTTTTCACCACTGTAGCTAAGTTACTTATTTATAGTCAGGATATGAGAGTCCTTCAAGTTCTTTCTTATATTTTAAAACATTTTTGGCTCTTCTGGGCCCCTTACACTTCCAAGTAAATTTGATTATTGGCTTTTCCATTTCTGCAAAAAGACGCTATTGGGATTTTTATTGGAATTGCATTGAATCTGTAAATCACTTTGGGCAGAATGAACATATTAACAATATTAAGTCTTCCAGTCCATGAACATGGAATATCCTTCCTTTTATTTAAATATGCTTTGGTTTATTTTTTTAGCAATATTTTTTTAGTTTGCTGAGCACAGGTAATTTATGACTTTGGTTAAGTTTATTCCTAAAAATTTGCTTTTTTAAGTCATTATTATTAATAGAATTTTTTCTGATTTTCTCCTCAGATTGCACATCAGTAGTGTATAGAAATACTATTGATTTTTGCTTATTAATCTTGTACCTGACACTTTATTGAACTCATCTATTAATTCTAGCAGTTTTGTTGTGGATTTTTCAGGATTTCTTAGATACAGGATCATATCATCAGTGAATAGTGAAAGTTTTCATTATTTGTTTTGTATTTGGCTATCTTTTATTTCTTTATGTAGCGTAATTGCTCTAGCTAGAATTTCTAGCAAAATTTTTGAATAAAAAAGTGACAGTGGACACCCTTGTGTCGTCCCTAATCTCAGAAGGAAAACTTTCAGTCTTGGGATTGTTTTTATCAAGAAAGGGTGCTGTATTTCATCAAATGCATTTTCTGCATCAATCAAAATGATCATATGATATTTTCTTCAATTTATAAGTATGTTTATTACACTAATTGATTTTCATGTGTTGAATCACCCTTGCATTACTGGGATAAAACCCACTTGATCATTGTAATAGTCAGCCAAAGGGGTGTTGATGCAAAGAACAAGAAATCTGTTGGCTTTGATAAAGGGTATTTATGTGGGATAAAATCTTAAAGTTTCAAGGCCTTAAAGAGTCCAACTCAAGGTATCATAAGAGGTATTTTCTCACCCAAGCATTTGCCACATTTTAAAACAAGTTGATGGGTGACCTCTGTGAGGGTTCAGCCTTCCTTTCTCTCAGCTACAGGCTGGCATAGGGCTTCTTTCTGATCTCAACTGTAAACAATCAGGCAAATGGCTTATCCATTTTCCCAGGGCTACAGGATCAAAGTTCTCTCCTGTGATGTGTCAATGGAACTCTCTCTTCCTGTGTATCTTCTATGTATCCTTGAGAGAGTGCCCTTTTATATCAGATCACCAAGGGAGAAGGGACTTTCCCTGAGTCACACCCTACTGACATGGTAGACTCAAAAGCCTAAATCTTAACATAATTTAATTAAAGACATCTCAGCTGAATCTTATACAATCAAAGGGGATCGTGCCCAGAAAAATAGACTAGTTTTTTTGGGTGTTCACACATAATCTCAAACTGCCACACTCCACCCTCTGAATCCCAAAGAGTTATTATAATATTCCAGAAAACTTTAAATAAGTGACAATGATATGTACAAAAACACATCATAATCAGTTTATAGGAATACACAAGGCTCTGGCTGTGGCCTTGTGGGACTTAACAAAACAATTTATCTCTTTCCAATATACAAAGGGACAGTCATGGGATAAACATTTGCATTTTCATAAGGAGAACTTGGGAAAGAAATATGAGTCACTTGTCCCCAAAAGTTCTGGAAATCTGCAGGGCATACTCCATTAGATTTCACAGTCTGAGAGTCATTCTTTTCCTTGGGGCCACATGGGTGTCCACCCTTTCAACAGGCTTATCCAACTTCCATTCTCATGGTTCCACCCACGTCAAGCATCAGGGTAGTGACCAAGATTGAGACCTCACCCTCCAAGAACATTGTGGTGCTGGTCACTCTTTCCCCATACTTTGGAGTACAGTCTCAACCCCCTTAGTACAGTGAGGTTGTGGCAACATTCTCACTAATCTCTGGCATACAGTACAAACATTCTCAAAACATTGAAGTGATGATCTGATCTTCCCTAATCTATGGGGTACAGGCCCACCCCTCTCAGAGCAATAGGATGTCTACCTCACTCACCCCAACTCATGAGGAATATGCTTCACTATCTCTGTAGTGTGGGTCAGCAAAAATCTCCCAGAACAGCAGGCAGGAACTTTCAACTGCTTCAAATGTTGGGGAAAACTTACCCTCTCCATACACATGTTTGGAATCCCTCTCTTGGTCCAAGGAGATGTCTTAATTCAAGACCTCTGCTTCCAGTTTTTTTCTTTTCCATCTCTCCCTTCCACATCACTTTTAGTCCAGGCTGACAGAATTTTTGTTCATACAGACCTCACAAAAAGCTTGTTGGTTTAGCATGCAAGAAACAAGGATCCAACCTATTAGACAATAAGACTTTCCACAAGTCTTTCCTGGATAACTGCATTTTCAGTCCTGATTTACAGGTTCTAAGTTTTCCTAATTCCTAAAATGGGGCACTATCATCTGGGGGCTTGATTTCCAGAGGCTTGGAATCTCCAGAATCCGTTTCTGGTTTCTTTGTACCCAACAATTCAGTTCTCAGCTTAAGTCTTCCATCTATCATTTTGTTATTAGCTGCAAGGAGAACCCAAGTAGGAGTCTCCAAGTTTACTTTGGAAAGCTCCTCAGCTAAATTTTCAGGCTCACAATTATCAAATTCTGCCTTCCATATTACATCAGGAGTCAATCTTGCTAACTTCTCTGCAACTATAAAACATGGATTGACTTTCCTCCAGTTTTCAAAAATAGTTTCATGTGTTTCTAAAGCCTTATCAGAAATAACTTTAGGCTCCATATATCTATGATCTCTTCAAAGCAGGCTAGGCCTTTTCCATCAAGCATCTCACAATTCTACCAAAAATACCCCTTACCCATTTATAAAACATTTCCAGCATTTTTGGTAATTATATCAGACTATACCCCACTCCTGTTACCAAATTCTGTATTAGTCAGCCAAAGAGGTGCTGATGCAAAGAACCAGAAATCTGTCGGCTTTTACAAAGGGTATTTATTTGGGGTAAAAGCTTACAGTTACAAGACCTTAAATAGTCCAGCTCAAGGTATCATAGGAGGTACTTTTTCACCCAAGTAAGTTGCCACGTATTGAAGCAAGATGGCAGGTGATCTCTGCAAGTGTTCTGCCTTGCTCTTTTTCAGCAACAGGCTGGCATAGAGCTTATTTCTTTCCAGGCTCAACTGCAAACTGACAGGCAAATGGCTCATCTGTCTTCCCAGGCCTGCAGGATCAAAATTCTCTTCTCTGCCATATCGATGGAGCTCTTTCTCTTTCTTCCTGTGTATCTTCTTCTGTGTCTTCTTGAGTGAGTGCCCATTTTTATCAGCCAACTAAAGGATGTATACTGAGTTATCCCTACTGACATGGAAGAATCAAAAGCCCTAATATTAACATAATTTAATTAAAGATATCTCAGCTAAATCTAATACAATCAAAGGATATCATGTCTAGAGGAACAGACCACTTTATAAATATAATCCTTATCTTTTGGGGGGTTAATGAATAATCTCAAACTGCCACAATTTTGGTGTATAATTGTTAGTGTGTTTTTTTATTGGGTTTGGAAGTATTTTGTTGAGGATTTTGCATCTATATTCATTAGATGTTTTTGGACTGTAATTTTCTTTTTGTAATATGTTTATCATGTTTTGGTATTAGGGTGATTTTGGCTTCATAGAATGAGTTTGGTAGCATTCTCTCCTGTTCAAATTTTTGGAAAAGCTTGAGAAAGATTGGTATTAAGTCGTCTTTGAATGATTGGCAGAATACACCTGTGAAGCCATCTGGTCCCAGGATTTTCATCTTTGGTAGGATTTTGATGATTGTTTTGATCTCTTCACTTATAATTAGTTTTTTGACATCTTCTACTTATTCTAGGGTCAGAGTAGGTGGTTCAGGTGTTTCTAAGAGTTTATCCATCTCATCGCATTGTTTAGTTTTTTGGCATGCAATTGATCATATTGTCCTCTTGTGATCTCTATTGTTTTGTGTGGTCTGTGCTAATACCTATTCTCTCATTTCTTTTTTTAAATTTAATATTTTTTTTTTAAAGAAGCTTTAGATTCTTGAGGGCTCCAGAGACATCCAGACATTATAAGCAGGACAGACAAGCTCAGGAACTCAGCAACCTGTTAGTGGGCCTTACTCTGGGATTTATGCTCCCCAGTGTAGTGGACTTAGACTCATTTATAGTTTGCCTACTATATAGCTCCTCTGCCCCTTTTATGTAAACCTATAATTACCAGTATACTTGTTAAATATATGTCCCAGAGACTTAAATCTTTGGTCCATTTATGTGCCACTTGAGCCCTCTTTCATTTTTTATTTTTATTTTTTATGCCTTTTCTTTATTTTTTTTTTCCTTATTAGGCTAGTTAAGTGTTAGTTGATTTTGCTGATATTCTCAAAGAACCAACTTTTGGTTTTCTTGATTGTCTCCAAGATTTTCTGTTCAATCTTTGCTATTTCTTTCCTTTGGCTTGGTTCAGGATTAGTTTGCTTTTCTTTTTCTAGTTCCTCCAGATCTGTAGTTAGAATTTCAATTTTATCACTTTCTTCTTTTTAAAGGCAACCATTGAGGGCTATAAATTTCTCACACAGCACTGCCTTTAAGGTTTCCCCTAGGGTTTGACATATTGTGTTCTCATTTTCATTAGTTTCAAGATTTTTGCATAATGTTTTTGCTATTACTTCTTTGATCCACTGGCTATCTAAGAGTTTATTTTTTAATCCCCATATATTTATTAATTTTCCATCCATTATTGATTTCCAGCTTCATTCCATTATGATCAGAGAAAGCATTTTGTATAATTTCAATCTTTTAAAATTTATTGAGACTTGTCTTGTGACATAAAATATGTTCTGTCTTGCAGAAGAATCTATGAACACTTGAAAAGAATGTATATCCTGGGAGCAATGCTCTATAGGTGTTTTTTATGACTTGTTCCTTTATCAAATTATTAAGCTCTCTGTTTATTTATTCTCTGTCCATTTGTTCTATCCAACACTGAGAGTGCTATAATGACATCTCCACCTATTATTGTAGTACCTCTATTTCTCCTTTCAGGTTTGCCAGTGTGTGCCTCATGTCTCTTTGGTTATGCATGTTAGGAACATAAATATTTAGTATAGCTTTTTTTTTGTTTGTTTGTGAATT
This sequence comes from Tolypeutes matacus, assembly GCA_026826555.1. Classification (NCBI taxonomy): domain Eukaryota; kingdom Metazoa; phylum Chordata; class Mammalia; order Cingulata; family Chlamyphoridae; genus Tolypeutes; species Tolypeutes matacus. Next base: position 1,714,942 of record JAKSZT010054581.1, read on the forward strand.
GCCAATTTTATTAATATATAATGAACACTTTCATCCCTTATAACAGTTTTGCATTTGAAATCTATTTTTTCTGATATTAGTATCTCTGCTCCTTCTTTTTGGTTACTATTTGCATGGAATATATTTTTCCAACCTTTCACTTTTAATAGGGTTGTGTTGTTATATCTGAGCTGAGTCTCTTGTAGACAAAATATAGATTGCTCACATTTTTAAAATCCATTCTGTCAGTCCATTTCTTTTTATTGGGTGAGTTCAACCCATTACCATTCAATGCTATTACTGTATAGACATTAATTCATCCATTTTGTTCTTTGGCTTTCTTTTGTTATTTTGTAGTATTGTCTGTTTTTTCACCCTTTAATATACTCTCGCTAAGAGTTTTCATTTCTACAATCCTCTCCAAGTCTCTCCCTCTTTTTTTTTCTTTCAGGCAGCAGTACTCCTCTTAGTAACTCTTGTAAATCTGGTCTTTTGATAACATATTCTATCAGTTTATGTTTGTCTGTGAAATTTTGAACTCAACTTCATTTTTGAAAGACATTTTTTCAGATACAGAATTCTTGCCTGGCAGCTTTTCTTTTCCAGTACTTTAAATACATCAAACCATTTTTTTTTCTCCTCCATGAGTGCTGATGAAAGGTCAACATTTAATCTTATCGAGTTTCCCTTGTATGTGATTCTTTGCTTTTCTCTTGCTGCTTTCATAATCCTCTCTTTATCTCTGATAATTGTCATTCTGAATAGTTGGTGTCTTAAGATAGGTCTATTTGGATTTTTTCTGTTTGGGGTTCATTGTCCTTCTTAGGTATTGCTATTTATGTCTTTCATAAGGATTGGGAAGCTTTGGATATTATTTCCTTAAATATTCTTTCTGCCATCTTTCTGTTCTCTTCTCCTTCTAGGGCACTGATACTGCATATGTTTGTGCATTTTGCATTGCCATTAAGTTCACTGAGACTCTCTTCCTTTTTTTCATTCTCTCCTTTTTCTGTCCTCTTGTCTTTTCTGGTTCAGATGTTCTTTCTTCAAAATCACTATTTCTGTGTTTGAGCAATTCAAATCTGCTCTTATGTGCTTCTAAAGTATTTCAAATCTCATCCATCATGTCTTTTGTTACCATAAGTTCTGTTACTTTTCTTTGCTGGCTTTCAAATTATTCTTTATGCTCACCCAATGCCTTCTTAACATCTTTCATCTCTTTAGTCACATTTTCTTTAAATTCTTTGAATTGATTTAGGAGAGTTGTATGATTATCACTGATTAATTGTCTTAAACCTTGTATCTCTTCAGGATATTTGGTTTGTTCCTTTGGCTCAGCCATTTCTTCATGTTTCCTAGAATGCCTTATAATTAATTGCTAATGTCTAGACATCTGTATATGTTGGCTAATTTACTCTCATGGCCAATTTCTATCTGTTGCCTATTGTTTTTTTCAAATCTCTTCTTTGATATTTGGTTCAACCTATTCGAAGTCTTTAAAATTGCCCTTCTTAAGTGATCAAAGTCAGTCCAGAGACTAACTAATGTTGCACAGAATTTCTCCCAGGAGTTAGGGTACAGAAAGAACCAAAAGCAATTTGTGTCCATACAATTTCCAGACCAGCCAGCAGATGACAGTCATCATCACACCTTTCCACAGAGGTGTTTCAGTCTTGGCTTTCCTGTGTTTTGTTCTGGCCAGAGCTGACATTCAAAGTGGGCTCTGCTGGCCAAATTCGGCAAGGAAAAGTCCCCCCAACTCCTCCTTCTTTTTTTCCCATCTGACAGCTTAGGGGAAGAAGATGTCTGTTCCTCTTTCACTCAACTGCAGTGAGCCAGGGGTTTTACCCCTGCTAAATACCTTGGGGATGTGGGAGGGGATTCCTTCCTGTATGTTATGGACATTTGATTATTCACATTTGTTATTTCAGTTTCTTCATGTCTCTGTCCCTCAACCTCCTGGAATATTTTAGCAGTGTCCTAATCTCCTGATCCCCAAAGCAGGTCTCTCAGAATGCTTTTGGCTCTTTCTCCATTTATTTTTGTGAGAGAGTTGAGAACTGCCTGCCTAGTCTGATGTCTTCTTCCCACAATCCCTCTCTTTCATCCTTGAAGGATAAGTTTGCCAGATAGCAAAGTATTAGTTAACATTTGTTTTTCTATAAGAAATTGGCATATGTCCTACTATTGCCTTTTGGACTTCATGGTTTCTGATGAGATATAAGCTGTTTATCTTATTGGGAATCCCTTGTATGTGACAAGTTGCTTCTCTCTTTTTATTTTCAAATTCTCTAGGTTTCTTTGGATTTTCTGTTTAAATCTGCTTTTCTTGGTGTGGAACTTTCTGAGTCCAGTTTGCTTGGACTTTTGTTGAGCTACTTAGATGTGTATGTTCATATATTTTGTCTTATGTGGGGGGGTTTTCAGACAATATTTCTTCAAATAATTTTGGACCTTTTCTCATTCTATTGTCCAGTGACTCCAATTATGCATACGCATATGGTGTTACTCTTGATTCTTGATAGTGTGCAACAGGTTCTGAGGCACTGTTCCTTTTTTTTTTTTTTTTTTTTTGATATTTCCTTTCTTTGCTTTACTCTGTATGATTTCAATTATTGTGTATTCAAGTTTTTTGATCTTTTATTCTGTCTGTTCAAATTTTCTGTTGAATGGCTATTTTGAGTTTCTCATTTCATTTATTATAGTTTTGAGTTCCACAATTTCTTTTTGGTCCCTTTTTAAATATTTTTTAAGTCTTTACTTTGTTCAGATAATTTCTCCTTATTTCTTATTATTTGTTGAACTTGGAAACCTTTACCTAACTGGACATATTTGCACTGTTGATTTAAAATATTTTTCTGACAGTTCCAATGTATGAAATTCCTCAGGGATTATTTTGTCAAATTGGTTTTATTATTGATAATTGGTAATACTTTCCTGATTCTTCATGTACTTTTAATTTCTTTTACTGAATACTGGACATTCTATTTACTTGTTGCATTCCTGGAAATCTTATTCTGCCACTCTTCTGGAATTTTTTATTTTTCCTATTGTGGCTTTTACCAGGTTTTGTTGTTGTTGTTGTTGTTGTTGTTACTTTTCAAGATTATTTTTCCTCCCACAATGGGAAACAGATGAACAAATGCTAGTTCCTCCTTAAAACTTCTTTTGTCCTCTGCCATTGGAATTGAAATAATAGTGGTCATCTCTGCCAAATCAGCAGTTATCAAAGGTGATGTAAATCAGTGATCAGTAATCATACTCCACCCTCATCATTTTTGGATGAAAGCAATCTAATTGTCAGACCTGGCACCAGAAAATCACACCATGAAAGAAGGTTGTAGCCCCTACATCTGCCTGCCATTTGTATGGGGTATGTACATTGATATCTGTTACAAGGCATTTGAAATTCATGGATACTTTTTTGAAATTTACCGGCCTATTCTTCCAACTCTTCCCTGTGGTTATTGAAAGTATTCCAGTAGTCTCCAGAGTTCCATCATATATTTTTTTTTTTTATTATGGGTAAAAATCAAAATTCTCACAATACATACAAACATTTGTAAAATAATATATAAATATATATGCATATATGTGTATTTGCTTACAAAAATGTTAT
>JAKSZT010054581.1:1718939-1790507 GCA_026826555.1 Tolypeutes matacus
TGGTGATGTCCACTCCAACTCCAAGTGAGAGAGGGCTTATATCCCATCATATTTGATTCAATCAGTGTGCCAGTTAAGTTGTAGTTTGGGTGGAGGGATTGATTCCTGTAGTTACTTTATCCAAGTTCTTCCCATCATCAGCTCCCTTCATTGTTTTACTTTTAATCAATCTGAATCTTTACCTTTATATTGGGTTTTGTATATATAACAATACTTGAGACCTGTTTTTCATGCTCTCTGGCTGACTCTGTTTTTTAATGGTGGATTTAAGCCATTCATGTCAAAAGCAATTTTTGATATAGTTGAATTAATATCTACCATATTTTTAGCTGTCTTCTATTCTTTTCCCTTGTTTGCTTGTGCATTTATTTAAATTTTTTCCACTCCTTTTATGCCTATTTCAGTTTCAATTGAGCATTTAATATGATTATATTTTTGCTCCTCCTTTAACATTTTAATTTAATTTAATTTTAAAATTCTTTTAGTTGTTAGCCTAGATTTGGCAATATTCATTTATAGTTAATCTAAGTACACTTTTAGATAGCACTATATTACATCATGGGTAATGCAGTTACCTTAACCTGAGTAATCCCAATTCCCCCATCCCATCACATGGCACATTGCTCTCCTTCATTTCATTCATCCAATATGTTATTGATATTATCATTTTGATTTTGTTCAGTTATTTGTTAGAAAAATTAAGAAGGAGAAAATTAAAAATATTGTATTTTATTGTCATTTATTTCTCCTTTATCACATGTCCTTTTTATGTAGATAAAAATCTGACCTATATTATTGCCCTTTTCTCTGAAGTAGTTCTTTTAATATTTTTTGCAATGCAGGTCTACTAACAAAAATTGCACTCAATTTTTCTTTATCTGAACAAGGCTTTATTTATGCAATGCTATATTGAAGTATAATATTCCTGGATACACAATTTTAGGTTGGTGATTTTTTTTCTATCAGTACTTTCAATATTTCAATCTACTTTTTTTTGCTTGCATGATTTCTGAAGAGAAGTTTGATGGAATACATATCTTTGTTCTTAAGTAAGGAAAGTGTTTTTACCTTCACCAGAAAATCTTGTTTCAAGATTTTTTCCAGTCCTTGATTATCTGCAGTTTGAAACTGATGATCCTAAGAGTAGATCTTTGGTATTTAATATACTTGGTGCTCTCTAGCTTTTCTGGAAATGTGGTTTGATGTCTGTCATTAGTTTGGGAAAAGTCTAAGTTATTACTCCTTTATACATTTATTCTGTTCTCTCACTCTTCTCTTTTTGGGATTCCCACTAACCATATATTCTACCTTTTATAATTGTTCCACAGTTCTTGTATATATACTGTTACATTTTTTAAAAAATTCTGTTTCTCTTTCTAATTCATTTCTGCATGTTTCTATAGACATACCATCAAGCTTTATGATCCTTTTCTTGGCTGTTAATAGTCTATTGATCTGTCCACCAAAAGCATTCTAAATTTGTGTTAATTTTTAAGATTTGTAGTTTTTCTATTTTATTCTTTTTTAGAGGGATGATCTTTTCCTTACATTTACAATCAGTTCTTCCATATTGTAAACTTTTTTCCATTACAGAAATTAGCATATTAATCATAGTGGCTTAAAATTCTGCATCCGATAATTCAAATGTCTTTGCCATATCTAAGTCTGATTCTGTTGCTTGTTCTGTTTACTGTATTTCCATTTAGTATGTTTTGTAATTTTTTTGCTGAAATTAGATATGATATACCAGGTAAAAGTAAATGAGGTAAATTTACCATTAATATAAGGTTTTATGTATAACTGTCTAGACACTATGCTGTACTTACTATTTGCTGCAGCTGTAAGGACTCAGTAAAACGTATTCTGATGTCTTTCTTTATGTGTCCTCCATTATCTTTAGGTTTTTCCAGAGACTTCATGGATAAGAGACCAGATTTACAGTCCTTCTTTTCCAATCCCCTGCTATTATATAGGAATTCTATTCATGTAGTCATAAGGTAGCATGAGGGAGGGGAAGATTTCTATAATCCAAATGATTTCACCTTAATCTTTTAGTAAGTCTTTGCTACTAAGCAATAATATTTACAAATTGATTCTCAGGTATCCATATAAGTCAGGCAGGATGTCTGGAGGGGGATGCAATTGGCATTTTCCTTATCCCACATCAAAGATTAGAGAGGGCTGGAGGTTAGAATTTCTTTGTTTTCCCTGTCAGTTATGTTCTGGCAAAATGGATTGATATGAGAGTGGTCCTTTGTTAAGGAGAACGGACTACCATGGACATATCCCAAAATGGTTAAGTGTGCCCTACCATTGCTGGAAGCATGAGGAGAATTTCCTCCATTCTTCACAGTAAGAACCTGGTGGTGATCTAGGAGGTAAAACAGGAATTCAAGTGACATCCCCTTGAGCTGAGCACCTGTAGTCCTTAACACAATTGTTAGTCCAGACAGTGCCTACTGCAACTGATCATCTACAGTCGAACATTCTTACTGGTACTGACTGCAGGCAAAAGCTTTTATCCTGGTCTACTCCAGGAAATCTGTGGTTTTTCTGAATCCACCTCCTTCATATTCGGGGATCAGTGGATTCATCTGTGACCTCAATTCTATAATGGATCTAAGAAGCATTGCTTGTTTTTCAGTTTGTTCTAATTTTTCCTGGATGATAGAATGGCAGTGATGGCTTCTAATCTCCTCATTTACCAGACTGCATACCAGAAACTGCACAATTAACTTTGAAGACCCCTTTTAAACAAAATATTTCAGATAATCTCCTAAGAAATTCAGCTCTGCTGTTTGGTAATTGTTCACATGTAAACAAGGAAGATATTTTCCAGCAGGATGACAAACATCAGTGTCTTTTATGCAGCACAAAGGCTTATCCTGGCCTCATCCACACCAGGAAGTCTCCTGCATGGTTTATTATTGCTGATCAGGCTCTAGATATGACTCAGAAAACCCTGATTTAAAGAGAGAAGCCTTATCTATGTGATGTAAATCCAGGAAAACAAGGTCACACCCAGAGTCAAGCTCCATGGCCCATCACTTCGATGGTGTCAGCACTTTGTTGAGACACACAATTAGTGGAACACCATCAAATTATGTTCTATCACCCTAAGCAATGCTCCAAGCACATCTTGTATTTTTCCTGCCCCAGCTCTGGAAACATTCATTCCTCAAAAGGGAATAAGTTGGGGGGAAGTCAAGATGGTGTCAGCTTAAGTGGGCACTCACCATCTCTTTCATAAGAGAGTTGACTGGGGAAAGGATCTTGCCCAAGAGAACTGTTCTGGTAGCCCACGGAGTGAGAACCTTTGGGACATGGATCTTGAGGGAACTGGACAGGGAGATTGCTCAAGATAAAACTATGAGTTTTTTCAAGCTGGAAATCATAGATGTGTATGGTTAAGCCTCACCCTCAGGGCAAAGGGCTAGGGTGAACCCCTGACTACTGCTGGCAACCCAGTGAGAGGGAGCATTCTATGAGAGTGGGAGGGTTCTGGCAAAGGGTGGAGGAGGGTTTCTGTTCTGTGGATTTGGTTGCCTGGACACCCTTAGAGCTTTGGGGGTATACCATCTGCCTTGAAGTGGCACCAGGCTGAGGGGACAGGTAAATCTGCTGAGGAAGCCTGATTTACCTAACTGCCCTGGGATAGAGAGGCTTGGCTTGAGAGAGGGTGGACTCAGCCAATTAAATAGTTATGCACTGAGGACAATAAGAATTTCAACTCCCCTAAGGGACTCAGGCAGTAGGTAGTGCTTAATAAGTTTCCACAAGCCTATTTAGGGTCCCCTGGGAGGAAGGGGTGGTCTAGAAGAGGCTTTTAAACCTTATCAGTGAGGTGAACTCAGTCATCAAGGTCCATTTGAATTTCAAAAGTGTACTCAACCTGACCAGGAGAGGGGAGGAGGGATATGCTCATACAGCCTGCTGAATCCAGCTGCCACAGGAGAGTAAAAATTCCCAGGGGAAAGTGAATAAATAGCTTTCTGAAGAGCTAACTGAACCAATCAGTAAGTTAGCTCAGTGGAGGAATTTCTGCCTTGAATATATAAGGTCCTTAGTTTGATTCCCAGCTCCTCTAAGAGTAGTGATTCACCAGGATATGTAACATCCAGCTGATACGGCACAACAGGGAAAACATAGACATTATTTTTTTACTAACTTCTTTTGGGTCCCTTATTTCACCAAAAAAAAAAAAAAAAAAAAAGGTACTTAAAAATTTTTTACTTCTTTTATTTGCTACAATCTACCTCAAAATCTGCAGAGTGAAGCCTGCAGGGTAATTGATTGATGAACATAGGCAGACTGAGAGGCTCCACAAGGGTCCAAGAAGGTACCCTGTTCTTCCTTAGCTTTGTTTGATTACTTGCATGTGTGTTTGTTTGTTTGTTTTTCATTTGACTGTTTCTTGCTTTTCTTTCCTCTTACCCACCCCCAACCCACTTTTTTAATTAGGTGCTGCTAGCCTGTTTCTTCTTTGCTGTGCTTCTTCATGCTTGATTTCCATTTTCTTTTTCTTCCTTCATCTTTCTACCTTCGGCTTTCTCTTGTGGTTCTCACAGTCCAACTTTTTTCATTAGTCCTCAAATTTATGGGTTTTGATTTCTATCTTGTTTATTCTCTTTTCTTTTTTTAATTAACTTTTTTCTTTCAGCCCTTTCTTCCATCTTTCTCTCTCCCCTCATCAGTCTGGGCTTTTAAATCATTCTATATATTTTTCTCTGTTTTCCCATTCCATTGTAGGTACTCCACTTTTTTCCCCTATTACTCTAAACTGCTTAGATGAGTTAAATATTCATTTCACTAAGTCTTCTATGGCCCCTATTTTAGCTTTTATTTTTATTATTATTACCCCTTTTCCTTTCTTATCTCTTTCTATTTCTCTAGCTCTAACGGCAAGGAAATAAAACAAGAAGAACCATGTGTCAAAGAGAAAACTTAACACACAAACGAAACCACCAGCTAAATAAAATTCTAGAGCAGAGAGAGAGGTTAATCAACTGAATAAACCCATCGAGATAAAATGATGACCAGTGGGCAAAAAATAATTACAAACCACACTGATAAACAGGAAGACTTGGACCAGTTCAAAGAACAAAATAAAAACCAGGAAGAGATGCAAAACATTGAACAACTAATCAAAGCCGTCCAAACAAATATCATAGACCAACTTAATGAAGTGAAAAAAGAGATTAAAGATATTAAGAAGACACTGGGAGACCATACTGAAGAAATTGTAAACATACATAATAAGATAACATATGATATCCAAGTGGGGTGCCTAAGGGTTGCCACCTGAGAGCCTCCTTGTTGCTCAAAGGTGGCCTCTCTCTAAGCCAAACTCAGCATATGATTGCATTACCTTCCCCCCAACGTGGGACATGACTCCCGGGGATGAGCCTCCCTGGCAACGAGGGATTAATACCAAGTGCCAACTGGCAACACAACTGTTAAAAGACCTTGAATAAAAGGGGGAAATGGTAAAGACAAATGAGTTCAAGTGGCTAAGAGACTTCAAAGAGAGTCGGGAGGTCATCCCAGAGGTAACTCTTATGCATACCTCAGTAGGAGCTCATAGAACATCTAAGTGCCTATCACCCCACTCAGAGGGTTTCCTGAGAGCTTTGGAGACACCCTGGTCCTATATAAGGGGGGATAGCCCCAGAGACTGATGCCTTATCAGTGGGTTCTATTTTGGAATCTGTGCTCCTGAGAGTGACAGAATTAGACTCAAATAAGTCCTCCCTGCACATGGTTCATCAGTCCCTTCTATTCAAACCTATATGTGATGCTGGAGTTTCTAGGTATACTTCCAGAGACTGGAGCCTCCCGCCTACCTATGTGCCAGGTGTGCATGAAATCTAGGTGGAGCTGCAACTCCTACCCTACAGCTCAATGGACTCATCCAAGTCACCTGGTGAGGGGACAACGATGGGCAATGGCCATCCCAGGGAATGGAGAGGGCCTGAATCTGCAGGCAGGATCATCCCACCCACCATATCCATGGGATATAAGCCCTCTCTCACTTGGAGTTGGAGTGGACATCACCATCCCAGTCCCCTCAGGATTGGGGGAAGAACTATGGACTAGAGTGGGCTTGATGGTATTCTCTTGTTCACATATGGTGATTCTAGCAATGCAAGAAATTATAACAATGAGGTGGAGCCAGTGGCCACTTGACACTTTTGGGGTAGGGAGGGGATGAGCAGTTGAAATACAGGGGCTTCTTTGGGAGTTGGAGGTTGTCTTGAGTACTGTTGTGGCAACGGATGTAGGCCATTTTAAAACAGCACACACCACTCAGAACTGAGTAGGAGAGAGTGTGGTCTACAGTGTGAACTGTGGTCTATGGTTGGTCGCAAGGTTCCAGGATGTGTAAGTTCATTGAGGGTGGTGGGCCACACTTGTGGGAGATGTTTGTGTGGGATGTGGTGGGAGGTGTGGGGGGTGGGCAACATGGGAATCCCAGTGGTTTCTGTGTAATATTTTGGGTAATCTAAGTACCTCTTAAAATATATGTGTGTATATATATATATATATATATATATATAACATTTTTGTAAGCAAATACACATATATGCATATATATTTATATATCATTTTGCAAATGTTTGTATGTATTGTGAGAATTTTGATTTTTACCCATAATAAAAAAAAAAAAAAGATAACATATGATGGTGATGAATGGCATAATCCAAGAAATCAAAAAAATGCTGGAATTTAATATCAGCAGATTTGAACAGACAGAAGAAAGAATTATTGATGTGGACCACAGTATATCTGAAAAGATTGAAAAAATCCAGCAGTGAATTAGGGATTTAACTGCCAATACAAAACACACAAACACACACATTATAGTTATCCCAAAGGGTTAAGATAAAGGAAAGGGAACAGAAGGAGTGTTGAAGGAAATAATGGCTGAAAATTTCCCAACACTATTGAGGGAGATGGATGTACATGTTCAGGGAGCACAACACACCCCAAACAGTATAAATCGCAACAGCCTTACTCCAAGACATTTACTTGTCAAAATGTCCAATGCACAATACAAAGAGAAAATACTCAATGCAGTAAGAGAAAAGAGAACCATCATAGGAAAGAGAAGCTCAATAAGATTAAGTTCTGATTTCTTATCCGAAACCATGGGGGCAAGAAGACAGTGGTAAGACACAGTAAAGGTACTAAATGTAAAAAACTTCCAGCCAAGAATTCTCTATCCAGCAAAGCTGAAATTCAAAAATTATGGCTAGTTCAAGATATTCACAGATAAACACAAATTAAGAGAGTATGCCAATAAGAAACCTGCCCTTCAAGAAACACTAAAGGAAGTTCTACAGGTTGAAAGGAAAAAACAGGAGAGAGAGAAAGTTGGAGGAGAGCATAAAAACAACTAAAAAGACAAAAAAGAGAAATAAAAACAACATATGACATACATAAACCCAATGAAAATATAACTGATATAAGAAATTCCTTAAGAGAAATAACAATGAATATTAATGGATTAAACTCACCATTCAAGAGACACAGATTTGCAGAATGGATAAGGAAATATGACCCATTTATATGTTGTCACAAGAAACCCACTTTAGACCCAGGGATTCAAGGAGGCTGAATGTGAATGGCTGGAAAGCAAGTTTAGAAGCAAACAACAATCAGAAAAGGGCAGGTGTAGCTATACTAATATCAGACAAAATAGACTTTAATTGCAAAATAATTGTAAGAGACAAAGATGGGCACTGTATATAAGTAAAAGGGGTAATCATTCAAGAAAATGGACAGTAAGAAACATTTATGCACCAAATCAGGGCACCTCAAAATATATGTGACAAACACTGGAAAGACTAACTGGAGACACAAATGCCTCCAAAATTATAGTGGAGTACTTTAATACATCATTATCAGCATTAGCCAAAACATCTCGACAGAGGATCAATAAAGAAACAAAGACTCTGAATAATACATTAGAGGAGCTGGACCTAAAAGATATATACAGAACACTACACCCAAATACAGCAGGATACAAAGTCTCTCCAGTGCACATGGATCATACTCCAAGATAGACCACATGCTAGGGCACAGAACAATGCTCGATGAATTCAGAAAGATTGAGATTATACAAAGTAATTTCTCTGACCACAATGGAATGAAATTGAAAATAACTAAAAGCCAGAGAACCAGATTGGGCACAAAGATGTGGAAGTTAAACAACACACTCTTAGACAAACAGTGTTTCAAGGAGGAAATCTCAAAAGAAATAAGTAACTACCATGAAAGGAATTAAAATGACAACACACATATCAAAACCTATGAGATGCAGCCAAAGCTGAGAAGGAAATTCATAGCCATAAATGCATATATCAAAAGATAAGAAAGAGCTAAATTTGAAGACCAAACTGCACACCTGGAGGAATTGGAAAAACAACAAACTAACCTCAAAGGAAGTAGAAGGAATGAAATAACAAAGATTAGAGTAGAACTAAATGAAATAGAAAATAAGAAAGCATAGGAAAAAAAAAAAGCTGATTCTTCAAGAAGATCAGGAAAATTGACAAACCCTCCACCAGACTAACAAAGTTAAAGAGAGACAGATGCAAATACACAAAATAGGAATGAGGAAGGGGATATCACTACTGACTCCACAGAAATAAAGAGCAGTATAAGAGGATATGTTGAAAAATTATATCCCAGAAGAATGATAATTTTGAGGAAATGGACAAATTTGTAGAAACTCACAAGCAGCCTACATTGATGAAAGACTAAAGTGATGAACTAAACAGTCCAATTACAAGTAAAGAGATAGACTTAGTCATCAAAAACCTCCCAATTAAGAAGAGCCCAGGACCTGATGGCTTCACATGTGAATTCTACTAAACATTACGGAAAGAGCTAACACCAATCCTGTTTAAGAGGTTGAAGGAACATTGCCTAGCCCATTCTATGATGCCAACATTACCTTATTACCAAAGCCAAACTAAGATACCACAAGAAAGTAAAAGTACATACCAAATTCTTTAATAAACCTAGATGCTAAAATCCGCAATAAAATACTTGCTAATCTCATTCAACAACATATCAAAAGATTTATATACCATGACCAAGTGGGTTTCATTCTGGGTATGCAAGGATGGTTCAACATAAGAAAATCAATCAAAGTAATACACCACATAAACAGATTGAAAGAAAAAAATCACATGATCATCTCTATAGATGCAGAAAAATCATTTGACAAAATACAGCACACTTTCCTGATAAAAACACTGCAAAAGATAGGAATAGAAGGAAACTTTCTGAACATGATAAAAGGTATATATGAAAAACCCAAAGCTAACATCATCTACAATGGTGAAATCCTAAAAGCCTTCCTTCTGAAAATGGGAACAAGACAAGGATGTCCACTCTCATCACTACTATTTAATATCATCTTAGAAATACTTGCTCGAGTACTGAGCCAAGAAAAAGACATAAAAGACATCCAAATCAGAAAAGAAGAAGTAAACATTTCATTATTTGCAGACGACATGACACTATGCATAGAAATCCCTGAGAAATCTACAATGGCAAACAATGTTTCTAGAACTTATAAAGGAGTTCATTAAAGTCACAGGCTATAAGATCAATGCTAAAAAATCAGTTGCTTTATGTACACCAATAATGAACAATCTGAAGAGGAAATCAAGAAAAAAATACCATTTACAATAGTAACTAAAAGAATCAAATACCTAGGAATAAATTTAACTAAAGATGTAAAGGACTTATATACAGAAAACTACACAACACTGTTAAAGGAAATCAAAGAACACTTAAATAAATGGAAGAATATTCCCTGTTCATGGATAGGAAGACTAAACATCATCAAGATGTCTTTCCTACCTAAATTAATCTACAAATTAAATGCATTCCCAATAAAAATCAACACTGTATTTTTTAATGAATTGGGAAAATTAGCAACAAAATATATTTGGAAGGGTTATGAGGCTCCAAATCACCAAAGACATATTAAAAAGGAAAAAATGAATTTGGAAGTATCACACTACCTGACTTTAAATCATACTACAGGCTCTCTCTGCCTAGAGGGTTCCACACCCGGTCTTGTTGTGTATTGCTGTCTTTCCCTCCCATTTCTCAGCAAGCTCTGTTCTTTCCCTCATTTCCCAAATGAATTATTTTCACTCACTTAACTTAAAAAAAAAAACACAACAAATCTACAGTTGTCAAAACTGCATGGTATTGGCTCAATGAAAGACAAACCAACCAATGGAACCGAATTGAGAGTTCTGATATAGATCTTCACATATATAGTCATCTGGTATTCGACAAGGACACCAAGCACAATTAATATCCATTTCCAAAAGAATGAGAGAGGAACATCATCTCACACCTTATACAAAAATCAACTCAAGATGGATCAAAGATCTAAATATAAAAGCCAAGACTGTAAAAGCCTTGGAAAATAATGTAGGTAAGCATCTAAATGACCTTGTAACAGGAAATGGTTTCATGAACTTCACACCCAAAGTATGAGCAGCACACACAAAAAAATTGATAAATGGGATCTCCTCAAAATTAAAAACTTTTGCACCTCAAAGGACGTTATCAAGAAAATTAAAAGGCAGCCTACCCAATGGGTGAAAATATTTGGCAACCATATATTTGATAGGAGCCTAATACCCTGCATATATAAAGAAATCCTACACCTCAAAAATAAAAAGACAAATAACCAATTTTAAAAATGGGCAAGTGACCTGAAAAGACACTTCTCCAAGAAGGAAATACAAATGGCTAAAAAGCACATGAAAAGATGCCCAACATTGCTAGTTATTGGGGAAATGCAAATCAAAACTACAGTGAGATACCATCTTACACCCATAAGAAAGGTGGTTATTTAAAAAACAGCAAAATATAAGTGTTGGTGAGGATGTGGAGGAATGGGATCCATCATCCACTGCTCTTGGGATTGTGGAATGGTCCAGCCACTTTGAGGATAGTATGGTGATTTCTCAAAAGAATAACTATATTACACAGAAATTACAAATATTGGTATGTATTGTGAAAATTTTGATTTTTACCCAGAATAAAAAAAATTTAAAAAAGACTAACTATAGGTGTTCCATATTATTCAGTGATTCCATTGCTGGTATATACCTAGAAGAATTGAAAGCAAAGAAACAAACAGATATATGCACAGCAATGTTCATAGTGGCATTGTTCACTATTGCCAAAAGTTGGAATCAACCCAGGTTGCCCTTCAACTGATGAATGGATAAAGTAAATGTGGTACTTACATACAATGGAATATTACTCAGCTGTAAGAAGGACTAAAGTGCTAAAAAATTGGATAACATGGATGAATCTTGAAGACCTTATGTTGATTGAAGTAAGACAGGCATGAGGATGAACACTACTTGACCTCACTGGCGTGAATTAAAGAAATTGAGCAGTCTCAGAGAGATATTATCTGAAAGATAGGTTTACGAGAAAGAGAAAGAGAAGAGAAGTTTGTGAGCCATCACCCATATGGACATAATCTATGGTAAAGTGATATAGTGTAGTTGTGTATTGAAAGGATAGGGCAAGAGGGTAGTGATATTACTGGGTTGGGTGGTTGAGGGTTGATAGGTGGGTAGATTGGGAAGCGTTTCTTAGAATACCCAGGATACTGGGGGGAGAGTTGAGAGAGGGACCACCTGGTGGGACCACCAGGTGAACACTTGGGATTTGTGGGTTTGGGGTTGAAAGTACAGAGGTGGGACTGCTCTTATGAGAATATGACAAAGAAAGGTCACTGGTTAGGGTGTTGGATTGAGAGGCATTTGGGACAGGGTGCTCCTGGAGCAGGCTTCTAGGGACTGTGTGAGTGTTCAATCTGTCATAATGTGTTGTATCATTCGGTGGAGACCCACATAATGTGCAGGATGTAGTTGGACTCCCATCTTTGGGGGGACTGATTCATTCAGAAATAGATAGGCAGGGGTCTCTCAAGAGCAAGGGTAGTTCCTAATTGGGGGAGGACAAAACAATGTGTCGAGTCCTCTT
Organism: Tolypeutes matacus; assembly: GCA_026826555.1. NCBI lineage: Eukaryota > Metazoa > Chordata > Mammalia > Cingulata > Chlamyphoridae > Tolypeutes > Tolypeutes matacus. The sequence continues at coordinate 1,730,979 of JAKSZT010054581.1, forward strand.
GTGTGTAACTATGAATCTTGTTATCAAACGAGTCAAGCCAGGGGATCATTGTGGGCCCTGGGGGGATAGGGAGGGAGTAACAGAATAGATCAATCAGGGCATATTTATTGGTCAGTGGAAATGTTCTTTATTACCTTACAGTGATGAACACAGGATATGATAAATATCATCAAAAATTATAAAAGTGTACAGTCTAAAATGTAAACCATACTGTAAACAATTAACAATGTTTAGTAGACAAATTTAAAAAAAAAATTATTTTTTAAAAATATTTTTCATTTTTAAAATATTCCAATCTTTTAATTTAATTTTATTTTTAGTGTTTTTTTTTTTAAGTTTTCATGTATTTTATCTCTTACATTTAAACTTATTATTTTTTCATTTTCCTATTAATTGGATTTGGCTATTCTATTGGCTTCATTTTTAATGAAGTTTTGGATCACAGAAGGGTTACAACTGGGGTGTGAGAGGATCATTGGTGTTGGGGGTGTGTCAGGGATGGGGGGTGCATGGGAAGAAATTCACCTGAACATACGTATAAGGTACATAAAATCATTCAAATGTTCATGGGGCATTGTCACAGTGGGTGGAGAATCACTCAATAAATGAGAGAATACTGAATTCCCAGCTTGGAGAGCTCTGCCTCATTCTCTAAGGGAGTAGCAACATTCCCTCAAATGCAGGGGCAGTTTCTGGCAAAGAAGTATGATCCACTGATGGGCCTTTTTTATTGATGTCTAGCCTTATGAATCTTTGCTCTTGAAATGGAAACTTAGCCTATTGTTATGGGGTGCCTAAGGGTTGCCTTCTGAGAGCTTCCTTGTTGCTCAATCATGGCCTATCTCTAAGCCAAACTCAGCATATGAATGCATTACCTTCCTCCCAGCATGGGACATGACTCCTGGGGATGAGCCTTCCTGGCAATGAAGGATTATTATCAAGTGCCAACTGGCAATGTGACTGGAAAAAGACCTTGAATAAAAGGGGGAAAAGGTAAAGACAAATGAGTTCATATGGCTTAGAGACTTCAAATTGAGTTGGGAGGTCATCCCTGAGGTAATGTTTACGAACATCTCAGTAGGACCTCATAGACTTCTAAAGTGGATATCACCCCAAATAGAAGGGCTCCTGAGGGATCTGGAGACACCCAGGTCCTATGTCAGGACAGATAGCTCTGGAGTTTGGTTCCTTGCCAGTGGGCCCTACTTTGGAATTTGTGCTCCTTAGAGTGACAGAGTTGGACTCAAATATGTCATCCCTGCATATGTTTCATATGTCCCTTCTTTTCAAACCTATACATGGTGCTGGAGTTTGTAGGTGTATATCCAGAGACCGGAGTCTTGGGGATGTCCATGTGCCAGCTGGGCCTGGAATCTCAGTGGAGCTGAAACTCCTACTCTACACCTCAATGTTCTCACCCAGGACACCTGGCAGAGAGATAACGAGGGACAACAGCCATCCCAGGGAATGGAGAGAGTCTGAAGCTGATGGATAACCCCATCCATCTTATCCATGGGGTATAAACCCTTTCTCAATTGGAGGTTGAGTGAACATCACCATCCTAGACTTCTCAGGATTGGGGGAAGAGCTATGGACTAGAATGGACTTACTGGTATTCTATTACAGACATATTGTGATTCAAGCAATGGAAGAAATTACAACATTGCTGTGGAGCCAGTGGCCACTGGACACTCTGGGGGCAGGGAGAGGGAGAAACAGAAGTAATCAAGGGTTGTTTTTTTTTTTTTTTTTTTTTTGGACCTGGGAATTGTCCTGAGTGACATTGCAAAGACAGATATAGGCCATTTTATATCATCATATAACATGCAGAATTGTGTGGGAGAGAGTATTGTCTACAATGTGAACTCTGGTCAATGCTTAATGGCAAAGACCCAGGATATGTTTATCCATTGCAGGTGATGTGCCACACTAATGAAGGATGTTTATATTGGAGTTTGGGAGAGGTGTGGGAGGTGGGGCATATGGGAATCCCTATATTTTTTGTGTAGCATTTATGTAATCTAAGTATCTCTTAAACATAAATAAAATTTATTTTTTAAAAAGACAATAGGTCAATTTATTGGAGAATTTTTGTTACAAACCAAGATCTTTGTGTGGGTCTGTCTATTGATTTTGGTGTGTCCTTGTTTCAGATCTTTCACAGCAGAAATACTAGGATACACACATTTACAAATCCAGGCAAGAAACTTATATAGTTATTACTGTGTCTTTCACAACAAAATTCTTTTTAAAAATGATTCCCTATTGATACCTCAAATGCAAATCCTATGCGACAGGGTTTATTCTGCACCCCTGAGACCCATTTGTGATTATTCTTCTATCATGTGAGAGACCCAGGACTGCTTGTATACTAGGTGTCTACAATTTGTTCACCATCATATGTAATAAAATACTTGATGAATTTTTACCCTATACCCTAGTAATAAGCAAATTTACTGACTTGACTACTGTGTCTGCAGTTCTTCTTGCTGTTACCCTTACAGAATCCAGTCATAACTCAGTTTTCCAAGGTCATGTGTTTTGGCTCCTTTCTTTCCATTTCCTTCTGTGTGGACAAGTGATTTGTTTAAAACAAGTTGGATTCACATGTCACATTCTGCACTCCCTCTACCCAACAACAACAATCACTGTAGGAAATTTGTGACAAGGGCTAGAGTGTCCTTATATCACTAGAATTATCCCCATTGATGAAGCCTGCAGTTACTCACCTTGGGGACCCAGGGACCAATTATTGCAGAAACTGTGTGCCCTAATCAGGCAGAGACTAAGAAGGTGACCAGGTCTCAGGGGGTGGATCTCATCACAAAGTAAGAAGTGGTATTATTCTTAGCACCTGTGTATGGTTCTTGGCTGGAACAGGATTGGTGTTTTATGGGATCAGTGCTGAGGCACTGGCTGCCCACAGTACCATCAAGGACAGGAGAAGGATTCATGGACTGACTGGCATATCTGACACTAAGGTTCTCAGGTCACTCAGCCAAGGAACTAACTGGTAAGCTGGCTCCCATGCCCTGTTAAGGGCAGGATCAGCCCTCATGCTCTGGCTGAGGCACACAGGGGCCAGCCCTCATCAGGGGGTCATTGGCTCAGGGCTGTTGGTGACCTTCACCATGTTCCATGTTCTAGCAGGGTTTGAGGGCCATATTTTCATGGCTTCTTACATGCACTGCCTCAGGATTTGGCTTTTATAAATGTTTTCTTCATGAATCAAGGCAACAACAAACCTCTGGCTGCTTAGTCAATTTTAGGAAAACCACAGGCATTGGCCAAATCTGGGCTTTGCCAGTATTTGCAAGGCTCAAAAGCTAACAATAGCTTTACATTTTCAAACAGATGAGTTAAATGAAAATAACAATATTTAAGGTTATGTGGAATTATATGTAAGTCACACTTCCATATCCATACAAAAATGTTATTGGAACATAAATTCATGGATTCTTTTTCATGTTGTCTTCACCTGATTCATCAATATAACATCAGGGATGAGTAGTCTAATGTGAGACTGCATGACCTACAAAGTCACAAAATACACTTTCTGGCCCTTTTTGGAAAATGCATGCCAGAACCTGCTCTACCCCATTGCCCAAAGGAGATGCTGAACACTAGGTACTTGGCCACATACAGTTCTAAGACTTCAAGTGTCCTTTCTTGCCTGACCTCTAGGAATTCAGAGTCTGATTTGCAGATTTTATGATCACATGAGTCCTTTCCAAGCTGTTCCATCTCCTAGAAAGTGTATGCTTTTCAGCTGTTTTCTTATCAGTATTCCTGGCAGTTGGTGCAGGAAACAGTGGCTAGTGGGACAGAACTCTTCTCAGGCTCACTGAACTTTTGAATTCCCCTGGACATCCTCAGTTCCTGGTCAGTTCTGATTATAACATCCACACACCCTTACTCAGGAAAAGGGTTTCATACTTTAATCATCTTCTTGTTTTCAGGATATGTTTGGTCTCTCACCTGAGCTCACAGAGATGGGGGACATACCCAAGTTTGTTGGTCCATCCCTCTCTTCAGCAGAAGCCTTAAAGCCCTTTTGCCTCCATCTCTAAACATCTCCATGATCTTAGCCTTGATGCACACATTTACCCAGGACAGTTCCCTTGAACCTCCTCATGTTTATTCCAGCACATGTCCCAATCATCTGTGTATTCTTTAGAAGTTTATAGTTCATGGATCTGTGGAAGGCCATGGCCACCAACTGGACATGGGGATGATGGAGCTTGTGCCTTCCTGGCACACTGAATTGCCACACAACACAGCATATATAATTATCAATTTTCACTGCTTTGAAGGGTGCATGGTCTCAGCCAAGCTCTCCATTCCCCAAGCAGCCTCTTGTATCCAACTGAAAATTCACACCTGAACCTGTGTACCAGGGCAAGCAACACCTCTTGACAGCATTTCACTGGATACTAGGAGAGCAGGTGTGTTGCACATTCATATTCCTGCCAGGGTGTAAGGCAGTGTCTGGTTGATATGGGAAGATGGAAGTTCAGTTCCCTTACCTTAAGTTGGACAAATTGTGGTAACTTAACATTCAAGAGTTCCTTGTGGCATCAGGCAGAGACTGGCACCTCACCTGGAATCAGACTCTTGATTGGTTTCTTCCCTTCCCTCTTTGGCTTCCCTGAACAATCTATATAATAAATCATTAATGCAAAGCTCTCATCTCTGGGTCCACTTGTAGGAATTCCACCCTAGGGCACTCTGCTAATAGCTCTGATGAATGAATAAGTGATCATGTATAGAAACACCTTCTGATTCAGCTGAACTGGAACACCAATTCAGAGCATGTGTTTCCTGGAGCAAGTTGTTTTTGGAGGGGTCTCCTGGACCACCTTTCACATTTCCCCACTTCAGGGGACACTACACTTTCTCTGCCTTCCAAAGCACTTTTATGTAAGCACTATTTTATCCTCACTGTTTCACCTCTCCTGGAAATTCACTTTAAAATGATGTATCTTCTATTTCACTCCTACTTTTAGAGAAAGACCCTTGTCTATATTCACGTTCCCTAGACCATCAACTCACCCCACCAGTCCACTGCAGCCACTTAGGAATTTCTTAAGAACTGTGTGAGGAAATGCTTGCTTATGCAGCTCAGATTTTGGTCTTGCCTGCCACTTTGATCTCTTGACTTCCAAGCTAAAACCAGAGCTGGCTTTTGTGGTCATAAGACAACAGGCAGATGAGTGACCCAAATCTAAGACTTCTACAAAATCACATTTACTATCTGCTGCACATCATCAAAGTGCTCCTGGGCATGTCATTCATTCCACAAATGTTTATTAAGCTTGTACTAGTTACAAGACAATCTGTTTCATGCCCAGCTTGAATTAAGCAGACAAGGTCCTCACACACAAAGTGCTTACCTTCTAATGTGGGGAAGCATTCATTCATTCACTTAGTAGGTGCCTACCTCATGCCAATTACTGTCTTGGATGCTAGGAATACAACAGTGAACCAGGCACAACCCCTTGAATTCAAGGAGCCTAAATTCTAGTATATAAATGAGTAAATAGTAAACAAAATACTTTCACATAGTGTTTTCACAAACTGAATACTTTTAAAGAAACAAATAGAATAATATTGCGTGATGAGTGGAGCAAAATGTTTAGATAAAGTGGCAAAACTAATTCTCTGAAGTGGTATAACATCTGAGACCTGCATCAAAGGCTAAACCTAGGTGAAGTAACAGAGGGCAAGGGAGGTGCACCAGCGGGCATTTTGAGAAATATTGTGGGGTAGTGGGACTTGAAGATGGGAGAGGGAAATGGGGGAAACATGTTTAGAGAAGATGGAGTCAGATCTTATAAAGACTGGTGACTTTATAAGATGTATGATGAGTAATAATTGCATAGTCTGTAGTTGGAAGAAAGATCTTGGGAATAATGGGAGAAGTCCTTGGCAGAAGTTTGCCAATCTCCAAACTCTTTCTTAACTCTGAAATTCATGACTTCTTCATCCTCCTTCAACAATATTTACCAGGGAAAACCATATGCTAGATCAAAATACTTTTCCTAAAAATTTAAAAGGTACAATTCATGCAAAGAATGTTTTTGGACAGTAATGGAATTAAATTAGAAATCAACAACATATGGGATCTGGAAATTACCCCAATGTTTGGAAACTAAATTAAACACCATGGTTCAAATAATAAATCCAAAGGGAAATTAGAAAGCATTGTTAACTTAATGAAAATGAAAACACAACATATCAGTATGTGTGGGATGCCCTAAAGCAATAATTAAGGAGAAATTTATAGCACTATATTCTATGCAAGAAAAGAAGAGGAGTACAGGCCACATCATGTGCAATGCCTAACTTCACCCATAAGCAATAGTACTCAAATAATATAAGCAGTAGGAGGGCAGGAATTTATTTCAATGATTAAAACATTTCTCTGTGTAACACCAATTGTTTCTGACGATGTGTAGGACCAAAACTCTCATACATTGCTGGTGGAGCTCTAAAAGGGTACAGCAATTTGGGGAGGAAATTGTCACTTTATTATAAAATCAAACTTACACATTCCTTAAGACCCAGAAATAACATGCCTAATCATTTACACAAGAGAAACAAAAGCACATCTGCAGAATTCTGGAAAGATGGCATTAGCTTAGGTGTGCATTCCCCAGCTCTCTCACAAAAAAATGGCTGAGAAGGGGCAAAATCTTTCCTGAGTGAGCTGCTTTGGGAAGCCATAGAGTAGGAGGCTTCAGTGCATTGATCTGGAGGGACCTGGACAAAGACATAAAGAGCCCAAGGGAAAACCATGAGTTTCTCAACTCTCTGGCTAGAAACAGTAGGCATCTAACCATCTCCCTCAAGGCAAAAAGCCTCCACAATCCCTGACTGCCACTGAAAACTGAGTGGGAGGGTGCATTCTCTGGGAGGAATAGTGTTCTGGCAAAGCATGGAGAGGGGTTTCCTTTCTGTGGTTTCAGTTATCTGGGCTCCCTTTAAACTTTGGGGAGCATAACAGCTGGCACTGAGGTGGATCCTGGAAGAAGGGAGAGGGGAATCTGCTCAGGCAACCTGATGATCACAGCTGCCCTGGGAGAGAGGACTTTGGGCAGGGAGAGGGTAGAGGCAGGCAACAGACTAGTCTGGTGCTGAAAACTGTCAAAATTCCAACTCCCCTAAGGAAGTCAGGTGGTAGGAAACCTCAACATGCTTTCAAGGACCTATTAAGGGTCCCCTGGGAGGAGGAGGGGTCTGGAAGAGAGCTGAGAGTGTTTTTTTGTGGTGAGCTCAGTGACCAGAGTGAACTTTGAATCTCAGAAGGGAACTCTTCCTGTCCAGGAGAGGGGAGAGGGGATCCTCTCACACAAGATGTCATGTCCAGCTGCTGTGGGAGAGAAAGCAATTAGTATAGAAAGAGGGCAGGGACCAAAAGGCAGCTAATCAGCAGGACTCTGTCCAATTGCAAAGATTCTAACCTGCCCCAGAGAAAGTGAGCAGATAGCTTTTGGAAAGGCTAATGGGCTCAAGGAGAAAGTTTAACTCAGATGAGAAGTTCCCACCTTGAATATACAAGTTCCCTGGTTCAATCTCTGGCTCTTCTTAGAGATGTGATCCACCAGGTTATCATACATCTAGCTGAAACTTTCTGACAGGAAATATAGAGACACTATTTTTGTATTAGCTTTTCTTGGATGTCTTATTTTTCTTAAAAAAAAATTCTTTTAAAAATTTAAATTAATTTACTCACTAAAATTTATTTCAAAATCTGGAGAGGGCAGGATGCAAGGTAATTGATGAACACTGGCAGCCTGAGAAGATCTTTAGAGACATAAGATGGAAGGCTGTTTTTACATGGTTTTTGTTTGTTTGCTTGTTATTTTATTTGTTTTTTTTTTTTTGTCCTTTTTTATCTTCTTGCACCCCCCTTTGTTTTTTAATTAGTTGTTGTTGTCTTGTTTATTCTTTGCTGTGTCTCCCCTTCATTTCCCTATTACTTTGTTTACTAATACTGTCTACCTATGCTATTTCTTTTCCTTCCTTCATCTTTCTATATTCTACTTTCTGTTGTTCTTTCATTACACCCCTTTTTGTTTGGTCTTCAATTTTTTTTTCTTTTTTTTTTTATTATAGGTAAAAATAAAAAATTCTCACAATACATACAAACATTTGCAAACTGATATATAAATATATATGCATATATGTGTACTTGCTTACAAAAATGTTATATATGTATATATATACATATATTTTAAGAGGTGCTTAGAGTACCCAAAATATTACATGGAACCCACTGGGATTCCCATGTTCCCCACCTCCCACACCTCCCACAACATCCCACACAAACATCTCCCACAAGTGTGGCCCACCACCCACAATGAACTTACACATCCTGGAGCCTTGCGACCAACCATAGACCACAGTTCACACTGTAGACCACACTCTCTCCCACTCAGTTCTGAGTGGTGTGTGCTGATTTAAAATGGCCTACATCCATTGCCACAACAGTACTCAGGACAACCTCCAACTCCCAAAGAAGCCCCTGTATTTCAACTGCTCATCCCCTCCCTACCCCAAAAGTGTCAAGTGGCCACTGGCTCTACCTCATTGTTATAATTTCTTGCATTGCTAGAATCACCATATGTGAACAAGAGAATACCATCAAGTCCACTCTAGTCCATAGTTCTTCCCCCAATCCTGAGGGGACTGGGATGGTGATGTCCACTCCAACTCCAAGTGAGAGAGGGCTTATATCCCATGGATATGGTGGGTGGGATGATCCTGTCTGCAGATGCAGGCCCTCTCCATTCCCTGGGATGGCCATTGCCCATCGTTGTCTCCTCACCAGGTGACTTGGGTGAGTCCATTGAGCTGTAGGGTAGGAGTTGCAGCACCACCTAGATTTCATGCACACCTGGCACATAGGTAGGTGGGAGGCTCCAGTCTCTGGAAGTATACCTAAACACTCCAGCATCACATATAGGTTTGAATAGAAGGGACTGGTGAACCATGTGCACGGAGGACTTATTTGAGTCTAATTCTGTCACTCTCAGGAGCACAGATTCCAAAGTAGAATCCACTGATAAGGCATCAGTCTCTGGGGCTATTCCCCGTTATAAAGGACCAGGGTGTCTCCGGAGCTCTCAGGAACCCCACTGAGTGGGGTGATAGGCACTTAGATGTTCTATGAGCTCCTACTGAGGTGTGCATAAGAGTTACCTCTGGGATGACCTCCCAACTCTCTTTGAAGTCTCTTAGCCACTTGAACTCATTTGTCTTTACCATTTCCCCCTTTTCTTCAAGGTCTTTTTCCAGTTGTGTTGCCAGTTGGCACTTGGTATTAATCCCTCGTTGCCAGGGAGGATCATCCCCGGGAGTCATGTCCCACGTTGGGGGGAATGTAATGCAATCATATGCTGAGTTTGGCTTAGAGAGAGGCCACATTTGAGCAACAAGGAGGCTCTCAGGTGGCAACCCTTAGGCACCCCACAACTGCAGGCTAAGTCTCATTTACAAGAGCAAAGACTCACAAGGGTAGTCATCAATAAAAAAAACACATCAGTGGGTCATCCTATTTTGACAGGCACTGTCCCTACACTCAGAGGACTATTGCTGCTCCCTTGGAGACTGTGGCAGAGCTCTCCAGGCTAGGAATTCAGATTCCCTCATTTATTGTGTGATTATCCACCCATCGCTGGTCTTCAATTTTCTTGCTCTTATTTCTCTCTCCATTTCTCTGTTTTCTTTCTTTTTTTAACTTTTTTTTTTCTTGCCTTAGATTTTCTCTTTCTTCTCTTCTCATCATTCTGGCCTTTTAATTAACTCTGCATATTTCTTTCTATTCCGTTTCTCATTTCATTTTTGTACCCCACTTTTAAATTCTTATTCTTCTGCACTTCTTACTAGTTAATTATTCATTTTCCTAGGTCTTATATGGTTCCTTTTCTACTTTTTACTATTATTATTACTATTATCACTTTTTTCTTACTTTTTTCTTTTTCTCTGGCCCTAATGTTTTTTTCCGAAGGGAATATAAACAATAGAAAAGAAAGAGAATAAGAGGAATGAAGTGTCAACATGAAAACTAATAACAAACATAAAAACATCACCAAAATAAAACCCAAGTTTAGAAAGAGAACCTAATCAACTGAACTAACCCATCAAGACAAATCATTGCCTAGACACCAAAAAAATTACAACCCATACTAAGATACAGGAAGCCATGGTCCAGTCCAATGAACCAATTAAAAAACATGAGAAGATGCAGAACATGGAACAACAAATCAGTGTAGTCCAAGCAAATATCAAGAATCAAATTAATGAAGTGAAAGAAGAGATTAAGGATATTAAGAAGAAACTGTGAGAACACATTGAAGAAAGTGTAAACATACATAAAAATATAACAGATATTATGAAGAATGACACAATACAAGAAATAAAAAACACAGTGGAAACACATAATAGCAGATTTGAACATGCCGAGGAAAGAATCAGTGATACGGAAGACAGTACAGCTGAAATCAAACAGATAGAGCAGCTGTATAAAATGATAGAAAAAAACCCGCAGGGTTTCAGGGATTTGAATGACAACATGAAACACTCAAACATACATATTATAGACATTCCAGGGGGACAAAAAGAAGGGAAAAAGGGCAGAAGGTGTGTTGGAGGAAATAATGGCTGAAAATTTCCTAACACTGTAGAAGGACATGGACAGATATATCCAGGAATCACAGCACACCCCAAACAGTATAAATCCCAACAGGCCTACTCCAAGACATATACCTGTCAAAATTGCTCAATGCTCAAGACAAAGAAAGAATAATGAAAACAGCAAGAGAAAAGAGAACCATCATATACAAGGGAAGCACAATAAAATTAAGTGCTGATTTCTCATCTGAAACCATGGAGGCAAGAAGGCAGTGTTATGACATAGTTAAGATACAAAAAAAGAAAAAAAAACTTCCAGCCAATAATTCTATATCCAGAAAAACTGGCATTCAAAAATGATGGAGAGTTCACAATAGTCACAGGTAAACAGAAATAAAGAGAATATGCCAATAAGAAACCTGTCCTTCAATAAATACTAAAGGGAATTTTGCAGGTTGAAAGGTAAAAAACAGGAGAGAGAGAGAGAGAGAGTTGGAGGAGAGTCTAATTACATCTAAAAAGACAAAAAAAAAAAAAAAAGAGAAATAAAAACAACATATGGCATACTAAACCCAAAGAAAATATTGCCAATGTATGAAATTCTTTAACAGTAATAACATTGAATGTTAATAGATTGCACTCAGCAGTCAAGAGACAAAGATTGGCAGAATGGATAAGGAAATGAACTATCTATATGCTGTCTACAAGAAACCCACCTGAGACCTAGGGATGCAAGGATGCTGAAAGTGAGTGGGTATAGAGAACAATTTTATAAGTAAACAATAACCAAAAAAGCTACACTAATATTGGAAAAAATAGACTTAAAATGCAAAACTATTGCAAAAGACAAAGACAGACAATATATATTAATAAAAGAGATAATATATTAAGGAAAAAGAACAATCATAAGCATTTATTCACCTAACCAGGACATCTCAAAATACATGAGACATATACTGGAATAACTAAGTGGAGAAATAGATACCTCTACAATTATAGTGGGAGACTTTAATACACCACTATCACCATTAGTCAGAACATCTTGTGAGAAAGTCTATAAAAAACAAAGACTTTGAATGATACATTAGATTATCTGGGCCTATAAGAGATATACAGAACATTACACCCTAATAAAATGGGATATACATTCTTCTCAAGTTCACATGGATCATTTTCCAGGATAGACTAGATGCTAGAACACAGAACAAACCCCAGTGAATTCAGAAAGATTGAAATTATACAAAGTAATTTTTCTATCTACAATGGAATGAAGCTGGAAATCAGTAAGGGGCAGAGAACCAGATTAGACACAAAGATATGGAAGTTGAACAACACCCTCTTGGACAAACAGTGGGTCAAGGAAGAAATTAGAAAATAACTCAATAACTACCTTTAAATGAATGAAAGTGACAACACAACATATCAAAACCTACGGGATGAAGCAAAAGCTGTACCATGAGGAAAACTCATAGCTTTAAATGTCTATATTAAAAAAGAAGAAAGAGCTAAAATAGAAGACTTAACTGCACACCTGGAGGTATTAGAAAAAGAACAACAAACTAACCTCAAAGGAAGTTGAAAGTAGGAAATGACAAAGATTAGAGCAGAACTAAATGAAATTGAAAATAAGGAAGCACTAGAAAAAATTAAAAAATCAAAATCTGGTTCTTCAAGAAGATAAATAAAATTAGCAAACCCTTAGCTAGACTAACAGAAAAAGAGAAAGAAGATGCAAATATATAAAATAAGGAAGGAGGAAGGAGATATCTCCACTGACCCCATGGAAATAAAGAATATCATAAGAGGACATTTTGAAAAATTATAGGGTAAGAATTTGGGAAATTTAGAGATAATGGACAAATTCCTAGAAACACAAAAGCAGCTTACTTTGATGAAAGAAGAAATTGATGAACTCAACAAACCAATCACAAGTAACAAGGTAGAATTAGTCATCAAAAACCTCTTAAATAAGAAGAGCTCAGGACCAGATTGTTTGACAGGTGAATTCTACCAAACATTCAGGAAAAATCTAACACCAATCCTGCTTAAACTGTTCCAAAAAAAAGAAGTTGAGGGATTATTGCTTAACTCATCCTATTATGCCAACATCACCTTAATACTAAAGCCAAAGACACCACAAGAAATGAAAAGTGTAGACCAATCTCTCTAATGAACTTAGATGCTACAATCTTCAACTAAATACTCGCTAATTGTATTCAACAACACATCAAATGAATTATACACCATGATCAAGTGGTTTTCATCATGGGTATACAAGGATGGTTCAACAAAAGAAAACCCATAAATGTAATACAACACATAAACAGATCGAAAGAAAAAATCAAATGATCATCTCTATAGATGCAGAAAAAGCAGTTGACAAAATATGGCATTATCTTCTGAAAAAAAAAAAAAAAACACTTCTGAAGATAGGAATAGAAGGAAACTTCCTCAAAATGCTAAGGGGTATATATGAAAAACCAACAGCTTACATCATATTCAATGGAGAAATCCAAAACTTTCCTTTTAAGATCTGGAACAAGACAATGATGTGCAGTTTCACCACGCCATTTTTTTGTGTGAAGGAAACATACAGTTTATTAAGAGAGCCTATTTCAATGGTTAGAGATGTTGAGAAAGACTGGGAAAATGCAAGTTACATGAAAATAAATTTTATTGACCTTGATCTAAATCTCAGATAACTGTTAAAGGGAGATAAATGTCTCCTTATTACTCAGTTCACTCCATTTTCATTCAAAAAGGAATTGTAAAAATAGCACAGAGCTTCAAGCATATACATGGATTTTACTGGATATGATGCAAAGATTGTATTTTTTTCTGACATTTGAGGAACTGAAACATAAATTTCAGGCTGTGGAGGATATATAAGTAATGTTAAAGAAAAATATAAATAATATATTCTTTAGATCTTGTCAATTAGGCAGAGTTGATTGTCAAAGCTTTCAAAAAAAGTTCATTCATTAATTTATCCAAAAGGTATTTAATAGGTGCTTTTATATACTAAGTACTTAAGTTATCTCCATCCCAGCTTTAGGCAAAACAGAAAAGAGACATTATCCCAGGTGCATCCACTGTCATCCTTCACCCTGATGTATCCTTTGGACAAGTCACAATCTTTCCTGAACACTCACACCACCGTGTTTTAATGATGCATTCTGATATGGGTTGAATTGTATATACCAGTTTGGACCTGTTCTTGGACTTGGTCTGCATTCTGGTGGGTGTGGACCCATTGTACATAAGATATATTCAAGATGTAATTTCTGTTAAAGCATGGCCCAAATAAATCAGGTTGTGTTTAATCTGGATTACTGGAGTTATTTATTTATTTATTATTTACTATTTATTTATTTATCATTCCCTCCTATTCAATTTTTTCAAATTGTTTGCTCAAGATATTGGCACAAGGATTGACATACTGACCAATGAAACTGAACTGAGAGCTCTGACATAAATCCTCACATATGCAATCATCTGATATTTGATATTTGACAAGGCCACCAAGCCCACTCAACTGAGAGAGAATGACTTCTTCAACAAATGGTGCTTGGAGAACTGGATATCCATATCCAAAAGAGTGAGAAAGGAACATCATCTCATACTTTATACAAAAATCAACTCAAGGTGGATCAAAGATCCAAATATAAGAGTCAAGACCATAAAGACCTTGGCAGATAATGTAAGGAAGCATCTATAGGACCTTGTAATAGGAAATGGTTTCATGAACTTCACACCCAAAGTATGAGCAATGAAAGAAAAAATAGATAAATGGAACCTCCTCAAAATAAAAAAATTTTGCACCTCAAAGGAGTTTGACAAGATAGTGAAATCACAGCCTACCCAATGGGAGAAAATATTTGTCAATCATATATCTGATAGGAGCCTAATATCCTGCATATACAAAGAAACCTTACACCTCAAAAATGAAAAGGCAGACAACACATTTTAAAAATGGGCAAGTGACTTGGAAAGACACTTCTCCAAGGAAGAAATACAAGTGACTTAAAGGCACATGAAAAGATGCTCAACATCACTAGCTATTAGGGTAATGCAAATCAAAACTGTAATGTGATACCATCTTACACACATTAGACTGACAGCTATTTAAAAAACAGAGGACTGGAGGAGAGGCAAGATGGCATCGGTTTAGGAGGGCACTCACTGACTAGCTCTCTGAGGATGGCTGATTGGGGACAGGGTCCTGTCCAGGGGTCTGTGCTGTGGGCACACGGAGCGAGAGGCTTGGGACATCTATCTGGAGGCAGCTCGGTGGCATAGATTGCTTGGTAGAGATTCATGAGTTTTAACCCTGCCCATGGAGGTTAAAACAGATGGCTGAGCCCCACCCTCAGGGGAAAAGGCTGGCTTGAGCCGTGAAACCCAGCAGGAACCCAGTGAGAAGGAACATTCTCCGAGAGTGGGAGGATTCTGGTGGAGGGTCGAGAGGGCTTTCCTTTCTGTGGGTTTTGCTGCCTGGAACCCCTTGCAGCTTTGAGGAACAAAATAGCTGGTTTGAAGCAGGATCAGGTTAAGGGGAGTGGTGAATCTGCTGAGGAAGGTTGATTTACCTAGCTGCCCAGGGATACGTCCCAACCACTGCCAGCAACTCAGTGAGAGGGAGCATTCTCTGAGAGGTAGAGGGTTCTGACAGAAGTTGGAGAGGGGTTTCCTTTCTGTCAATTTGGCAGCCTGGACCCCCTCATAGCTTTGGGGAGCAGATAAGCTGGCTTGAAGAAGCGCCAGGCTGAGGGGAGAGGCGAATCTACTGAGGAAGCCTGATTTACCCAGCAGCCCGGTGACACTGAAGCTTGGCTCCAGCGGGGGTGGAGTCAGCCATTTTTATCATTCTTCACTGACAAACATCAGAGCTTCAGCTCCCATAGGGAGGCCATGAAGTGGGAAGTGCTTGATTAGTGTCCATGAGCCTAGTTAGGGTCCTCTCAGTGAAGGTGGTGGTCTAGAAGAGGACATATATTGGGTCCCTTATTTCACCCACCCCAAAAAAAGATGGTCACTTTAAAAAATAAAAAATGTCTTTTTCTTTTTTATTTAGTTTTATAGCTAAAATCAAAATCTATCAAAAAATGCAGATAGAACCTTGCAGGGCAATTGATTGATAAATACAAGCAGGCTGAGAGGTTCCACAAGGGTCCAAGAAGGAAACAAATCTTCCTTAGATTTGTATGACTGCTTGCTTGTGTGGTTGTTATGGTTTTTCTCTGTTTATTTGTTGTCTCTTGCTTTTCTTTCCTCTTTCCTCACCCCTTTCTTTTTTCTTTCATTTTTTAAAAATTAGATGCTGCTAGCTTGTCTCTTCTTTGCTGTACTTCTTCTTCAGTGATTTCCCATTCTCTGTCTATATTTCTTTTGTATTCCAAGCTATCTCTTTTTCTTCCTTCATCTTTCTGCTTTCTTCTTTCTGTTGTGGTTATTTTATACCATGGTTTTTCATTAGCCCAAAATTTCTATTCAATCTATTCTAATTTCTTCTTTTTAAATTAATATTAACTTTTTCCTTTCACCCCTTTCTTTACTCTTTCTCTCCCTCTTCATCATCCTAGCCTTCTAAAACATTACTTATATATTCCTCTATTTGGTTTTCCAGTCCATTGTAGGTACTCCACTTTTTTTTCCTACTATTCTACACTGCCTACATGAGCTAAATATTCATTTCACTAAGTCTTATACAGCCCCTCTTCTAACTTTTATTAATATTACTATTATCCTTCTTCCTTTCTCTCATCTTTTGATTCCTCTGGACCTAATCATTTGCCTTCAAGGGAACATAGAAAGGAGCAAGGAAATAAAATAAGAAGAAAAAGTGTCAAAGGGAAAACTTAACACACACACAGAACCACCAGCTAAATAAAACTCTAGAGCAGAGAGAGAAGCTAATCAACAGAATAAACCCATCAAGATAAAATGATCACTAGAGGGCAACAAAAAATTATAAAACACACTGAGAAACAGGAAGACATGGATGAGTCCAATGACCAAACTAAAAACCAGGAAGAGAGGCAAAACATCGAACAACTAATCAGAGCTTTCCAAACAAATATCAAGACCAACTTAATGAAATGAAGGAAGAGATTAGGAGATTAAGAAGACACTGAGAGAACATACTGAAGAAATTGCAAACATACATAAATGGATAACTGATATGATGGTGATCAATGGCACAATCCAAGAAATAAAAAAGATGCTAGATTCACTTAACAGCAGATTTGAACAGGCAGAAGAAAGAATTACTGATTTGGAAAACAATACATCTGAAATCAAACAGATAGTAGAACTGATAGACAAAAAGATAGAAAATATCCAGCAGGGAATCAGGGATTTAACTGAAAACACAAAACACACAAACATATGCATTATGGGTATGCCAGCAGGATAAGAGAAGGGAAAGGGTACAGAAGGAGTGTTGAAGGAAATAATGGCTGAAAGCTTCCCAAACCTATTGAAAGAGATGGATGTGCAGATCCAGAAAGCACAGTGCACCCCAAATAGTAGAAATCCCAACAGGCCAACTCCAAGACATATACTTGTCAAAATGTCCAATGTTCAAGACAAAGAGAAAATACTCAAGGCAGAAAGAGAAAAGAGAACCATCACATACAAGGGAAGCACAATAATATTAAGTGCAGATTTCTCATCTGAAACCATGGAGGCAAGAAGACAGTGGTATGACATAGTCAAAGTACTAAAAGTAAAAACTTCCAGCCACGAATACTCTATTCAGCAAAACAGGCATTCAAAAATGATGGAGAGTTCAAAATATTCACAGATAAACAGAGATTAAGAGAGTATGCCAATAAGAAACTGCTCTTCAAAAAATAAAATAAAGGAATTTCTACAAGTCAAAAGGAAAAACCAAGGAAGAGAGAGTTGGAGGAGAGTTTAAAAACAACCAAAAAGACAAAAACAGAAACAAAACAACATATGACATACATTAACCCAAAGAAAATATGGCTGAAGGAAGAAATTCATTGTGAATAATAACACTGAATGTTAATGGATTAAATTCAACACTCAAGAGACACAGATTGGCAGAATGGATAAGGAAATATGATCCATCTATATGCTGTCTACAAGAAAGCCACCTTCGACCCAGGGATTCAAGGATGCTGAAATTGAATGGCTGGAAAACCATTTTTACAAGCTAACAATAGACAAAAAAGGGCAGGAGTAGCTCTTCTAATATCAGACAAAATAGACTTTAAATGCAAAACTATTGTAAGAGACAAAGATGGACACTATATATTAGTAAAAGAAGTAATCTCTCAAGAATAGAGAACAATCATAAACATTTATGCACCTAATCGGGGTGCCTCAAAATACATGAGACAAACTCTGGAAAAACTAAGTGGAGAAATAAATGCCTCTACAATTATAGTGGGGGACTTTAATATACCATTATCATCATTAGACATATCATCTAGACAGAGAATCAATAAACAAAGATTCTGAACAATACATTAGAGTACCTAGATTTATTATATATATATAACACTACACACAAACAGAGCAGGAATTACATTTTTCTCGAGTGCACATGGATCATACTCCAAGATAGACCAAATGCTATGCCTCAGAACAACTCTCAATGAATTCAGAAAGATTGAGATTATACAAAGTAATTTCTCTGACCACAATGGAATGAAATTGGAAATCACTAAGGGCCAGAGAAACAGATTAGGCACAAAGATATGGAAGTTAAACAATACACTCTGAAAAATAGTGGGTCAAGTAGGAAATCTCAAAAGAAATCAGTAACTACCATAAAACTAATGAAAATGGCAACACAACATATCAAAACCTATGGGATGCAGCCAAAGCTGTACTGAGAGGGAAGTTAATAGCCATAAATACATATATTAAAAAAGAAGAAAGAACTAAAATTGAAGACCTAACTGAATACTTGGAGGAATTAGAAAAACAACAACAAACTAAACCTAAAGAAAGTAAAAAGAAGAAAATACCAAAGATTAGAGCAGAACTAAATGAAATAGAGAATAAGAAATCACTGGAAAAAAATAAAACCAAAAGCTTGTTCTCAAGCAGATGAATAAAATTGTCAAACCCTTAGCCAGACTAACAAAGAAAAAGAGAGAACAGATGCAAATACACAAAATAAGGAATGAGCAAGGGGATATCACTACTGACCCCACAGAAATAAAGAGTATCATAAGAGGATATTTTGAAAAATTATATGCCAACAGGACTGATAATTTACAGTAAATGGACAAATTTCCACACACTTACAAACAGCCTACATTGATGAAAGAAGAAATTTAAGAAGTCAACATTCTAATTACAAGTAAAGAGATAGACTCAGTCATCGAAAACCTCCCAACTAAGAAGAGCCCAGGACCAGATGGCTTCACAGCTGAATTCTACCAAACATTCCAGAAAGAGCTAACACCAATTCTGCTTAAGCTCTTCCAAAAAATAGAAGTTGAAGGAATATAGCCTAACTCATTCTACGATGCCAACATTACCTTAATGCCCAAACCACTCAAAGATACCACAAGAAAGGAAAATTACAGACCCCAAAAGGAGACAATTTGTAGATTTTCTGAAAATTTTCATTTATGACTGCTAATCTAGAAAGAAACAAAATTTGGGAGGGGCTAAGCATTGCCAAAGAAACCTTGGAAATGAAGGCTAAAAAATAGAAGTCTACTTAAACTTACAAAGTATTAACATAATTATAAAATCCATCCAGGAAGTTTGGAGAGTGGAGATAAGAAGTCAAATATTTGGAAGCAGAAATCCCTTTTTGTATTTTGAAAAACCTCTTTAATGTCTGGATTAATAGAACACAGCTAGATTCTAAATCATTTTTTTTTTAATTTGCAATATGATTTTTTCATTGTGGCATCACACAAAAGGATTGTTTACAAAAATATGGTTACAAAAAGAAAAGAGTATTTTAATAGCACTTTCAGATAACCATCTTTATTCTGTGATTGATTCTACACCAAAATTCAACAAATGGTAGTTTCTTAAAGGCTTGCGATTTGTAATCTGCAACCACATTAATGAATTTTTCATACTCTGTTACATTATACTCATTGGTAATTTAGGCATTTGAGTGGGACCTTCACACATGCCTGATTTCATACAAGAAATTTCTCCTGGAAAATATTGGTTCACAGAGCATTAGATGTTATCCAAATTTGATATAATTCATTATATAATACCAAAAGAATTCAAATTTATTAACATCACCAAGAAACCTATCAGAAAAGTTTTTAAGTTTTGGGAAACTTTCATGCTCATATGGTGGTCACAAGTCTCTAAAATCATAATTCATGTGACTCTCAATTTCTTATATTAGGAGTTTTTACTATTTTTTTTCCTTTTTAGAGAAGTTGTGTGTTTATAGAACAATCATGCATAAAATACAGAATTCCCATATACCACACTAGTATTAATACCTTGCGTTGGTGTTGAAATTGATGATAGCACATTTTTATTATTGTACCATTAACTACAGTCAATGGTTTAAAGTAGGGTTCACTGTGCAGTATAGTTCCTTAGATATATATGTTTAATTTTTATTCTGTTACCACACATAAAATCTAACATTTCCTCTTTTAATCAAAATCTAATATATATTTCAGTGCTGGTAATTACTTTCACAAAGTTGTGATATTATCACCCCCATCCATTATGAAAACATTTTCATTATTCCATATAGGAACCTTGTACATTTTAAGCCTTAACCTCATATTCCCTATCCCCACCTCATCGCCTCATAACCCATATTCTAGATTCCATCTTTATGAGTTTGCTTTTTGTAATTGTTTCAAAGCAATGAAATCATACATTATTTGTCCTTTTGTGCCTGGCTTATTTCATTCACCATGTCTTCCATGTTCTTCCCTGTTGTCATATGTATCAGGACTTCATTCCTTCTTACAGCTGAACAATATTCCACTGTGTGTGTATCTATAGATAGATATAGATATAGATGATACAGATATAGAAATAGATACAGATGTAGATAGATATAGATAGATATAGATGTTAAAGATAGAGATAGAGATAGAGATGATATAGATATAGATAAATATAGATATAGATATGTCATTTTGTTTAAGCATTCATTGGTTGATAAACACTTAGGTTGCTTCAGTCTTTTGGAAATTGTGAATAATAGTGCTATGAACATCAATGAGCAAATATCCAAATATTTTCTCCCATTGTGTAGGTTGTCATTTTATTTCCATGATAAAGTCTTCTGAGGCACAAAAGTTTTAATTTTTATGAGGTCCCATTTATCTACCTTTTTCTTTTGTTGCTTGTGCTCTAGGTATAAAGTCCAAGAAAACATTGTTTAACATCATGTTCTGAAGATTCTTCTCTACATTTTCTTCTCAGAGGAGTTTGCTGGTTCTGGCTCTTATATTTAGTTATTTCATCCATTTTGAGTTCTTCATATTATAAAGTCTGAGATAGGGTTCCTTCTTTTTTCTGTAAATGAAGATGCAATTTTCCCGGCACTATCTGTTGAACATACATTTCTTTACCAATTGAGTGGTTGGTTTTTGCCCCATTGTCAAAATGGCCATAAAATTGAGATTGATTTCTGATGTCTCAATTCCATTCCATTGGTCTATATGTCTGTCCTCTGCCAGTATCATACTGTTTTGTTCACTGAGCTTTTTAATAACAACATTACCTATTATTATTTTTTAATTAGAAAAAGCAGTCTTGTAAAACAATCATGCATAATATGCAGGATGTCCATACATCACCACGTCATGACTTGCTTGTGGAATATTTGTTACAAATGATGAAAGAACATCATCTAAATGATGGATAAATAGCAAATTCTGTTACCTGTAGTCTGTAGCTTACCTTTGGTGTATTTTTTCCATAACTCACTCTACTATTAAGACCATGTATTGGACATTTGTATAATTCATTAGGGAACCTTCTCACATTTGTACTATAAACCACAGTCCATCAACCATTGCAAGGTTCTCTGTGTTATACAGTCCTACACCATGAATAATCCATCCAATGTGTATAGTCAGTGGCTCTCAGTTTCATCATAGTATTGTGCTGTAATTTCTAGAATGCTTTCATCACTCCAAAAGGAAAAATGTCATACACCCATTTACACCCCTATTGTTAATCCTTAATATTGATATATTACTATCTTTGTCCCTGATGTAAGAATACTAAAATATTAACATAACTTATAGTCAATAAGTTATATTAGTTGTATTTTCCCATGTATCACCATATTTTAACACCTCACAGAGAATTTTAATGGAACATATTACTATTCAAATATTATAGTTTCCACTTTTGCAATCTACACAAAGTATGTTAATTATGCTTTAGAGAACCCTTACATACACAATATATAACAAGTTGTTTTATTATTCATCATCCTGACTTCTGAGAGTTTGGATTATATTATCTCAAAGGAAAACTACTAATAAATCTCATTTCTCACCAAAGTAAGTCAGGATGTAACTTAAAATAAATAAATAAATGCTTCCTGTAAGCATTTACTAATGGGAAACAAGTGTATACACCTCCCAGGTGGTGATGAAATAAAAATAAACAACAAACAAAAACCAGCACCTCATGAAACTAAAACCACCTTTGAAGTATAAAATTCTCATCTTCTTGCCTTCTCAGTAAACTGCTACTCAGAATCAAAACCCCTTCCCCACTTTGTCATACAACACACAGTATTTTTTTTTTCTGCTTTTAACTCTTTTTTTTTTTTTTTAATTTATTTATATATATATATATACATATATTTTAAGAGGTGCTTAGATTACCCAAAATATTACACGGAACCCACTGGGATTCCCATGCTGCCTACCTCCCACACCTCCCACCACATCCAACACAAACATCTCCCATAGTGTGGCCCACCAACCTCAATGAACTTACACATCCTGGAGCCTTGCCACCAACCATAGACCACAGTTCACACTGTAGACCACACTCTCTCCCACTCAGTATTTTAACATTCATAAATGACTGATACGCTACCATGGACAAATAGCTATTGTTTTAACCTAAATTTTTCTAGAGGACTAGGAGAACAAATATAATAGTATATTGAAAAGATATATTTAAAAGTAAAATAAAAATATGTTATCTATCCTGGTCCTATATTAATTTAAATTAAAAAGCTAAAGACAAAGAATGATTCTAAATCTATATACATCAAGATGCCAGTTTGTTATTTAAAAAGTACTTTATTTGTAAATGTTAGATTAAGCAAAAATAATTTATATCAACTTTATTTAATGTTAGTGAATTCCCCCAAATCTAATATTAAAAACTTTGAAAGAACTGAAGTTTTAATGGCAAAAAGTTCCTATTTTCCCCATCTATTAAAAAAGGTTTTATTTTCCCTATTAACATACAATGCCCTATTGTTAAGGCACAACTTTTTTTTTTTTAGGATAAATATGAATCTGTGGAGGATTAGGTTTATATTACACAACAGTCACAAGATGGATTTTCTGAAGCTGTAGCCTGAAAAGACTTAAATGCGTCTTCAAATTCAACCAAGATCTAAAAGGCAAAATTCATTGTTCTTATCCAGGACCAATGCAACACATAGCCAAGATAGGTAGTTGTGGGTTTTTAATCTGTTAAAAATTTTATCCAAGGGGGCAGGTTGGCCATGTTCTTTTCTGAGGGACAAGGGTCACACTCCAGCTTTTTTTCATTATGCTGGCTATCAGAGAGAGTTATTGCCTTCAAATCTGAATGAAACCCAATTTTTGCATTAAACATCTGATCAGGGAGAGTTTCTGATCACAGGGGTCAGGGCAGATGTTTCCTCTTCATCCTACCTCTGCCATCCTTCCACTGAGCTGCCTCCATTTCCTTCACCACCCTCTTCTTATCCACCAACCTGCCTACACCTCCATGGGCACAATTTGGAAAATATCCAAAGGGAGCACACAGCAAACAGGAAGAAACTGCACAACAGGTACATAAAATGCACAAATCAAAATGTGTACATTACTTCATTATATAACCATCAACAACTTGTCTGAATATTATTGATTTAAAATAAATAAAAAAGAAACATTTAAATTGGGGGATGGGGCAATTGGAAAACAAAACAAAGGCAAATATGACCTGTCTTGTAGACCCTTGTAATCTCAACTGTAACAAGGATCCAAGCAGGAAGATTTTTCACTAACAGGCTTATCCACCCAACTTCCTTGTAAAATCTACATTTATATTTTGAGGGATGAGTCAGAAGATATGCTTTGAAAATTGAGAAATACCAGATTTAAAGCTTCATGCATTTGAAGGTGATTTTCTATTCCTTTCTAAGAAGTCTTTGAGAGAAATGGTTACCTAGAGAAGTTCGGGGCAGGTGTTGGGAGTAGAATATGCTGTCTAAAAAAGAGGAGCATAAAAGAAGATAAAAGGAGAAAATTAATAGGCAAGGGAAATAGCTATTAAGGTAGAGGAGATAAAGGGCCAGAAGAAAGGAACAGCTGATGGTTACTGTGCTCACTGATGTCTCTGCTGCTACAGAATGTGATGCATGAAAATCAAGGGAAAGTTATCCCCTAAATAAGGGCAGGAAAGGAGAGATGAAGAAATGGAGAGGTGAGGGTCACTAAAACCTGATTGCCTCCTCAGTTATTTTGCACTGTTGCAATTATTTTGAAATAATTTCATTTTTGTTATCCTGGGAGACAATTATGTGTCTCAATGGATAATTCAATTTATTCATGAAGATGCTTTACTCGTATGTTCTGATACCATAATGTCTCATAAATAAATGTAGACACTGTCTTTATGCTCATTCCAATTCTGCAATGTATATCAACTTCCATAAACAAAAAGTTAAAAAAAAGAACGTTCTGTAAAAGCACTTAAAATCATTAGTGAATAGACTATAGCCAACAAATTATAAAAGCAATGCATTTAACTATCAGCTGGCATCTTAATTTTTGCACACAATACAAACCCTTCACAAAGTAATTATCTACATGCAGATTAATGAAATTAAAAATAAAACCAAAGCAATGATACTTCTTATGTGAACTAGTTTGTTTCCATTAAATCAGAAAGTATCCCTTTAATATTGTGGGGGTAATACCCTTACAATTAAATTCCATTTCCTACTATGCCAGTTCAATTCCCCAAAAGTTTGATGAATTACAATTAAAATAATTGATTATACCACAGGACTCTGGCAACTGCAGCCTTTGCCAACTCTCCCAAGAAAAATGGGTTTCCTCATCTTCCTGCAAAGTAAAAAGATAAGGTCTCTGATATACTTTTTAGAATTCCAAGTCCTGTCTAAAATCCAAGTGTTCTAATCAAACAAAACTTGAATGAATTTTCACTGAACAAAGTCCTACTGGATGAGGCCCATCACCTTATCAGATTTATGAAATTTTGCTAGAGATTGGATGGAAATTTGTATATTATACCAGACTCAGTTCATTAAGGAAGAATTAAAGGCATTTGGACAGTGTGACATACAAACTTCAAGTTCAGACATATTCCACCAGGCTAGAATATCTATTTTTTAATGATTTTTTAACTCCAAGGTAGGAAAATAAATGGAAAATTGTCTTAGAGTTAAAACATAAAAATTAAAAAGAGAAACCCCTTTCCTCATCAGTTGGTTGTGGAACACAAGGATATCAAAGTCAAATGAAATAGTGAAACTGATTGTTTACATGAAGTATCCACATACCACACTGAGAGAAACCAGACATCCAAAGAAAGGTAGTTCACAAAGCAAGGTTCAGTTACATGACACAGTCAATCTGTCCCAACCTTTCTTCCAAGGAGATTTTCCAGACTGATCAGGAAAAAAAAATCATCAATAAGTTACTGTAACCATCATTGTTTTAATCTGAAGGGCAAGAATAGGGCCTTTCAAAAGTTATTATTTTGAAAGTTTGGTTAGATTAGATCCATTTATCAATGGTAAAAGCAACAATAATGCATTCTTGATCATGAACTTTTCAGATATATATATATATATTTTAAAGAAGTAAAATGAAGTTAAAATTTTGTGGTTTTGAAAACAGGGAAGGACAGTTCAATTCATGTAGTGTCAAGTAACTTTCAATTAGTAAGAAAATCATTTATTATCAATATATTCACTAATACCATATCATTTCTAATTTTAAAAAAGTCACCAAAATCTTAAGCCTAGCACTGACACCTTAAACCAAATCTTACCAATTAAGGACTAAACGTTGGTAAAGAGGAAGAGAAGGATAGAACTATGCATCTTGCATAGGGAAAATGAAACCTGACAGCAAGATGGCAGAAATGTTAAACCATGGGTACAAATACACTTTTCTTAAAGCAAAAACAAACACCAAAACCAAGAAATTGCAATCAGAGTTCAAACCATCATGTCTATATTTTCTACTAGCTGGTGAACTGTTATTAAAATTTTAAAGGGAAAAATCAATTTAAGCTTTTTAAATTTTAATCCATAAGAAATATTCAGTAACGATAAATAGAGCATTTGTTGCATATTTGTGTGGCTTCTTGCGTTTTCCATCCAAATTAGGGGTAGAAATCCGCAATTTATTTTCAATGAGATTTAACTGTAAAGTTACATTAAATATCTACACAAAATCAATCTTTTCTTCAGCCCAATTCTATCTGAAAGTATTAACAAATAGTGAAAACTCACGATGTTGTGTGGAAACGGTAACTCATAATGTAGACTCGGCTATAGATTTTAATCCAAAAATATAAATATACACTTTGTGTGTATGACAACTGTATGAAAATAGTCTCAAAAATAAAGGCAATACTGGAGACAAGAAGCAACCCATTTTCCCTCATCTTGCATCCTATTACAGGGAAAATACGGTTCTGATGCTTCATAAATACTCAGAATAGTTTGGGATGATCTTAACAATGTTTCAATTCTACTGACCTTTTAAAGCCTCCCGCATTTCAGAAGGACCATTTTCAAGTCTAGAAGTGTGTGTCCTGTAACCAGTAATGCTTATTTATGTCCTGTCCTCTCTAGATCCGGGAGTTTTCTGACCAGAGCTTGATGGTTAGTTCTTATGCTAGCAAGCTTCCTCCAGCGATACCACTGGAACAGGTGTAAGTGATATCTTCACCACTCAGAGTAATCATATGCCCTCCAAGGGCTTTTACTTGCCAATAAAAGTATCCCACTTCTTGATGTATGTCACATGGGTATGGAGATCAGCTTTTCTTGATCTTATCTGGCAAAGCCAAGAGCGCTAACACTCTATAACCAGCACTGCCAATTGGCAGAATTGTAGTCTGCTTTCCAAATGTCTGAAGAGCAACTTGTTTGACCATCCCTGAATGGGAGCTGGACATGACAATCTTCAGGATTTTCTCATTGTAAGACATGCGGGCTTTCACATTTGAACCACTTTTTACCATTGCCCATGCTGTATATTCAGAAAATAGCTTATGGATCACTCCTAGTACAGGTTTGCCATTTACAGCCGCACACACCATGGTAGTGAAATATTGGCGAAGGTCCTTTGTATATTCCTGTGTCGCATCAAGTGGGTCAATCCAGACAGTGACACTTTCTGCTGGCACCTTTTTAGGGGTAATTATTTCCTTCAAGATATCCTCCAGAATATTCTGATCCCATAAGATAACTTCCTCACCAGCTGCATCCACATGTTCCTCAGTATTTATCTACACGCTGGGGAGGGCGGTCTTGAGCAAGCAGAACATCTTGCAGTTGCACAGCAAGTCACCGCTGGTCATCTTGTCAGCGCCCTCCTGCGTCTTCCCCTTGGAATTTTCATGCAGGGCTTTGCTCTCACTGATGCATGGCCAGCAGCTCTCGCAGGTCCACAGCGCCCCCGACAGCCAGCCAGCTGAGGGCCCCGCTGTGCCACCGGGCTCGCCTCCCAGCTGGAAGAGGCTCAAGTGGCTGGCCAGGAAGTCTAAGTAGAGGTGGTAGAGCATGCTGAGTCCCAGCAGGCATAACACAGCCACCTCCAGTGGGGACAGGCGGATGCCCATGGGGGCCATGGCAGGAGGCCTTGCTGCGCTCCTGGGCCTGCTCCCTGTCGCCCTCGTGCCCCATCACTCCATTCCACCCTAGGGCGAGCCGCCATAGCCTCAAGCCTCCCGGGGCAGCGTAGAGAAGGCTCTTTCACTGGTTGGTGTCCAGACTTCCAAGTTCACCAAGGCCGCGAGGTGAAAGCTTTTTTTTTTAATGGCCATTTTATAAGGGTGAAATGCTATCCCATTGTAGTTTAAATCTGCATTTCCCTAATAGCTAATGATGTTGAACATTTTCTCACGTGATTTTTAGCTCTTTGTATTTCCTTTTTGAAAAATGTCTATTCAAATTTTTTGCCCTTTTTTTTTTAAATTGAGTTGCTTTTCTTTTTAAGTTTGATCCCTTTAAATATCGTGGAAATAAAACCCTTTTTGGATATGTAGTTTCCAAAAATGTTCTTTCCCTTGAGTAGTCTGCCTTTTTACCTTCCTGCAAAAGTCATTTGAAGTGCAAAAGTCTTTAATTTTGAAGAGGTCCCAATTGTCTACTTTCTCGTTCATTGCTTGTGCTTTGGGTGTAATGTTTAAGAAACCACCACATATCATGAGATCTTGAAGATGTTTCCCTTCATTTTCTTCTAAGATTTGTATGTTTCTAACTTTTATGTTTAGGTCTTTGATCCATTTTGAGTTCATTTTTTGTAAAAGGTGTGAAAAAGCAGTCCTCTTTCTCTCTTTTGCATATAGATATACAGTTCTCCCAGCGTCATTTGTTGAATAGATTTTTCTGGCCCATCTGGGAGGGCTTGACAGCCTTGTGAAAAACCACTTGAATATAACTGTGAGGGTCTTTTTCTGAACTCTCCATTCAATTCCATTGGTGACCATGTGTCTCTTCATGCCAGCATTCTGCTGTGCTTTTTTTTTTTACCACTGTAGCTAAGTAATGTGCTTAGAATCAGAATGTGAAAGCCCTCCAACTCTGATGTTCTTTTTTAAAGACATTTTTGGCTATTCAGATCCTTTACCCTCCCAAATAAAGTTGACATTGATGTTCCCACGTCTGCAAAAAATGCTTTTGGAAGTTTTCTTGGGGTAGTGTTGATTCTGAAAATCAATTTGCATGGACTTGAAATACTAATAATTTAGTCTTCTAGTCCATGAATGCAGAATATCCTTCCATTTATTTAAATCTTCTTTGGTTTTTCAGCAAATTTTTACAGTTTGCTGAATAGAAGTCATTAATGTCCTTGGTTAAGTTTATTCCCATATACTTGATTTTTTTGTCGCTATTGTAAATAGAATTTTTTCCTGACTTAATCTTCAGATTGCTCATAACTAGTGTAAACAAACATGTTTGATTGACTTTTGTGTATTAATCTCGTATCCTGTCACATTGCAGCACTCATTTATTAGCTATAGTAGCACTGTGGTAAAATTTTCAGGGTTTTCTAGCTATAGGATCATGTCATCAATGAAATGAAAAGCAGAAGTTTTACTTGTTCTTTCCTTATTTGGATGCTTTGTATTTCTTTTTCTTGCTAAATTTCTGTAATTAGAACTTCAAGCACAATAGTGAATGACAGTGGAGAGAATGAGCATCTTTGTCTTTGTTCCTGATCATAGCAGGAATGCTTTCAGTCTTTCACCATTTAGTACATTAGCTGTAGGTTTTTCACATATGCAGATATCATGTTGAGAATATTTCCTTCTATTCCTATCTTTCAGAATGTTTTTATCAAGAAAGGATGCTGGATTTTGTCAAATGGCTTTTCTGCATTAATCAAAATGATCATGTGAGTTTTCCTCCTCAATATATTAACATGTTGTACTTTATTGATTTTCTTACGTTGATCCACCCTTGCATGCCTGGGATAAAACCCTTTTGATAATGATGAATAATTCTTTTAATGTGATGTTGTATTCAATTAGCAAGCATTTTGTTAAGGATTGTTTCCTCTATATTCATTAGAGCAATTGGTCTGTAATTTACTTTTTTGTAGGATTTTTATCTGGATTTGCTATTAGGGTGATGTTGGCTACATAGAATGTGTTTGTTAGCATTCCCTCCCGTTCAAATTTCTGGAAATGTTTGAGGAAGACTGGTATTAAATCTTCTTTGAATGATTGGTAGAATTCCCCTTTGAAGCAAGCTGATACTGAGCTTTCCATTTTGGTGAGTTTTTTTTTTTTTAATGGTTAAAAAAAGTGATCTGACTTTATTATTTTAACAGAAGACTCACCTTAAATTCAAAGACATTAGTAGGTTGAAAATGAAATGATGGAAAAAATATACCATGCAAATAGTAACCAAAAGAGAGGAGGGGTACCTATATTAATATTAAATAAAAGAGACTTTAAGTCAAAAACTGTTATGAAAAACAAAGAAGGTCATTATGTCCTTATTGTGAGAATTTTGATTTTTTACCCATAATAATAATTAAAAAAAAAAAAGAATTGGTGAGGTTTTTGATGACTATTTCAATCTCATTATTTGTGATTGGTTTGGTGAGGTCTCTATTTCATGTAGGGTCTGTGTAATTTGTTCATGTTTTTCTAAGGAATTTGTACATTTCATCTATGTTGTATAATTTGGTATGGTGTTTTATATTATTTTCTTATGAAATCTCTTAGTCCTATGGGGTCAGTAGTAATGAACTTCCTCTCATTCCTGATTTTATTTATTTGCAGCTTCTCTCTCTTTTTTTCTTTGTCAGTCAAGCTAAGAGTTTATCAATTTTGTTTATCTATTTAAAGAAATATCTTTGGTTTTGTTGATATCTTCTTTTTTTTGTTTTTGTTCTCAATTTCATTTATTTTTCTTCCATTCTTTATTTCTTTCTTTCTACTTGCTTCTGAATTAGTTTTCTGTTCTTCTATTTCCTCCACTTATTCACTTAGGTCTTTTATTTGAGCTTGTTCTTCTTTTTTAATGTAGACATTAAAGACAATAATTATTACTCTCAGCATTGCCTTCACAGTATCCCATAGGTTTTGATATGTTGTTTTCTCCTTTTCATTTACCAGGAGGTATTTATGTTTTCTCTTGTAATTTCTATTTTACTCATTGATTGTTTAAGTATGTGTTGTTTAACATCCTTATAATTGTGAGCTTTCCCTTTATCTGTCTATTATTGCTTTCTACTTTCAATCTATTAAGATCAAAGAAAATGCTTTGTATAATTTCAATCTTTTTAAAATTTATTGTGACTTTTTCTGTGACACAAAGTATGTTCTATCATGGAGAAGGAGCCACGAGCACTTGAAAATAATGTATATTCCACTGTTTTGGGGTGCAATATTCTATATATGTCTGTTAGGTGTAGTTCATTTATCATATTATTGAAGCTGTCTTTTGTCCTGTTGATCCTGTGTCCAGATGTTCAGTCCAATGATGAGAGTCCTGTACAGAAATCTCCAACTATTATTGTAGAGACAACTATTTCTCCCTTCGGTTTTGCCAGTGTTTGCCACAATATTTTTGGGCACACTGGTTAGTTGCATTAATATTTATTATTGTTATTTCTTCTTGGTGAATTCCCCATATTATTAATATATAAAGTCCTTCTTCATCCCTTTCAAAAGTATTGAATTCAAATTATATTTTGCCCTATATTAGTTTAGCTACTCTGGCTCTTTTCTGGTTACTGATATATGGAATAATTTTTTCCAAACTTTCACTTTCATCCTATGTGTGTCCATGCATCTAAGATTAGTCTCATGTAGAAAGCACATTGATGGCTGAGATATGTGTGTGTGTGTGTATATATATATATCCATTTTGCCAGTCTGTGTCTTTTGACTGGTGGTTCAGTCCATTAACATACAATGTTATTATTGTAATGGCATTACTTACTCCATACATTTTTTCCTTTGGATTTCCATTGTCATATCTTACTATTTTCTGTCTGTTTATCCTTTTATTTACCCTTACTAATAAACATTTCTACTTTTCTCTCCTGTCTCTTCCTTTCTGGGTACAGCACTCACTTCTGTATTTCTTGTAATTTTTGTCTTTTGGTGCCAGGCTCTTTCAGTTTCTGCTTATCTGTGAAGACTTTAACCTCACCTTTAATTTTGAAGGATGGTTTTGCCTGGTATAGAATTCTTGGCTGGAAGTTTTCAGTAACTTATATATATCATACCACTGCCTTCTTGTCTCCATGGTTTCTGATGAGAAATCAGGACTTAGTCTTATTGAGTGTCTCTTGTATATGATAAATTGCTTTTCTCTTGTTGCTTTCATAATTCTCTCTTTATCACTGGCACTTGACTTTGAATAGTGTATGTCTGGGAGCAGGTTTGTTCTCAGTTATTCTGTTGGGAGCATGTTGTCCTTGGATATTGATATTTTTGTCTTTCATATGGGTTGGGGAATTTTCTGTCATTATTTCCTTAAGTATACTTTCTACCCCTTATTTGTTCTCTTATCCTTCCAGGACACCTATAATGCATATATTTGTGTGTTATGCAAGCATTCAATTCCCAGAGAACCTGTTCAATTTTTTCCATTCTTTTTTCTCTCTCTCTTCTCCTGTCTTTCCAAGTTCAAATGCTCTGCCATCTGATTCATTTGTTCTTTCCTTGGCTATTTCACATCTGCTGTTATATGATTTTAATATATTTTTACTCTCATCTGTTGTGTCATTCATTCCCATGAGATCTGTTAATTTTCTTTGAAAACTTTCAAAATATTCTTTGTGTTCACCCAGGGTCTTCTTAATATCCTTAATGTCTTTAGCCTTCTCATTGAATTTATTGAGGATTTTTTTTTTTTTTTTTTTGTGATACCTATAATTAGTTGTCTCAGATCCTGTGTTTTGTCTAGAGGTTTAATTTGTTCCTTTGATTGGACCATATTTTCCTGTTTCTTAATATGTCTTGTAATTTTTGTTGGTGTTTCAGCATTTTATCTTTTTGATGTGTTTATTCTGTGCTCTGTTTCCTTTTTTGCCTATCACACTTTCTTATTGGTTAGCTTTGCTAAAGCTCCTCCTTGACACTTGGTTCAACTTTTATTGAACTTTTGTAATAGTTCATGTTGAACAAACCATAATTTTCAGCTCTTATTCATCTGATTTTTAGTTTGACATATAGTGAAATTTTTGAGATTATACTACATATGCACTGCCCTTATTTCATCCCCAGAAGCAAGCTTCCTTTCCCCTCTTCCTCTTTCAGGAATGTTAAACTGCAATGTTTCTTTTTTGTTTTTCCTCTATTTTTAATTATCCTTTTTTTTTTTTCTCTAGCTGCTATTATCTGAACAACTTATTTTGGTGGAATTGTCCTCTTGGTGACATTTCCATACCAGATTTCTCAGCCAAATCAGGCACAGAGACCCATGAATGTGGTGTAGATTGATTCTATTATGCTCTGGGGAGGACACCCTAAAGGCCACAGCTTTATCTTTGATCTTTCCTCAACTCCATATTTTCCTAATAAATAACATTTTTGTAAGCAAGTGCACATATATGCATATATATTTATATATCATTCTATAAATATTGGTATGTATTGTGAAAATTTTGATTTTTACCCACAATAAAAAATAAATGAATTTTAAAAATAATAAATAAATGTGGGGGGATGTCACATTTTCCTAATATGTCCAGCACCCTTCATCCCATTGTTCCCTGCTGCCCTAATGTTGCTGTATCTTTAATTCTTAGCTGATATTGTCCCTGATGGCAGTGGGGTTAAGCCTGAGGCTGTCCACCTTGCTGAGATGAAACTGTTGCACAGCTCTCAACCACAGATTGCAGTTATCTAATCAACTGCCACAACCTGTGCTGCCCCTCCCCCATGTGGGCAGTCTAAATATTCCTGTGCTGAGAAGGTTCACACTATGCAGCTATTCATCTTCTTCCTGGAACACATTGGGGCTGGGAGTGCAGCAGCCCTTTAATGTGGGCAAGGTTAATCTGCCCTTGCTGTCCCTGGAAAGTGCTCAGACTGAGCCCTCCTTCCTCTCCCTCCTGGGATGACTTGGGCCCAGGTGTGCAGCAGCATTTTAAGGTGGACAGAGTGAATCTATGTTTTCTGCCCCAAGAAAGTGATGAAAGCACACCCAAGTTCTACTCCTGCTGCGTGCGGGGTCCCAAGTCATAATCACTGCTGGCTATCCAAACTGGTGCACTGAACCTGATCCCTTCCATCCCAGAAGTCAAAGTCTGGTGTTATTTTCAATCATGTTTGCTTCCATTTCTGCCAGGGGCAGAGCTTTAACAAAGGCTCCCAGCTTCTTTGTGTAATAATTTAAGATTAGGGAGTGTGAGTTATTCAACTTTCTTCCTCTATTTTAGGGTAGCCTTGTTATTTGGGGCCCCTTAATTCGATATAAATTTTACTTCCATATACCTTTGATTATTGGCTTTTCCATTTTTGCAAAGAATTCTGTTGGAATTTTTACAGGGATTGTGTTGAATCTACAAATCACTTTGGTTGTGTTTGCCACCTTAACAATAGTATTCTATTACATGAACACAGAATGTTCTTCCATTTATGTACATATTCTTTGATTTCTTTTAGCTATGCTTGGTAGTTTTCTATGTACAAGTTCTTTACTTCATTGGTTAATTTATTCAATGATATTTGATAATTTAGTTGCTATTTTTAAAAATATATTTTATTTTTAAAGAAATTTAGATTACACAAATGTTGCACAGAAAATATAGGGATTCCTTTATGCCCACGCCCCACACCTCCTTTACCCTCCCACTAAACATCCTTCATTACTGTGGCACATTCATTACAATTGATAAATGAATCCTGGGGCATTGCCACTGAGCATGGACCATAGTTCACATTGTAGTTTATACTCTCTACCACCCAATTCAGCCAGCTATGGAAGCATATATAATGGCTTATATCTGTCATTGCAATACCATTCAGGATGATACCCAAGTCCTGAAAAAAACCCCACATTATATCTGTCTTTCCCTCCCTCTGCATTTATGTACATAAATGTACCTCCAATGGCCACTGCCTCCAAATCAATGCTGTAATTTATTCCTTGCTAGAATCACAAAAAGTCTATAGTAGATTTCCAGTAAGTCCACTCTAGTCCATAGTACATTCAAACTGAGGATTCAGGGATGGAGATGTCCACTCCACCTCTAATTGAGAGGGGGTTTCAATCTCATACAGCCAATGAATGGGACTCCCCTGCTTGCAGTTGTAGGCTCTCTAGTTTCCTTGGTATGGTGGTTGTCAATCCTCACCTATTTGTTAGTTGTCCTGGGTGAGTCCAATGAACTGGAGAGTAGATGTTACAACTCCATTGAGGCTCAGGGCCCAACTGGCACATGGACAGCCCAAAGATTCCAGTCTCTTGGATGTACACCTACCAACTCCAGCACCAAGTATTAGTTCAAATATAAGGGATATATAAGCCTATGTGTAGGGAAGCCATAACTTAGTCCAACCCTGTCACTCTCAGGAGCACAAACTCCAAAGAAGGGCTCACTGTCAATGCACCAAACTCTGGAGCTATCTGCCCTAACCATAGGGTCTGGGTATTTCCAGGGCCTTCAGGAGGTCCACTATTTGAGGTAGTATCCACTTTGGCAGTCCATGAGATCCTGCTGAAATGTGCATAAGTGTTACCTCTGGGATGACCTTTCAACTGCCTTTGATGTCTCTTGGACATATAAACAAATTTGTCTTTACTTTTCCCCCTTTTTATTCAAAGTCATTTTCCAGTTGCGTTGCTAGGTTATGCTTGGTAGTAATCCCTCAGAGCCCAGGGAGGCTTATCTCCAGGAGTCATGTCCCATGCTGGGGGGAAGGTAATATATTTATATGTTGAGTTTGGCTTAAAGAGAAGCCACATTTAAGCAACAAGGAGGCTCTCAGGGGGCAACTCTTAGGCACACCAGAACACTAGGATAAGTTTCAATTTCAAGAGCAAATGTTCACAAGCATAATCATCAATATGAAGGGCCCATCAATGTGCCATCCTTCACCAGTCATTGCCTCTGCCCTTGGAGACTGTTACTGCTTCATTAGAGAATGTGGTAGAACTTCTCAGGATGGTAATTCAATATTCTCTCAGTTATACTGTGAATCTCCACCCACTGACAATGCCCTGTGAACATTTGAACAAATTTATATACCTTATATGTATATAAGGTATATAAACTCCAGTTAAACTTCCTCCCATGTATCCCCCATCACTGACACCCCACACCAATGATCCTCCCCTGCCCCAGTTGTAAGCATTCTGTGTCTAAAGCCTCTTCAAAAACGAAGCCAATAAAATAGCAAAATAAAATTAATAGAAAAATGAAATAATGGTATGTTTAAATATAAGAAATAAATTACATAAAATTTTAAAGAAAAGTAAAAATAAAATGTAAAAATTGAGATATTTAAAAATAATGAAAAAATTAAAAAAATTTTTTTGACATTTTGTCTTTCATCACTCTAATATCTGGTGTGTCCTGTATGTACAGTGACATTTTCTTCCTTTTATTTCCCAGTGTCTTACTATTTTCATTTTGTTTTCAAAGAAGTTTTAGGTCACGGTAATGTTACATACAGAATGCCAGGGACTCCCATATACCCAACATTATCCCTCTTTTCCCCTCCTGTATTAATACCTTTTTATATGTGGATGGTACATTTGTTACAACTGATATACTAATAATGAAACATAGCTACTAATCATGGTCATTGGTTTACATTATAGTTTACATTTTAGACCATACATTTTTATAAATTTTGATATTTAATATGGTTTGTGTCCATCATTGCAAAATCATGTAGAACACTTCCATTTCCCACTAAAAAACCCCTGTTCCATCTGTTCTATTCCTCCCTCCCCCTCCCCTCAGGGCCCATGGTGACCACCTGGGTCTACTACTTGTATGAAAGAGTCATAGTTCCCTTTCAACATCACTAAGATCTCAACACACCGGTTTGTTCTCCCCTATTAGGAACTGCCCATGCTCTCAAGGGGCCGTTACCCCTCTGTTTGAGAACATATCAGTCCTTCCCAAGATAGGATTCCAACCGCTTCCCACTCATTATGTGAGTCTCTAACCACTGATAAAACACTTCAAGCATCTTGTCCTCTAGTTTACTGTTTCTTCTGCCAGCTCTAATCTGCTCTTGAAACCATCCTGAGAATTTCTTTCATTTCTGCTAATTTGTCTTAAACTCCAGTAGTTCTGTATGGTTCCTTTTAAATATTTCTGTCATTATTAAGATTCTCATATTGCTTCTTCATTGTTTTCCTGGTATCCTTTAGTTCTTTCCCTGGATTTTCCTTGATCACTTGAATATTTTTTAAGATCATATTTTCTTTTTTTTTGTGGTTTGTTCCTTATGTCCACATTCTGGTCTTCATCATTTTTATTTTCTGGATATTTATCCCCTTCATTTGGATGGACCATCATTTCCTGATTTTTGTTTGTTTGTTTGTCTTTTACTCTTTCGTTGCAGGCTATATATATTAATATTTTATCTAAGTCTGGGATTTATTTCCTGAAATGTCTGTTTCTTGATTTTGTTACCAATTGGTAGTAAGACAGAGATTTTCTTGAGCTTCACCCCTCCCATAAGGAGTGTCTGCCCAAGGCAAATGTGGTATACAGGGTTTTCCCTGTGTTTCTATGTCTTTGTCTTGTCCTGGACTTTTGCTAATTAGCTGTTTTGGAGTCCTTCTGTTTATAGTTTATTTTTTCCCCTGTTTCCCAGGAAACAGAACCCCCTTTCCTGCATATTTGTATGTTTGAAACCACAAGCCTTTCAGACTATCAGCCTCTATATTTACTTACTCTCCTTTCTTTGTCTCATGCTGCTTTTGCCTGGAGGGCAAATCCTAGAAGGAGGGGCACGGTGGAGAGGACTTTCTGAAATCAATCTTTCCTGCTGAAACAGGGCCAGTGACCCAGGAAGGACTCCAAAATCTACACCCACAGCTCCACAAAGTTGATCTTTCTTGTTCTGACCAGCAAATGTAGACTTTCAACTCTCCTCATCAGCCCTGAAGAACCATCTTGTCTTTAAGTCTCCACTGTGTCCTCTGTCAGGGTTGGATTCAAGCAATGGCAACCCTCAGAAGTAGGTAATCAAAAGCCTTGAAGAGTGCTTGGCCATATCGAAAACTGTTCTTGCAGAGGATTTTTATGTCCCTCTTTGTCACCAGCCATCTAGCCATGGATGGACCACAAAGTGGCCTGTTGCAAAAATAAGGAATGGGTTCCAGTAGCCACTGCATGGAGAGAAAAATTTTTGTTTTTTATTGTAGTTTATCAGCACCTTTGCTCTTCCTTGGATGCTGTACAGTGTTCTTCTGGCCTGTGGAGTTTCAAAATATTTGTTTCATACAGCTTCTGCCTGTTTAATAGTTCTGGTGATGATGAGGGATGTGCTGGGACCCTAACCCCACCCCCAGCAGAAACCCACAGCTTTAAAAAAATAAACTCCCCTCTGTCCCTGGTCTGTCTCTCCCCTCCTTCCTCCCCGTTTCTCTATGGATTTCCACATCAGGAAGATAAGCACACCAGGTTGCCCCTTTGAATTGAAATTTACAACTCTATACAGATAATGACTCTTTTCCTCCCTAATGGCCTTCTATTTTTAGAAAGATAAACTAACCTTGCTTCTCTGCCTTTGTAACCCTGCCTGCCCACTTGCTCAGGAATTTGCCTGCTTAATGTACCTATATAAACTTATGAAAATTGGAAAACAGGGCTCAGAATTCAGAAAGTGAACTCTCCTCTGGGCCCACACGTAATAAAACTTTGTTCATCCATGCTCCCAAGAGTGCCATTTGGGTTACTTCCAGCTGGCCACAACAGTGGAAGGACTGAGTCTGGATCTCCCTACATGGTCATCATCTCACAATCCTCTACATTACTAGTCATTTTTATTACATTCATTTTATAGAGAATGTCTGCCAAAATCTGAAGTATGTTTTGCTGTATCTTTTAGATATAACCCACATTTCATTAGTAATATTGGTAATTTGTTTCCATTCTCATTTATTCATTATAAATCAAGGTAGAGTTGATCAATTTGATTGAATATTTCAAGGAAAACCATTTACTTTTGTCAAGTTTCCTTTTATTTCTCTTTTATATATCATTCCTTTGTACTTTTTAAATTTTTATACACTTATTGGAGGTTCACTTTGCTCTTCTTTTCCTGGATTGATGAGAGAGAAATGTAGGTCATTGTCTATACACATTTCTCCTTCACCAGAAAAAGCACTAAGAGATGTAAACTTTTCTCTATGTGCTGCTTTATTTTTATTAATATAATATATATGTAGAAATATGAATATGGATTTATAAATATAAATATTTATTATATATTTTTTAAAATTTACCTTCGGATTTATTTTTGTGTCACATAATTGGTAAATATATATTGCTAAATTTTCAAATATTTGGTTGTTTTTTATCTCTAATTCAATTCCATTATGCTTAGAGAACATCCTATGTAAAATTAAGTCTTTTTAAAGTCATGGATACTTCTTTAAAGGCTTTTATGTGTATAGTCTAAGGAAATCACTAATGAAAACCACAATGATCTATGACCATACAACTATAGAATTTCTAGAAAAAACAATTCCAGCAGCACTAAATGATTGTGACAATATTGCTAAACTAATATCTCCTGCATATTAGTGGTATTCAAGATGCTATGTTAATTCCCAAATTTTGAGTAGTTTCTTATAAAACTAATAAGCTGCAAGTCAACCATTCATTATAGACTGCAGAGAACTGAATGACTAGATCCAAAAGAGATTTGTACAGGAATGTTCACAGCAGATTTGTTCATTTTAACCAAGAAGTAGAGATGTTGCAGGTGTTCATCAAAGAAAAACTGATAAATAATATGTACTGTATTTATAAAATAGAAGAGTATAAAAATTTAAAACTAATAGACCCCTAATACACTAAACAATATAATGTATTTCAATAACATTATTTGAACTTATTGAAATAAGTCATACACAAAGCAGTAACTATCACACGAAGCAATTTATGTAAAGTTTAATAGCATAAACATTAGCGAATGAGAAAAATTAATAAATAACTGCCTACTAGCTGCCTCTGTGTGAATGGAGGATGTTTTTAGTACTAACTAGGAAGGAAAGAGAGAAATCACTGGTATGATGATAATATGCTCTATTTGATGAGCATTTTATTTAAAAATATCAGTGAAACATAAGAATTTATGATCAGTGTGTTTATCTGCAAAATTTTCCTAAAACAAAAAGACCTATACTTAAATAATTTACTGGCATGTATACTTTGATGTGCATTTCTTATTTCTCTTTTTTCCAGGTTTCTTATTTCTCTTTTTTCCAGATTTCATGTGCCCTAATTATTTAATAAACTACATAATATTTTAGATATAGGGAAACCATGCAACAAGTAAATAAAGACAAAAATAATAGGACATATATTTGAATAAATATTTTTATTTATTGATATCATAATCACATGCATTTGTTAATTGTAAGAATATCTATTTATCCATCTCTTTGTATCTTTCTGATTTTATAGACATTTGTAAGTGATTTATTTACATTATCTGTGGATTTAGAATATTATCATTATTGTCTTTACTATTTTGTTACCATACATAAAATAAAACAGCTACCAGAGTTGAGAGTTGTCAAGAACAGAAATCCTTTATTAAAAAATTGCAGAGTCTTTTTGGAAGCTAAAAATTAGCCAAGGTTGAGTAGAGATCAGAATGAGATGATGGTCTCTGGTAAGGACAGCCTGTTAAACATAGAAAAGTGTGCTGTAGTAACCAATGTATATATCTGTCCCATGCCTTGTAAAGCCCTCCTGTGTTTTGAAGTAATTAAATATCACCTAATCATTATAACTTCCCACTTTGAAATGCCCTGATTGTCTTTATAAACCACTGTTTCCCACCCACCATTTTGGGGCTTTCACTTCTGACATCCCCAGTTTGAGATTTCTCTGCTGGTGGTGTTTCTCTTCATT
Organism: Tolypeutes matacus; assembly: GCA_026826555.1. Classification (NCBI taxonomy): domain Eukaryota; kingdom Metazoa; phylum Chordata; class Mammalia; order Cingulata; family Chlamyphoridae; genus Tolypeutes; species Tolypeutes matacus. Next base: position 1,771,607 of record JAKSZT010054581.1, read on the forward strand.
AAAAATGTGGCTTTGATAATATCAGTTATTTCTTTCTTTTGACAAATTTGGCATTGCTTATAGGATCCTGAAAAGACCCAGGATGATTTCTGTGGCTGGTAAGTGATCAGGCATTGTACCTGCAGGATCCAATTATCCACTACTCTCTCTCCTCCAGCAGAGAGCTTAGGTAAGTGTCTCCCATATAAAGATTTTAGCATTTTGAGTTTGTGAAATGAATTGCTACATGGTGTGTCATGGGAACACAGTTTCAGGCACAAAAGATTCTCAGCAAATGATCATTTTATTACATACACAGCCCAAAGTGTCCATAAAAGCCAGGGAAGAGATCCAATTGTGGCCTGGGGAGGCCAACTGCATGGTTAATGTTTGGTAGATGATGACTTCATAGACCCAGCTTCATGTCAGAAATGAGGGATCCTGTGCAGTTCAAGTGTTGGGTTTTATACACCCCTTTGGGAAGGGGCCCTTTCACTGGGTAGCTTAGGACAGATTTTTTTACAGTTGAAACTTAATGTCTCCCCTGGGCTACAAAACAGAAACATAGCAAAATATCTGCTTACATGCCACCAAGAGGGAAATAAGGTAATAGGCAATGGCTGGGGATGGTCACTAAGTGTGTCCATGACTTCCTCAGAAGAGCTCTGCAAGGCTTATTGTTGGATTGGTTTTTTGTTTGTACCCAGTGTTTACTTTTTGAGTTTCTGGTTATATCTGTTGGGGTGGGAAGGGCATAGTATAGAGATTTTGGCACACCTTAAGACAGCTGTTTTCAGTGTTGGGGGCCTATATATAATTTTCATTTTTGGAACCTTTGGTTGAACATGGGCACTTTATAGTAAAAAATCTCTTATCTTCTCTCCTGAAAAATGCCCTAATGCCTATTTTCTCGCTATGGGCCCGGTTCATATTTGTTTCTGAATAAATGGGTGAATCTCACCAAGGATAATTTGAGTTTTCAGTGGCTTCTTGTGGAGTATTTGAATTAACCAAGGATGAGCATTTGAGGTGTGCACTTGAAAAAGAAATTCCTGGTCTCCACCAAAGTAGTGGAGTGCATACTTTGATTGGTATTCAGAAGTTCAAAAATCTATAATGATACTAAAATAGCCTTTTTAAAAGCTTCCTTATGGTATGATGCTAGATGTTTATTATAGAAAAAATTAAGTTATTATTTAATGAAACAGAAATTTTTAATAAAATTGATCTAAACAGTAATAGAGTTTTGTATAAATTGTCAGATTAAAGAAAGAGGCCAAGATATTTTGATACATTAAATTCTTAAGCTTATGCTAAATTGACCTTGCACAGTATGTAGGATATGGTTTCAGTGAGGAAAAAAAATAGTACTGTCCTAAAGCAAAGTCATTGGTTATTGAAAAATTAAAAAGATAAAAATGTATGATAAAACTTGAATGAATGAGAAAGTTATAAAGGGTTTGCAGAAAAATAATTTTATTTTCCATTGTCAAAGCTGGATAAGATATAAGATCTTTTAAAACAGTATATTCATGCAAACTTGAAATTTGAGTTTTCCTTCATTAAAATGACAGTATTTTCTGGGATTATTATCTGTCCTAGTAAGAGATTGTAAGTTTTATTTACCTTCTGAATAATTGACCCAGATGGCATTTATTCTGTGTCTTATCACAATAATTCACTGACACTCTTGTGGTCCTTATAATGGTCACAGTAGTTTAATAGAATCAAGTCATTTCCTTTTAAAATAACTGTGTTTGTAAATTATCATTCTACCTCCATAATGTTCTTTTAATATTTTATTGTCACTTTGGTTAAATGAGGAGCCAAGTATTGTTAACAGTGACCCATGACCATATTTAACATGTATAACAAACTTCCTGACAATTTTTACATTTTGCACTGCTAAAGTTTGTCTCCTTGATCACAAATTTCTTCAGGGCTTCTAGAAAATCACAAAGATTTCTTCTTTCCCCTTATAAAAAGGTAAATGATAAAGTAGTTAGGTTTATTTCATATTTTGGGACATGCATGGGGTGTGCTATCAAATTCAAAGGCATTTTCTAAGCTTATTTTGGTTAAATCTGAGTGGGTAAAAATGTTATTAATTTAAGAGTTTCAGAAACTACATGAAGTTCCTTGGTAGTTGTTAATGATTTTACCATCCATGAAATGTTCTGGTACTGATCTGCAAGATATTATATTAATACAACAGTATAGTGTTCTTGGTTATAATTTCAGTTATTCTCTATCATATGCTACATGCCACAAAAACAATCAAGTTTGCTCAGTTACATTGTATTACTCTGGTGCTTCCCTGAAAGAGCTTGCAATCAGCTACACATAAGAACTTTGACTTCAGGGGGAAAAGCGTTAATTGATAAGTTAATTTGGTGTATAAACCTTGCTCCATCTGTCAATTTCACAATCCTTGTGAAAATGAAAGTTCAAGATGATATCAAATACTTTGTCAACAGGGTCCTTTAAATATCTTTTAATGGACTTATCTTCACCACATCCAACTTTAAGCTTACACCCAATTACAATGAATCTTATCATTGTATGTTTATGAAAATCAAAATAAAAGTTTTAAGCATCCTCACTGGAGACATGGGTGTCAACAGAGACCAATAGTATATTCCAATCTGTAATTGGATGCAGTGGCTAGAGTATTCCTAGCTGTATAAAGGCAGTAGCTACTGCTGCAAAATTAGTTGAGGTTTCAATTAATTAGGTCAGGGGGCATACTTTGTAGTTAATAAAGCACAGTGTTTGCAGTTTCTAATCTCAAGAAAAACCCAGAATAGGTCAGCTCACATGCTGACCTTTTATGAAATCATATTGCTCTCCTTAAAATATCCAAATCCTCCATTGTAATACTTTAAATTAGGGGTTCTTAAGCAGGAGGTCATGGACCCACAAGAGGCCCATAGAAAGATTTCAGGGGACCTGTAGAAAGATTTCAGGGGGTCCATGAGCTGGAATTTTTTAAAAAATCAACTTATTATCTTTATTTTCTCTGACCTCTAACTGAAATCTAACATTTCTTTCTCTTATGAATGTATGAAATAAATTACAGTATTATTCCATGGTTTTCACCTGACTGGCAAAGGAGTCCATGGAACAAAAAATGTTAAGAACCCCTGCTTTAAATCCAGCACTCCATTGTCCCTGTCTGAAGGTGGGCATCAAGGTTTTGGACTTGTTGTTTTTCAGTTATCATACACAGGACAAGACTTGCAAAATAAAAAAAAAAACTTTGATTAACCTTGCTTTGATATTATTTGTAGACATGCCTTACCTTAAAACAAACATATAAATATGAAGCAGACTATGAAGTAACTGCTACAGCAGAAGCAATTAATGGTCAACAAGCACCTGGCCTCACCATGCCCTAGAAACCTGAGTTAAAACTTTTAATTAGAGGCTGTCAGTTAGCTAAAGGAAAATCTATTAACATTTATAATGAGTGTCCTATTGCATTTGGAGTCATTCATGATTTTGAAATTCTATGAAAACAAATGGGACTTCCTGAAGTCATTAGGAACCAAATAAAAATGACAAGTAAGTATATGAACTAATAGATGCATTGTTATCAGCTAAAAAAGATAAAACATAGAAAAATTTCTGTGATACAAATGAAGGCTCATACTCACAAAACTGATTGAGAATATATGAAAATATTTCAAACTAGCAGCTCAACAAATTGTGTAGACAACAAGATATTTTCCTTGAAAAATGTCTCTCATAAGACCTCTCCAAATGTGTTAGCTAACAGCAAAATATTTCTGAACTTTAAATAGAGAAATAATGTCAGCAGGGTTACAAATCAAATTCTGGGAATGGATTCTAGGTAGTGCTTGATAGTGCCCTGGTTGCCACAGAATCCCTAAAAGAACTACCTTTGAGCACTCCATGAAATTACCCATTATGGAATACAAAACAATGAAAGAGGACTTGAAAGTATATTGGTGGGCACTTTGATAAGGTGGTTCAAAAAATCTATAATCAAAGTCATATATGACATGCTCATATTACAGGCAAAATCATTGATGTATGTATGACCATAAACTTCATCCCCACAACTGGACTACTTGAACATTGGCTGATGGACTTTACCAACCCGTACTTTCAATGTGTTATAATTATTTACAGCTTGTGGTTTACATGTTTTCAGAGTGAGTTGAGGCATTGCCTTGTCCAAACAAGAACATTACAGCAGCAGGGAAAAACACTATTAAAACCAATTTCTAATGTAGGGAGCACCTTTTGAACTCTCAAGCAACCTGGGAACTCACGTCACTGGAAAGGCAATAAAAGTTTATCAAGTGGTTCGCATCCACAAAAATCACATCACTCATACCACATTACCAGGGGACTTAATCCTTGAGATATTTAATTAAAGTTTAAATATCAACTCACTGGTGCTGTCTTAGCCAAGAACATTTTCTTTGGTCCTCATGGTCCTGAGATCTACACCATCAGGCAAACTCCATTGACCTTACCTGAGATAATTTTAGGGCAACCCATGTATGTGGAACAGTTCACTAGAGAGGATCTGTGGCAGTTTGATGCAGGATGGACCCCAGAGAATTATGTCCTTAGAGGTAACCATATTCCTGTGAGTGTGAACATATTGTAGGTGAAACTCTTTGATTAGGTTACTTCAGGAAGGTATGACTCAGGGTGGGACTTAAAATCCTCTTACTGGAGTCTTTTATAAAAGGACTTATATGGAGAAAAAAAAGACACAGGTGCTCAGAGAGAAAACCAGAGAAGCTGAGAAAGAAAGCCATAGACAGAGAAAACAAGTTGAAAGCAATGGAGTCCAGAGGAGAAGGTAGAGACTGGCAGATGCCACCATGTGCCTTCCCATGTGACAGAGGAATCTAGAATACCTTCAGCAAGGTCTTTGAGGAGAGGGCATCACCAGATGATGCCTCAATTTTGACTCTTTTCTTAGCCTCAGAACAAAGCTTGCAAGCCAATAAACCTCCTTTGGAAAAGCAAGCCTATTTCTGGTATATTGCTTTCTACAACCTTAACAAACTAAAATAGGATCCAATGATAGTGCGATATTTTTCAGTACTGTAAGAAATTATTGGAATATTCTCAGGGATATTTTAAACAGGTGACAAAAGCTTTTACTGACCATCTACCACCCAAACTCAACTTTCCACAACCTGCAACCTGATAACCTCATATTCTAAAAAAGACAATGGTGAAAAACCAATATCTAGCCTAGCTTGAAATAAACTTATCATGTTTTAATAACTTTACATATAGTTGTCAAGTTAAAGGAATTGAGACTTGGTTACATACTTCCAAGCTAAAACTGGTGGCACTTACATAGTGGTTTTATGAAATGGTATTGTAGCAGCTTGGCAGTTTGATATAGTTATGAATTCAAAGATAGATTTTGATTTATGCTTGCAAACTGCTTTGTTCATCTGGGCATGAATAAGTTATGATTAGGGATTTGATTGGGCCATGTCAGTCTGGTGTTGAGCCCCACCCCTTGGTGGGTGGGGTCTCAAAGATAAAAGACATTGCAAAGGACAGAGTTGTAGTAGTTTTGATGTTGGGGTTCTAATGCTGAGTTTTAATGCTGGGGCCCAGGAAAGTAAGCACAGAGGAGCTTGGTCATGAGGAAGGATAAAAGGCCCAGGAAAAGATATAAGCCATTAACCTGACAGTTCACAGCTGGCCTTGTAGAGAAAGGCAATGCCTAGAGAGTTTGATAGTCTACAGCTGACCTTGTGGAGGGCACAGAGGAGCTGAAACTGGAGAGAAACTGAGCCCCAGAAAGAGAGGAACCCAAGAAGCCTGAACCCTGGCAAATGTTGGCAGTTGTCTTGCTCCAACACGTGGCAACAGACTTTGGTGAAGAAGAAATTTATGCTCTATGTCCTGGTAACTATAAGCTTCTACACCAAATAAATATCCTTTATATAGACCAACAGATTTCCAGTATTTTGCATCAGCACCCCTTTGGCTGACTAATACAGGTATATAACCTATAATTCAAATTAACCCAAATATCCCAGAAGCAGTTGACACCATCTGATGTGGCCAGGTACCACCAACATCATGGTACAAGAACCCTTACAACCAAGTTATTTGGAGGTTATGTGGGAGTTTTGAGTGATGAAGTGCAAACACAGATACCCAATAAGTTGCATTAAATGAAAAGTTTGTTAGATCATAGGGCCTGAATGGGGAGATTGAAGAATGAGTGTATTGGAGGGTCCCTGCTTACCTAACCAAGGCTTCTGTGAGGGTTCATAGAGGGGCAGGGAAGAGCATACATTTGTTCCAGGCTCTTGCCTTTATTGTTACCCAGAGGGGAAGGATAGCACTTTCCCATCGATCCTGGGAATTGATAGTTTCAAAATATGTGGTGCAGGAAACAGATGTAGGCAAGGCTGTCTGTAGGAGCTGAGGACAGCTTCTTATCATTCAAGCCATATGAAAATAGATGATTTGCAATAAATTATGCAGCAGAAAAGTGCAGCAGTGGCAATGGGGCAGTTGAGAAGTGATAGGGCTGATCTTAAACCTGAAGGTAGCTGTTATTATCTGTACCTATGAAAGTGCAGGTGTTGCTAGCTTTGGTTATACTCAGTGAAGGGCTAACTGGAGTGGTGGCTCAAAAGGGGAACTTATGACTAAGGGAAAGAAAATGAAGGTATCCCAAAATAATTTATTTTATGTCATTACACCAAAATTCCCTTGTTTGGCACCCTTGTGCTTTTATCTATTTTTATAATTTTGTTTTTACTCTTTTGTAACCCTCTTCAAAGGACTGTTTTCCATCCTTGGTGGATCACTGTCCTTCTCCAAGAATTTGCTCTCCAGGCAAAATAGCAAGAGGCAATGAAATGAGTGTATAAAAAACTATAGAGACAAAACAAACTAAAGCAGAACATATCAATATTCCCAGAGAAGGAAAAGAAGAAATGATCCTTCTTCTTTTGGTGAAACAATTACAGAAATAGTGTAAACTTAAAAATTATACCACATATGCAAGGCCAAAATCAGATGAACAAGAGCTGGGAAAATCTTATCAGTTAAATATAGGCAATCTAAAAGGCTAAAATAAATTGAACCAAATGTCAAAGAAGTGTTTTAACACAAAGCCAATCAACAATAAAATCCTAGGCAAGAGAGAGAAACTGCCATTCACTGTAAACTCATCGTGGCAGATGGAGACTTTTTAAGGATCCCAGAAAAATCATGTGTTCTTGGAGCTAATCCTTTCCTGTGGGTTTCAGAACTTTGATTGGATTTGATTCATTTGGGGGCCTTTGTTTGGATTCTTTAGTGCCCAGGATGGGTCTTGGTCCTCTTGCTGCAGTCCTTTGTAAATGGAGGACTAAAAGCAGCAGACACAGAGAACAACTTGCAGAGATGCAGTGAAGGAACCCAGCAGATCAAAGAAGAATATGGGAGAGAAGAAACCACAGAAAGAGAAGCCAGAAGCTGAAGGATGAGTCCCAGAAGAGAAAGAAATGCCTCCACATGCCTTGCCACATGGAAAATATCCAATATTGTCAGCAGCCAACATTTGGTGAGACAGCATTTATGAAGATGCCTTAATTTGAACATTTTCAAAGCCTCAGAACTTTAAGTTTCCATCCTAATAAATTTCCATAATAAAAGCCAATCTGCTTCTGAAATATTACTCCCGGCAGCTTTCAGCAAACTTAAACACTCAAAATAATCAAATGCCTAGACATAAGCAAAAAATAACAAGTCATACTAACAAACAAAAGTATATGGTCCGGTCAAAGGAACTAATTTGAACTTCAGAGGAGATGAAGTAAAATATCTCCACAGAGGTAAAGGATATTAAAAAGACCCTTGATGACCATAAAGAAGAAGTTGAAAGTCTAAAAATAACAGAAATTGAGAATGAAAAGCAAAATAGAAGAGATGAAACATACACTGGATACATACAACAGGAAATCAAACAGGCTTAAGAGAGAACTAGTGAAATGGCAGAAGAAAAATTGAAATCACAGTCAAATGAACCAATAGAGAAAAGAATTTTAACAAATGAACAGAGCCTAAGGGACCTATGGAACAACAAGAAAGAAGCACACCAATATACCATTATGGAGGTCCCAGAAGAAGAGTTACATTATAAAAGATTAACCTTACATAAAAAATGACTGCAACAAAGAAAAAGTGGGAAGAAAGGGACATAAAAGGAAAAAAAAAAAAACCAAAATAGCTGAAGTTAGCCCTACATTATCAGTTATTACACTGAATGCAAATATATTCATCAACCTTACCAAAAGACACAGATAGGCTGAGTGGATACAGAACAAATATAGAATTATATGATGCTTACAAGAGATTCATCTAAGACTCCCAAACACAAATAAGTTGAAAATAAAGAGATAAAGAATATTGTTTACAAATAGTAACCAAAATAGAGAAAGAATAGCTATACTAATACTGGACAAAATAGACTTTAAGTCAAAGACTGTCAAAATAGACAAAGGCCAATGTATATTAATAAAAGGATAAATCCACCAAAAAGAAGAAATGGAAATCATAAATATATTTGCACCTAACCACAGGACTCAAAAATACATGAACAAACATTGACAAACCTGTAGGAAGAAAAGGAAACTTCTGCAATAATACTTGGGGATTTCAATAAACCACTTTCATAAATGAATAGAGCAACTAGATAAAAGATCAATAATGACATGTATAACTTGAAAATGATGTAAGTGAACTATATCAAACACATAAACAGAAAACCTCCCAACATTAAAAGCCCAGGACCAAATATCTTCACTGGTGAATTTACCGAACATTCAAAGAAGAAATAACACCAATACTGTTCAAAAATTTCCAAACTTTGAATAAAAAGAACATTTCCCAACTAATTCTATGAGGCCAGCCTTACCCTTATCAAACAAAAAGAAAATTGCATGTCAATATCAGTCATGAGTATAGTTTTATAGATCATGAAAACCTACAAGCATATTTAAGTCAATACATTAAAGGAATTTTACAAAATGAGATTGATATATCATTACCAAATGAGATTTTTTCCCAATTTTGCAATCATTATGTATCTAACTAGAATGAAAGTTAGAAGAGAAAACATGGGACTGTAGAACATGATGACCGCTGTTGTGCAAAATGGACTGCAGTAAATACTCTTAGTATAAGAATATTCTTTCATGAATTATAACAAATATAAGACACTAATACAAAGTATTAATAACAGAGTATTTTATGGTAAAATACACCTACTATAAATTATGTACTGTAGTTAGTAGTACTATTTTAATAGTTTGTCATCAATAGTAACAAATATTCCACACTAATTCAAAGTGCCAATGATATGGGAATGCTATATTTTTACATGACATTTTTGTGAACCTTCTTCTCTAAAAAAAAATTAAAACATACAGTTTGTTAAGTGAAAAAAATACAAACATATGTTATTACATATTGTATCATTCTATTTATTCAAAATGTAAATCTAAATAAATCTGTAGAAACAGAAATAGAGTATTAGTAATGTAGGGCTATGGAAGTCTAGAGGAATTGAGAGGTGATTGTTAAGGGGTATGGGATTTTTAATTTTGGAGTAATGAAAATTTTCTAAAACTGTGGTGATGAATGCATAGCTGTGTGATTATACTAAAAGACATTTAATGCACACTTTAAATGGATATTATCTTATGTGCATATACTTCAATGAAATTACTTTCTAAAATAAAGTAAATTATTGTAATGCCACTGATTAGAAGGACAAAGAGTAGGAAAAACAAGGCATGATTATCTCACTTGACACAGAAAAGGAATCTGACATTTCTCACCCATTCCAGATAAAAACATTCAGTATATTAGTAATAAGATAAACACTCTTAACTTGATGAAGGGCATATATGAAGAGCCAACATTTAACATCATACTCTAGTGGAAGGCTGACAACCTTTCCCTACTAAGATCAGGAAAAGACATGGATACCCACTGCAACCACTGATATTCCACATTGTACTGGAAGTTCCAGCCAGAAAAATTAGAGCAGGAAAACCAGGCATCCAAATGGCAGAAGAAGAAATAAATTATTTGCTATTTGTAGATGACATGATGCTACACATAGATAATCTTTAAAAATCCTCAACAAAGTTACCAGTGGTAATAAATAATTTCAGCAAAGTGGCAGAATACAAGATCAACATGCAAAAATCAATGGTGCCCTAGTAATACAGAATCCAAAGAAGAAATAAAGAAATGAGGCTATTTTTTATAGCAACTAAAAGAATCAAATATCTAGGAATAAATTTAACCAAATATGTAAAACACTTGTACATGGAAAAGACAAAAAAATGCTGAAGGAATTTAAGGAAGACATAAATAAATGGAAGATATACTATGTTCATGTTTTGGAAGGCTAAATATTGTGAAGATGCCAATTCTACCCAAAGATCTTGTGTGAACAGAGCAAACGAGCTAATCAGCAACCGGTGAACCGGAGGGGGGATTTTGGTTGGGCAACGCAGCTGATTTCCCTAGCGACCCAGGGATAAGACCAGGGCCGCTGTGGAGCCAGGAGGAAGGGACACTTCCCAAAAAAGGGAGGGCTTGGTTGGAATACAGGGAAGGGTATTTTATATTTTTAGACATTGATCTGGCTGCCTGCAGCGCCCCATAGCTCTGGGGAGCAGATAAGCCGACCTGAAGCAGCATTAGGCTGAGAGCAGACGCGAATCTGCACTCAAACTGATTTACTGAGCAGCCCGGTGATGCTAGAGCTCGGCGCCAGAAGTGGTGGAATCCGCCCTCTTTAGCACTCCTCACTGACTAACATCAGAGCTTCAGCTAACGTGGGGAGTCCGGAAAGTGGGAGGTGCTTGATTAATTTCCAGGGGCCCAGCTAGGGACCCTTCCGTAAGGGGGTTGGTCTAGAGGAGGAATTATTTTGGGTCCTGCATTTGGCTAAAAAAAAAAAAAAAAAAAAAGTGAGGTCACCTCAACAATTGAAAAATAAATTCTTTTTAATTTAGTTTAATAGCTAAAAGCTGCTTCAGGACCTGCATATAGAACCCTGTGAGGAAATTCATTGATAAACACAAGTAGGCAGGAAGGATCCACGTGGACCCTAGGGGAATCATTGACCCCCCTTAGCTCTGTTTGACTGCTTGCCTGTGTGGATCTTTGGTTTCTCTCTGTTACTTTCTGGTCTATTGCTATTATTCCCGTTTTCCTCCCCCTTTCCTTTTTCCTTCTATTTTTTTTTTTTAAATAGGTGCTGCCAGCTGGTCGCTTATTTGCTGGGCTTCTTATTCAGTAATTTCCCACTCGCTATATATATTGATTCTGTATTACAAACTATCGCTTATCCTTCCTGCATCTTTCTGCCTTCTGTTTTCTGTTGTGGCTCTTAGAGACAACATTTTCTCATAGGCCCACAACTTAAGGGTGTCAATTTTATCACAACTATTTTGTTTTCTTCTTCTTCTTTTTTTTTTTTTTTATTAGTATTAACTTTTTCCTTTCAGACCTTTCTCTACTATTTCTCTCCCTCCTCATAATTCTAGCCTTCTAAATCACTATATATATATATATTCCTCCATTTGTTTTCCCAGTCCATTGCAGGAACTCCATATTTTTTCCTAGTACTCTACACTGCCTACTCAAGTTAAATATTCATCTCATTAAGTCTCATTTTGCCCCTCTTCTAACTTTTATCAATATTTCTATTATCCTTCTGCCTTTCTTACATCTTTTGATTCCTCTGGCCCTAACCTTTTGCCTTCAAGTGAACATAGAAAGAAGCAAGGAAATAAAATAAGAAGAAAAACTGCCAAAGAGAAAAATTAACTCACACGCAGAACCAACAGGTAAATAAAATTCTAGAGCATAGAGAAAAGCTAATCAACTGAACAATCCCATCAAGATAATATGATGACCAGAGGGCAACAGAAAAATACAAATGACTTTGAGAAACAGGAAAACATGGACCAGTCCAGTGCACAAAATAAAAACCAGGAAGCAATGCAGTACATCGAACAAATAATCAAAGCTATCCAAACAAATATCATGGACCAACTTAAAGAACTGAAGGAAGAGATTAAGGATATAACGAAGACACTGGGAGAACATACTGAAGAAATAGCTAACACACCTAAAAAGGTAATGGATATGATGGCGAACAAAGACACAAGTCAAGAAATGAAAAAGACGCTGGACTCACATGGCAGCAGAATTGAACAGGCAGAGGAAAGAATTAGTGATATGGAAGACAATACAGTTGAAATCAAAGAGATTGTAGAAAAGATAGACAAAGAGATAGAAAAAATCCAGTATGGTCTCAGGGAATTAACCGATAATGCAAGATGCACAAACATACGCATTATGGGCACCCCAGAAGGAGAAGAGAAGGGAAAGGGAACAGAAGGAGTGTTGAAGGAAGTGATGGCTATAAACTTCACAACTCTATTGAGAGAGATGGATGTGCAGATCCAGGAAACACAGCGCACCCCAAATAGTAGAAATCCCAACAGGCCAACTCCAAGACATATACTTGTCAAATTGTCCAATGCTCAAGACAAAGAGAAAATACTCAAGGCTGCAAGAGAAAAGAGAATCATCACATACAAGGGAAGCACAATAAGATTAAGTGCTGATTTCTCAGCTGAAACCATGGAGGCAAGAAGACAGTGGTATGACATAGACAAAACACTAAAAGAAAAAAACTTCCAGCCACGAATTCTCTATCCAGCAAAATTGGCATTCAAAAATGATGGAGAGTTCAAAATATTCACAGATAAACAGCAATTAAGAGAGTATGTCAAGAAGAAACCAGCACTTCAAGAAATACTAAAGGAATCTCTACAAGTTGAAAGGAAAAAACAAAGGAGATAGAGTTGGAGGAGAGTTTAAAAACAACTGAAAAGTCAAAAAGAGAAACAAAACAACATATAACATACATTAACCGAAAGAAAAAATGACTGAAGTAAGAAATTTGTTACGAGTAATAACACTGAATGTTAATGGATTAAATTCACCAATCAAAAGATACAGATTGGCAGAATGGATAAGAAAATATGATCCATCTATATGCTGTCTACAAGAAACCCACCTTCGGCCCAGGGATTCAAGGAGGCTGAAAGTGAATGGCTGGAAACCATTTTACAAGCTAACAATAGCCAAACAAGGGCAGGAGTAGCTATTCTAATATCAGACAAAATAGACTTTAAATGCAAAACTATTGTAAGAGACAAAGATGGACACTATATATTAGTAAAAGGAGTAACCTCTCAAGAAGAGAGAACAATCATCAACATTTACACACCTAATCGGGTTGCCTCAAACTAAGTGCGGCAAACTCTGGAAAAATTAAGAGGAGAAATAAATTCCTCTACAATTATAGCAGGGGACTTCAACACACAACTATCATCATTAGACGGAACATCTAAGCAGAGAATCAATAAAGAAATGAAGGCACTCAACAATACATTAGAAGATTTGGACTTAATAGGCATATACAGAACACTACACCCAAATACAGCGGGATTTACATTCTTCTCCAGTGCACATGGAACATACTCCAAAATAGACCACATGCTAGGCCACAAAACAACACTCAATGAATTCAGAAAGATTGAGATTATTCAAAGTAATTTCTCTGACCACAACGGAATGAAGTTGGAAATCAATAAGGGCCAGAGAAACAGGTTAGGCACAAGGATATGGAAGTTAAACAACACACTCTTAGACAAACAGTGGGTAAAAGAGGAAATTTCAAAAGAAATCAGTAACTACCTTGAAACTAAGGAAAACGACAACACAACATATCAAAACCTATGGGATGCAGCGAACGCAGTCCTGAGAGGGAAGTTCATAGCCATAAATTCATATATTAAAAAAGAAGAAAGAGCTAAAATTGAAGACCTAACTGCACACTTGGAGGAATTGGAAAAACAACAACAAACTAAACCTAAAGGAAGTAGAAAACAGGAAATAACCAAGATTAGAGCAGAACTAAATGAAATAGAGAATAAGAAAGCACTGGAAACAATAAACAAAACCAAAAGCTGGTTCTTCGAGAATATCAACAAAATTGACAAACCCTTAGCCAGACTAACAAAGAAAAACAGAGAAAAGATGCAAATACATAAAATAAGGAATGAGCAAGGTGATATCACTACTGACCCCACAGAAATAAATAGTATCATAAGAGGATAATTTGAAAAATTATATGCCAACAAGAATGACAACTTAGAGGAAATGGACAAGTTTCTAGAAACCCACAAACAGCCAACATTGATGAAAGAAGAAATAGATGAACTCAACAGCCCAATTACAAGTAAAGAGATAGACTCAGTCATTAAAAACCTCCCAACTAAGAAGAGTCCAGGACCAGATGGCTTCCCAGCTGAATTCTACCAAACATTCCGGAAAGAGCTAACACCAATTCTACTTAAGCCCTTCCAAAAAATAGAAGTAGAAGGAATATTACCTAACTCATTCTATGATGCCAACATTACCCTAATACCAAAACCAAATAAAGATACCACAAGAAAGGAAAATTACAGACCAATTTCTTTAATGAACCTAGATGCTAAAATCCTTAACAAAATACTTGCTAATCGCATTCAACAACATATCAAAAGGATTATACACCATGACCAAGTAGGTTTCATCCCAGGTATGCAAGGATAGTTCAATATAAGAAAATCAATCAATGTAATACACCACATAAACAAACTGAAAGAAAAAAATCACATGATCATCTCTATAGATGCCGAAAAAGCATTCGACAAAATACAGCACTCTTTCCTCATAAAAACACTACAAAAGATAGGAATAGATGGAAACGTTCTGAAAATGATAAAGGGTATATATGAAAAACACAAAGCTAACATCATTTTCAACGGTGAAATCCTAAAAGCCTTACCTCTGAGATCGGGAAGAAGACAAGGATACCCACTATCACCACTCCTATTTAATATTGTCTTAGAAGTACTTGCACGAGCACCGAGACAAGAAAAGGACATAAAAGGCATCCAGATTTGAAAAGAAGAAGGAAAAATTTCATTATTTGCAGATGACATGATCCTATACATAGAAAGCCCTGAGAAATCGACAACAAGGCCTCTAGAACTTATAAAGGAGTTCAGTAATGTTGCAGGCTATAAGATCTATGCTCAAAAATCAGTAGCATTTCTGTACACCAATAACCAGCAAACTGAGGAGGAAATCAGGAAAAAAATACCATTTAAAATAGTAAACAAAAGAATCAAATACATAGGAATAAATTTAACTAAAGATGTAAAGGACTTATATACAGAAAACTACACAACACTGTTAAAGGAAATCAAAGAAGACTTAAATAAATGGAAAAATATTCCCTGTTCATGGATGGGAAGACTAAACATCATCAAGATGTCTATCCTACCCAAACTAATCTACAGATTTAATGCAATCCCAATAAAAGTCAACACTATATTTTTTAAGGTACTGGAAAAACTAACCATAAAATATATTTGGAGAGGCAAGAGGCCCCGAATTGCCAAAGATATATTGAAAAAGAAAAATGAAGTTGGAGGTATCACATTACCTGACTTTAAAACATACTACAAAGCTACAGTGATCAAAACTGCGTGGTATTGGCATAAGGATAGACCTACTGACCAATGGAACCGGATTGAGAGTTCTGATATAGATCCTCGCATATACAGTCATCTGATATTTGACAAGGCCACGAAACCCACTCAGTTGGGAGAGAGTGGCCTTATTAACAAGTGGTGCTTGGAGAACTGGATATCCATATCCAAAAGAATGAGAGAAGAATACCATCTCACACCTTTTACAAAAATCAACTCAAGATGGATCAAAGATCTAAATATAAGAGATAAAAGCATAAAAACCTTGGAAGATAATGTAGGGAAGCATCTACAGGACCTTTTAATAGGAAATGGTTTCATGAACCTCACAGCCATAGCACAAGCAGCAAGAGAAAAAATTGATAAATGGGATCTCCTCAAAATTAAAAACTTCTGTACCTCTAAGGATGTTATTAAGAAAATAAAAAGGCAACCTACCCAATGGGAAAAAATATTCGGCAACCATATATCTGATAGGAGCCTAATATCCTGCATATATAAAGAAATCCTTCACCTCGAAAATAAAAGGACAAACAACCCATATAAAAAATGGGCAAGTGACCTGAAAAGACACTTCTCCAAGGAAGAAATACAAATGGCTAAAAAGCACATGAAAAAATGCTCAACATCACTTGCTATCAGAGAAATGCAAATCAAAACTATAATGAGATACCATCTTACACCCATCAGAATGGCAGCTATTAAAAAAACAGGAGACACTAAATGTTGGAGAGGATGTGGAGGAATAGGAACTCTCATCCACTGCTGGTGGGACTGCGGTATGATCCAGCCACTGTGGAGGACAGTTTGGCGGTTCCTTAGAAAACTAGCAATAAATCTTCCATATGATCCATCAATTCCACTGCTGGGTATATACCCAGATGAACTGAAAACAAAAATACAAACAGATATATGCACACCAATGTTCATAGCAGCATTGTTCACCATTGCCAAAAGTTGTAATCAGCCCCGGTGCCCATCAACAGACGAATGGATAAGCAAAATGTGGTACATACATACAATGGAATATTACTCAGCTGTAAGAAGGAACAAAGTGCTAACACATGGAATAACGTGGATGAATCTTGAAGACCTTATGTTAAGTGAAGCAAGCCAGGCACTGAAGGATGAACAGTATATGACCCCACTGATCTGAACTGAAGAAAGTGAGCAGTCTCTGAGAACCATTGTCTGAAAGATAGGTTAACAAAGTAGTATAAGAGAAGAGCAGGCTTTGAGCCATCACCCATATGGACATAATCTATGGTAAAGGGATAGAGTGTGGTTGCATGTTGGGGTATGGGGCAGATGAGTGGTGGTGTTCCTGGGTTTGGTGGTGCAGCCCTGGGGGGTGAGTGGATTAGGAAGGGCTGGTTCAAATCCCCAGGGCATGTAAATATGAATCTTGACATTCCATGGGTTGGGTGAGGGGGGTATCACGGGCCCTGGGGGGCTGGGGAGAAGGGAACAGTCAAGATCTAATGGGTTGTTTGGTGGTCATGGGGAAGGTTTTTCATTACCTTACAGTAATGGACACAGGACATGGTAAATATCATCCAAATTATTAAACTGTATCATCTAAATTGTAAACTATAATGTAAATCACTGACAATGTTTAGTTGCTATATTTTGCTATCTGCATAACAGTTATAACAATGCTAACAACCAAAAAAAAGGGGTGGTAGTTAATATGGAGTGGGGAAGGGGGGTGGTTTGGTATCTGGGAGTCTCTGGCACTCCGTGTGTGACTTTGCTGTGACCTAAAACTTCTTTGAAAATTAAATGAATAATTGGGAGACAATGGGGATTGAGAGGAGGAAGGTGTCATGGCACACCAGACAACCGATAACACAGTGATAAAGGGAAGGAAAAAGGGAAAAAAGAAAAGAGAAAGGAAAAAAAATGGAAAAAAAATATTTTAAAGGCATTTCCGTTGCTTTTATGCCCATTTTTTGAATGTCCCAATTCACTAATTATATTTTATTTTGTTTTGTTCTTTGTTTGATTATTTGTTTTTTTTTCCTTCCCTCTTTTTTCTTTTTTTTTCCCCTGAGTTTCCTTATGTTTGTCTCTTGCATGTAAGCTTATCACACTTGTTTCTTTTTCCTAGTAAGTGTATTTGATTATTTTAAGGACTAAATGTTCATGGAGGATTTGGATCACAGAAGGGTTACAATGGGTACTGCAGGGAATTATTGGGGGGGGTGTCTGAGGGGGGTTTCATGGGGATTGGTTCATCCGAATATACGTGAAAGATATACAAAATCATTCAAAGGATTGGGGGATGGGGCATGGTCACGATGGGTGGATAATCACACAATAAATGAGGGAATCTGAATTCCTAGCCTGGAGAGCTCTGCCACAGTCTCCAAGGGAGCACCAATAGTCCTCTGAGTGTAGGGATACTGCCTGTCAAAATAGGATGACCGACTGATATGTTTTTTTTCTTATTGATAACTACCCTTGTGAGTCATTGCTCTTGTAAATGAGACTTAGCCTGCAGTTGTAGGGTGCCTAAGGGTTGCCACCTGAGAGCCTCCTTGTTGCTCAAATGTGGCCTCTCTCTAAGCCAAACTCTGCATATGATTGCATTACCTTCCTCCCAACGTGGGACATGACTCCTGGGGATGAGCCTCCCTGGCAATGAGGGATTAATACCAAGTGCCAACTGGCAAGACAACTGGAAAAAGACCTTGAATAAAAGGGGGAAATGGTAAAGACAAATGAGTTCAAGTGGCTAAGAGACTTCAAAGAGAGTTGGGAGGTCATCCCAGAGGTAACTCTTATGCACACCTCAGTAGGAGCTCATAGAACATCTAAGTGCCTATCACCCCACTCAGTGGGGTTCCTGAGAGCTCCGGAGACACCCTGGTCCTTTATAACGGGGAATAGCCCCAGAGACTGATGCCTTATCAGTGGATTCTATTTTGGAATCTGTTCTCCTGAGAGTGACAGAATTAGACTCAAATAAGTCCTCCGTGCACATGGTTCACCAGTCCCTTCTATTCAAACATATATGTGATGCTGGAGTTTTTAGGTATACTTCCAGAGACTGGAGCCTTCCGCCTACCTATGTGCCAGGTGTGCATGAAATATAGGTGATGCTGCATCTCCTACCCTACAGCTCAATGGACTCATCCAAGTCACCTGGTGAGGAGACAACGATGGGTAATGTCCATCCCAGGGAATGGAGACGGCCAGCATCTGCAGACAGGATCATCCCACCCACCGTATCCATGGGATATAAGCCCTCTCTCACTTGGAGTTGGAGTGGACAT
>JAKSZT010054581.1:1790907-1806233 GCA_026826555.1 Tolypeutes matacus
AAATCCCCAGGGCATGTAACTGTGAATCTTGACATTCCATGGGTTTGGAGAGGGGGGTATCATGGGCCGTGGGGGGCTGGGGACAAGGGAACAGTCCAGATATAATGGGTTGTTTGGTGGTCATGGGAAGGTTTTTCATTACCTTACAGTAATGGACACAGGACATGGTAAATATCAGCAAAATTATTAAACTGTATCATCTAAATTGTAAACCATATTGTAAATCACTGACAATGTTTAGTTGCTATATTTTGCTATCTGCATAACAGTTATAACCATGCTAACAACCAAAAAAAAAAGGGGGCGGAGTTAATATAGGGTGGGGAAGGGGGGCTGGTTTGGTATCTAGGAGTCTCCGGCACTCAGTGTGTGACTTTTCTGTGACCTAAACTTCTTTGAAAATTAAATGAAAAATTGGGAGACAATGGGGATTGAGAGGAGGAAGGTGTCATGGCACACCAGACATCCGATAACAAAGTGATAAAGGGAAGGAAAAAAGGGAAAAGAGAAAAGAGAAAGGAAAAAAAAATGAATATATATATAAATATATATTTTAAAGGCATTTCATTTTCTTTTTTGCCCATTTTTTGAATGTCCCAATCCACTAATTATATTTTATTTTGTTTTGTTCTTTGTTTGATTATTTGTTTTATTTCCTTCTCTCTTTTTTTTTTCCCCTGAGTTTCCTTATGTTTGTCTCTTGCATGTACGCTTGTCACACTTGTTTCTCTTTACTAGTAAGTGTATTTGATTATTTTATGGACTAAATGTTCATGGAGGATGTGGATCACAGAAGGGTTACAATGGGTACTGCGGGGGATTATTGGGGGGGGGATTCATGGGGATTGGTTCATCTGAATATACATGAAAGATATACAAAATCATTCAAAAGATCAGGGGACGGGGCATGGTCCCGATGTGTGGATAATCACACAATAAGTGAGGGAATCTGAATTCCTAGCCTGGAGAGCTCTGCCACAGTCTCCAAGGGAACAACAATTGTACTCTGAGTGTAGGGACAGTGCCTGTCAAAATAGGATGACACACTGATTTTTTTTTTATTATTATTTTTTATTGATGACTACCCTTGTGAGTCTTTGCTCTTGTAAATGAGACTTAGCCTGCAGTTGTGGGGAGCCTAAGGCTTGCCACCTGAGAGCCTCCTTGTTGCTCAAATGTGGCCTCTCTCTAAGCCAAACTCAGCATATGATTGCATTACCTTCCCCCCAACGTGGGACATGACTCCTGGGGATTAGCCTCCCTGGCAACGAGGGATTAATACCAAGTGCCAACTGGCAGCTTTGCACAGTGGCGGTATTGTAGCCAATGAGGTTTATACGAGGTACGATTATTGCTAATTGAAAACTTTTGCCAAGTGCCAACTGGCAACACAACTGGAAAAAGACCTTGAATAAAAGGGGGAAAGGTAAAGACAAATGAGTTCAAGCGGCTAAGCGACTTCAAAGAGAGTCGGGAGGTCATCCCAGAGGTAACTCTTACGCACACCTCAGTAGGAGCTCATAGAACATCTAACTGCCTATCACCCCACTCAGTGGGGTTCCTGAGAGCTCCGGAGACACCCTGGTCCTATATAATGGGGAATAGCCCCAGAGACTGATGCCTTATCAGTGGGTTCTATTTTTGAATCTGTGCTCCTGAGAGTGACAGAATTAGACTCAAATAAGTCCTCCCTGCACATGGTTCACCAGTCCCTTCTATTCAAACCTATATGCGATGCTGGAGTTTTTAGGTATGCTTCCAGAGACTGGAGCCTCCCGCCTACCTATGTGCCAGGTGTGCATGAAATCTAGGTGGAGCTGCAACTCCTACCCTATAGCTCAGTGGACTCATCCAAGTCACCTGTTGAGGAGACAACGATGGGCAATGGCCATCCCAGGGAATGGAGAGGGCCTGCATCTGCAGGCAGGATCACCCACCCACCATATCCATGGAATATAAGCCCTCTCTCCCTTGGAGTTGGAGTGGACATCACCATCCCAGTCGCCTCTGGATTGGGGGAAGAACTATGGACTAGAGTGGACTTGATGGTATTCTCTTGTTCACATATGGTGATTCTAGCAATGCAAGAAATTATAACAATGAGGTGGAGCCAGTGGCCACTTGACACTTTTGGGGTAGGGAGGGGATGAGCAGTTGAAAAACAGTGGCTTCTTTGGGAGTTGGAGGTTGTCCTGAGTACTGTTGTGGCAACGGATGTAGGCCATTTTAAATCAGCACACACCACTCAGAACTGAGTGGGAGAGAGTGTGGTCTACATTGTGAACTGTGGTCTATGGTTAGTGGCAAGGCTCCAGGATGTGTAAGTTCATTGAGAGTGGTGGGCCACACTGTGGGAGATGTTTGTGTGGGATGTGATGGGAGGTGTGGGAGGTGGGCAACATGGGAATCCCAGTGGGTTCCATGTAATATTTTGGGTAATCTAAGCACCTCTTAAAATATATGTATATTTATATATATAAACAACATTTTTGTAAGCAAATACACATATATGCATATATATTTATATATCATTTTGCAAATGTTTGTATGTATTGTGAGAATTTTTATTTTTACCCATAAAAAATATATATATATGTATATATATTGAAGATGCCAATTCCACCCAAAGTTATGTAGAACCTCAAAGCAATTCCAACAGAATTCATAGCAGAAATAGAAAATCCATTCATCAAATTTATATGGAAGGATAAGGGGTCTTGGATAGTCAAACCATCTTGAAAAAGAAGTAAAAATTTCAAGGATTTGCATTGTTATCAATCACCATATTGCTAGTAGAGGGACAAAAGTATAGACCAATGGAATCAAGTTGAGAATGCAGAAGTAAATCCTTGCACCTTTGTACAATTGAACTTTGACCAAGGTGATAAGTTGAATCAGAGGAGAATGATTAGCGTCTTTAAAACAACTGTTGTGAAGAGAACTAAATAGCCATAAGCAAAATAATGAACACTGCCTCATACCTTATACAAATATTAACTTACAATGGGTCAAAGACTTAAATATCAATCTTGAAAATCCTGGAAGAAAACAGGGAAACATAGCCAGAAACCTGTGTTATGAAGTGGTTCTTAGGCGTCACACAAAACACAAGCAACAAAAATAAATAAATGGGACAACACCAAACTTATAAATTTTTGTCCATTCAAGGATTTTACCAAGAAAATATAAAGACAGAATGGGAGAAAGATATTTGGAAACTATATATATAAGATTTTAATATCCACAATAGGTAAAGAACATCTGCAACTCAACAACATAAAGATTCATTACTCAGTTGAAAATGGGGCATAGATCTGAGAAGAAATTTCCCTGAATCAGATAAACAAATTGGTAATAATCATATGAAAATATCCTCAATATCAATAGTCATCAGGACACTGCAGATCAAAACCACAATTAGATACCACCAATATCCACAGAAATGGCTACTATTAAAATTTGATGAGGGCAATATAAAAATCGCTTCAAGTTCTCTGAAAGATATAGGCACCTCTCAAGATATTCACACCAAAGACTAGTCTTTTCCATATGATGGCATTATTAAATTTAGTTTAAAATACCTCAAATATTTTAAAAAATGACAATGTGGAATTTATTTTAAGAATAATGTATGAATTTATCAAAAGTGGTATTGGGTATAAAAAAACACAGATAAGTAAAATTCACTAGTGTAGATGTAAAAAAAAGCAAAATATACAATCAAATAAAAATGATATAAGCTAGATAATTTTAGGCAAATATATTAAGCATAAGTTAAACTTTAGGAATTCATTTTTAATAATTCTTTGACCCATTAATTTCTTGCTTGAGAACTCAAAACATCTGCTGAAAATTCTACCTAGGAAAATATTAATCTCTCCATTCCACAGACTATATGTGATTTGGTTTATGAACAGGGGCACCATAGAATAAAACATGGGTACATGTGTATATGGCTTTGTTCCACATTTTGTTACAAGCTTCCAAAGAACACATACTAAGCTCCTTTGAAAATATATAAATATATGACTTAATCAGAAAATCAGACTATACTCAGGCAATGGAAGCACATATAGCCAGTACAGAAGACTCAGAAAATTAAACATTTGGAGAGAATATCTGAAAAAAATTGAGGTATATCATATAAATATTGGTAGGTCACATTTAATTATGTTAAAGGAAACCTGAATATTGCCCCAGGATTATGGACATACCTCTAATTAATACATGATGATGGACAAGTGTGTAATAAACCAAAATCTCTTTATTTTTATAGAAGTGTAGAATTCATAAGGGATACAAGCAGTGGAAGAATTCATAAAAGATTCAAGCAATGTTAGAAATTACATTGGAATCATTAAATTGGAGAATTACATTGGAATTATATTAGAGAATTACATTGGAAGAATTACATTGGAGAATTACATTGAAAAATTCAAGAATTCGTAAGAGATTCAAGCAATGGAAGAAATTACAACATTAATGTGGAGACAGTGGCCATTAGATGCTCTGGGGGCAGGGAGAGGAAAAAGCAGTTGGAATACAGGGACTTTTTTGGGACTTGGGAATTGCCCTGAGTAACAGTGCAATGACAGAAAAAGGCCATTTTATATCATCATATAACATGTAGAACTGTGTGGGAGACAGTGTGGTCTACAATGTGAATTATGGTCCATGCTTAATGGCAAAGCCCCAGGATGTGTTTATCCATTGCAGGTGATGTGCCACACTAATGAAGGATGTTTAGGTATGAGGTTGTGGGAGATATGGGAGGTAGGACATATGGGAATCCCTATATTTTTTGGATAACATTTATGTAATCTAAGAATCTTTTAAAAAATAAAAAATAATTAAATTAAAATAAATAAAGTATGTTAGAGAAAAAAAAATAGCATACTTGTAGCAGCAATACATAACAAAGTATACTACCTGAAGCTTCCTGTACTTTTGAAAACATAATTAATAGAATTAATATGGCCTCTATTCTCAATTTTTTGGCACTATGGAATTTTGTGGCCCATTAAACTCTTAAAAATATTGAAGACCCAATTGAATAATGTGGCATATATATGTGCCTATACATATTGAATATTAAGATATTAGAAATTAAAAGTGATACAAGTATAAATACTTATTTAATTTCTTAAAACTAATGAATTCTTTATATATCAATGCATTAATACATTAATGTATTTTGTGCAAAATGGGGTCATTTCTAAAACCTCTCCTGTTAGGAAAGAAATGGAATCTCTTATCTGCTTCTTCATTCATACTATGAAGAAAATATGGTCACACACAGATATATTGCTAAAAATGAGAAGAAGGATTTGAGTAGGACTTTTAATCATTAATATACTTTCCTAATACTAATATTCCACAAGAAATGGAATAAGTGGTGATATATAAAGAATAATTTCAGTTTATAGTCTGAGACCATATTAAAGAACTTTCATCTTATGTAAAATTTAAATCCATTAATTAAAAGTATTGAATTTTTTCACACTCATGCATGATTTTGTAGCACCATATATTGTTCATCTAGAAACTATTGGTTTACATAGAGATGGTGAAATTTCAAATATGAAACATTTCTTATGCAATAAAAAAAACACATTTATTTATATAACTAACCATTCTATTGTATAAGTCTTTAAGCATTGGGAGGCTTCAAAGTTTATGTAGGGGATAATTTTTCTAAAATTTTAGTTTTAATGAAACCCAAATTTTATCATTTGCATCTAATTTTTTAATTTTTTTCTTTACAATAATTTTGATAGTTGGAGTCTTTCAATAAACTTTTATTTCATTACTGATATTTGATTTTGTTCTATTTAATTCCTGATAAATCCAAATAGAATTTAATCAATTTGGTAGAACTTTTCAAAGAGAAACAAACACTTTGATTCTGTTAGCTTTTCCTTTTCTTTGTCTATTTTTTATATCATTGATTTCTTCTCTTTCCTTCACTATTCTCTTCCATCCACTTACTAAAGGATCACTTTCTTCCCTGGTTTTTTCAGTTATAAATGGTGGCCATTGTCTTTAGAACTTTCTCCTTTTCTAGTATAAGCATTTACAATTTTACAGTTCTCTCTATGCACAGCTTTCCTCCCCCTATTCTATCAACTTTTATGTATTATATTTCCTCTATCATTGAATTAAAAATATGTTTAATTCCTTGTGATTTTTTGATGCAAAAATTGCTTAAATGTATTTTACATTATTTAAAATGTCTATCTCATTGATTTCTAATTTAATTAGACAGAGAACATATTCTGCAAAATTTAATACTTTTAAATTCATGCAGACATGATAAATGGCTCAGTATGTTTTGCACTTTGTAAATTCTTTAAGAAAAATTAATTTCAAACAGAATGATAAACTAGTACCTAACTCCAGAGTATCAAAATTAAAAATTCTATCAATACAAAATTATGGTAATGATCAGATCAACTTAACTTCTAATGCATTTTAGATATAATGTTATATTATTTCATAAAGTATCTAGCAGTTTTTGATAAAACTAAATATCTTCTGTTAGTATGGTCTTCATTATGTATCCCAAGAGAACTAAATGCAATCATGAAAAAAAATATGTAGGAGAACATTCAAAGGAGCGTTATTCATCCTAAATTAAAAAATAAGAAAGGTGCAAGTATCCGATAAAGGGAAAAGTATAAACATCTGTGAATAATTTATACAATATTATATTACTCAGATTTTAAAAAGGGCTATGGATACGCCCAAGAACATAGATCAATCTCAAAATATTAATTAGAATTTTAAAATATTTACACAAAGGAAGGACTATTACATGCTGTAGTTTAACAAAAAACTTAGAGCAAGAAAATCCACAAATGAATAAATAAAGAGACTAATTGTTTTTCTTAGTAAGGAGGACAATATGAATATTTTTTAGGAAAATTGGAGGAAATATGATGGTAAAATGCTTTATTTTCTTGGGGATGGGGTTATAGGGGTGGTTATGCTTCTCAACACCATTGGATATATAAAATTAATGTTCATGCATGTAACTGCTTCTAAATGTTGCCTAAAATTAAAAAAACACAAAATTGATTTCAGTTAATTATAGGAATGCAGACTTGTTTAGGAATGAACAGATTTGATGAATGCAACTTACTTGAAAAGCAAGTAATTAAAAATAAATATATATATGGATAGATGAAAAGAATGATGCATATGTGAAGAGATATATGATAAAGCAAATTGGTCATAGCATAATTTGAGATAAAGTGATGAGTATGTATGTATTCTCTCTATAATTATTTCATCATTTATATATGATATTTTCTCTGAATGAAATGAAAAAAATGTATGAATTGAAATAAATTAACACTTTTTAATATATGTGGCATGTCCACTGATAAATAAGCAACAATTACTGATTTTAAATTTTAGAACTCTGGATTTATTAAAGATAGATAGATATAATTAGGAATTCTACATAGCAAAACTGATAGGATGAAGTTAACTTTCTCTTCTAAATATGCAACATTTCATAACATTTTCCTTACAATTATCTTAAAGTCAAAACTTTTAAAAAGCATTCTGTATAAGGAGGATTTTAAAGAACAAAATGAATATCATGTTATAAATGAATATATTATATAATGTCATAATTAATAAAAAAATACTCTAAAGTACATTTCTATGAAAAGCACATAGTCATCTGAACAATTTGGCATTTGTAAGTGTTCAATGTTAATGCACAATGCAGTTAGACAATGAGTATATTAGGTGTATTAGATAATTGTGAAAATAATGTTATTTCCTAAAACATGATATGAAAATAAAATATTTTTATCCAGTAGATTTAAATCTTAGCTATTCATCCTTCCTTTGTAATCTTCTTATTGAAAATTCTCCATGCACTATAATATAAAAATGTTTTAAACATTGGAATATATGCATTGAGTAAAGAAACACAAAAACAGGTATAATAGGCATATTGTATTTGAAATACATATTAAATGACCTCACAACTTATGTACATTACAATAATTTATATCACATGAAAGCTGGTCTGTATTATTAATTTAAAAATTACAGTGATTTAGAATATAAAATTTAATTTCATGTTCTTGTTTAGACCCAGCAATTACAAATACAAAAAAAAGTAAAGCAGTATTTTACCCTTGAGATATATGTTTATTTAATCTATCATGTCTCCCTATTTATCTAGCTATCTAGCTATCTAGCTACCTATTTCTGTATATCTATCATATCTAAGGCTATGTATGTACATGTGT
The DNA here is from genome assembly GCA_026826555.1 of Tolypeutes matacus. NCBI lineage: Eukaryota > Metazoa > Chordata > Mammalia > Cingulata > Chlamyphoridae > Tolypeutes > Tolypeutes matacus. The sequence continues at coordinate 1,799,178 of JAKSZT010054581.1, forward strand.
GCTTTTGTGTGTGCATGTGAAGATGTGTGTGATTATATGGTTATAGTAATGTATTCATTTTTTTCTGGCTGAATTGAAAAATATTGCTAATGAATAATATAAGTTTAAAAAGCGAAAGAGTGGAAATATCCTTAAGGTGTGAAATTCAAAATCAAATATGGGTGAGACCCTGAAATGCATGGCAGAAATATAGAGACAAATAGAAACAGACACATTGGTTGAAGAGATAAATTTTCATAGGGCAGCATCTCATCCCTAGGTGAGCACAAGGCTCTAACTCCAAATCCAAAGAGCACCAGACATTACACCAAAGAAAGTGAAAGGAAAAAAAAAAAAAGAAAAAAGAATACTGAATTATTTTTTGTTTGTTTTTTGAGTGCATATTTATTAGCATTTCTCAGTAGACATTTTAGTACATTATGATGCCATCTCCACCTTTACCATCAGGTCAATTCTGCAAGTTCACTTGTATCATATGACTTAGCCTCAGACCTCATTTCCTTATAAATATCACAGGTCATGGGAAATAACACAATCACAGCATAATGCTTTTAATAAAGAAAACATTATATAAGGTAATTAGGTATATGTATATGCTCACATAAAAAAAATTGTATCTACACTTTTGCATGCACAAATGGAATGTTTCAAGGAAATGTAGAGGTAATTAAAAATATACCAGTTTAATAAACTCAGAGGAATATCTATATGTGTATATGTATATACATAAATATATCTGAAGTATGAATAGGGTGTGATGGAAAATGTATAATGAGATGATAAATCTTTCAGACATATATAATGACTGAAATAAGTGAAAAATAAGAGAAGTAATCAGTGACTAGAAAACTTAGAGTACTAATGATATCAAATGTAAGATATGGACTATAGTTAGTAAGATTTTGATGATATTTTTTTCATAATTTTTAAAAAATGGCTCAAAACAATGCAAGGTGTTGGTGGTGGGTTGATGTATGGGATCCTTGTATGATGTTATACATGTTTGTTTTGTAAGTTCATAATTTTTACTATATACTTATTGTTTATGTATGTTCATGTATGAATGATATATTTCAGTAAAATTTTTAGAAATCTAAAAAAAGATAAAAAGATACTATTGGGAAAATAGGAAAAAAATAAATACATAGCAAAGGATATTGATTGAGAAATGCCAATATCTTGAAGGAATAATAAAACAGAGAATGTGAATGAAGAATAGTACAAAATAAATATTGTTAGGAAGGAAGGAAATCTTCTATTTGAAAAAAGATGGGATTCAAAAGTATCCTACAAACTGAATCATGTATTTCAGAGATGATCTTACCCAAGAAATTATGAATCTGATTAGTGGACAAAAAAATGTCACAGTGGTCAATTATTAGAAACTTTAATGTCTACTTGTACTTCTCTAGTATAAAACATGAATGAAACCACTATGAGAGTTCCACATAAAAAAACATAGAAGTAAGAAATTAGCATCATAGTTGAACATAAGGCATATAATATAAACATTACAAATTAGAAAGGGAAGATAGATGTGGGAGAAATATTTTTTAAAATATGGAATTTGATAGAAGTTATGTTAAAGAAATTAGGCATTTAAATATAAAAATATATCTCCGAAGTTTCCACAAACTATTAGAGTGATGTAAAAGAGTGCAATATATAATGACCTCATTTTATTATCACATATATGTACATTACTGAAAACTAAAATATTAAATAATGTAATCCATGATAAAGCTTAAAGGAGAAATATTTTGGGATCATTTCCATGGACTGAGAACTTGTGTTACAATTAAATATTCATTCATGATGGAAAATTTAGCAAAGATTAAAACTGTTAAATTTTCACTATGAGAAAAGGTGGCAAGCAAAAAGAAATTCTCCTAAGTCAAACACCACAGGATTTAAGAAATACGATATGGAAGCATCACTTGATATGTCATCAGACAAATAAGACCACTCTAACAACTTTTATTAAGCAACATATTGAAGCAAGAAAAATAAAATAAAATGTACGAGAGTTCTAAAGAAGCAAAAGAACAGCATATAGCAGAAAATATGATTGTAATTATGGAAGATAAATTACATAGATAATTGAAAATACTATTGAATAGGCATTAGGAAGGTGATTTTATGCAAAATACAATTAAAATTGTCAATAAGAAAATATCAAACATGTGTAAACTACTAAGAAAAATAGAAAATGAAATATTAAAGAAGTAACTGACAAAAGCATGAAATTACATATATATGCAAGTGTGTGTGTGTGTATGTGTGTTTACATATAATAATTTTGTATCTGTACTTTTTTATGAGAAAAATAAATCTAATACTAAGAAGATTTAACATAAATTATATATTTGTATGTGCATATTCAAGCATTAAATAATCACTTAGTATATAAGAAAATATTTTAAGAAAATTTTTCTTTGTATAGACATAAAATAAAAATGTTGAACAAATGTAGCAGTAAATGTTTGTCTTGCTCCTGAGATAGAAATGATATTGGAGATAATTTTTTTAAAGTCTAGGAAATATTCATCAAGAAAAATAAGTTTCAACTCTCATATAAGTTACCTCATAATGCCATATAAATTTTTAAAAATCACTCTTAAAAAGAGTAATGTATAACATGAGAATCATAAAATTCAATATCTGAAGATGTGAACTTCCAATTTTTAGGAATATCTGAGAAGTGTTGATAGAACATTCTACTCTGTGAGGGGATCCTGAACATGGTTCTAGTCTAGGTAGCAGAACTAATGAGCCCACCTGTCAGCGAAACAACAGCTACCCATGTATACAGATGCAAAAGAGTAATAAATAAAATTTTAAAAATATTTTACTGGAAAAATCCATGCATTAATCATTCAGTAAAAATAAGGAACCATTTAAAATGTTATAAAATATGCATCGAGCAAATAGAAGAAAACAAGTAAACAACGAGCATTTAATTTCAAGTATATTTTCTTGATCTCATCCATATATTAATTATAATATCCAACATGAAATAATTAGTAACTAAAGATCAAAAATTAAATGAAAATAAACAAAAGCATCAAATTTATTTTCTCTCTCTATATATATGTGTGTATGTATACACTCACAGATATGTGGCACAGATATACCAATCCTTATGGAGAAAATTAAAATTTTAATCAAAAGAAAACCTACATTATAATAATTTTGTATATATCTTCAGTAGCTTAAAGTAGGGAGCAATTTTATAGACAAATGAGGGATAAGAGGAGGAGGTGGAAGAAAAAGAGGAAAAGATACAAAAATACATACAATGGAAACATGTGTGAATTTAACTGCTTTGCAATGATGAATTTCTTTCTCTAAAACCTGTACAAGGATAGTGAAATAGGTACATGATAAACCACTTAAAAATTAAATTTTAAGGCCTAGAAAGCAATTCTGAAGAGGAGGAAACACACATATCTTATTTTAAACAGGCAGTATATTATTCACTGCTGGTATTGACTGAAAATAAACTGTGTAACCACATGGCATTACCACAAAAATCTGTAGAATGGAAAATATATCAATAACTAGCATGGTTGTGGAGCTGAGGATATGTGATGTATTGCTTGTTTGTGTGCATAAGTTGGTATAATTGCTTTAGAAAAAACAAATTTTATATTATTAGTCAGCTAAGACTAGTTTAGTTTGCAGTAAGAATAAACTTTTAGTTGGCACTGAGGGCCACAATAATTATTTTCCACTTAGGACACATCTATTTTGTGTTGGTGATTGCTTTGCTATTTATGATCCACAATAGAAGAGCAGGCTACTGGAGAACTTTAAGTATGGAGTGTTCATGATACACATGGTGGATTTAAGTGAGCCTATAAAGAGGTTCATACATTAGCTGTTAAAGCTACAAACAACTTCTGGTAACATTTTATTGGTCAAAGGATGTTATGTGACTCAGTCTGCTATTAATGAATGCTAACTCATTTTTCCTATATTAAAAACAGTACTGCAGAAAGGGCCACCTCAGAAGGGGTATGGGATATTTTGAATAATAGTGCAAATGAGATTTTATTTATTAAATTCCAGATACACTTGCTAGTTTTCTGCCTTTTCAGTCAGATTTATAATTACCTGTAAGATGAAATAAAAGGATATGGAAAGAGCAACACATGGTACTTCTAGTATCCTGGAGTATTTACATTGTATTTAGACTATTTTTATAATTACCCTTTGGAATCACAATCTGATTTGGAAAATAAATGATTCTTCCTTTTGAATTAACAATAGAATACCAGGAACCCTGACTAAATATTGATTAAATTTATCACATTAAAACATTGTTCAACAAACTGATTAAACAGCTATTAATATATATTCATTTCTTTGGGGCTATTTGTTATAGTTTCTTGCATTGTCAAGCAAATATGATGATATGGCTCAACTTAAATAATATGAATTTGTTAGTTTTTGTTTTTAAGCCTAAAAGAATGGCATCACTAAGGCAATTGCTTTCCCTGAAAACTGGGTTTTTTCAGGGCTGGTTGCCAGCATTCCTTGGTCCTTACATGGCATTGTCTCCGGTTTCTTCTTTCTGTTCTGGATTCTGTTGAGGTTTGGCTTCTGGCTGCTCCAACTGTAGCTTTTTCTTCCTGTCTGAATTTCATTCTGCTTATAAAGAACTCCAGTAATAGGATGAAGACCCATCCTAATTGAGGTGGTCTACATTTTCACTGAAGTAACCTCATCAGAAAGTCCTCTTAACAATGGGTTCACAGTAACAGAAATGGATTAACTTTAAGAATACATTTTTCTGGGGTATACTCAGTTCTAAACCTCCACAGGACTGTCTAAAACTTAAATTATATTTTGTCATGTGTACTGAAATATATATTGATTCTTACTGCATTAATATTCATCCTATGGAAACTGCAAACTTCATGAGGTTAAAATGAAATCTATCATATAAAACTATCATTTAAATGATCTCTTCAGTTGATACCCAATTTTGAAGCCTATAGTTTGCAATGCTACAGAATAAAAAGCATAACTTCAGATTTCTCTCAAATAGAAACCACAAAATATGATAGAGTAAATGTTGGGTAGTTTGATTAATATTTACTTTTAATTAATGATGTTTGGACAGATGGATTTTCATATAGGATAAAAATAAACCAATTCCTACCTCTCAGTATACACACATGATATAGATTAAAGTTCATTTTAAGTTAAAAAATATAAAGGCTTTAGACACATAAATGAATAATGTTTTCATGATATTAGGCTCTCTGGCATGGATTTCTTGCATTTCTCATTCAAGAAACAAAATGCAAACAATATATTAATGTAACAATATATTGATACATTTATTATAATAGTGTAGAGAATTTCTTTTCCTCAAAGGATATAAAGATACTCAAAGAATTATATAACAAACCAGGAAAATATATCTGTCACAAATAATATAGATAGGAATTTCAGAGAAAAGCCTAACAGACTAACATGAAACTACACTAAACTTTCAAAGTTAATGCAATTACATTTATACACATGCACTTGTACAAAGCACATTAAAAACATTTGAAATATCTGGCAATATAAGGTATGGGTGAGGAAGTTGAGACAAGAGAAACCTCAAACCCTAATCATGAGTTTCTTAACTGGTACAACCAGTTTAAATTATGTTTTGGCATTTAGTCAATTGCCTTATTCTATGTTATATTTGAGTAAACCCAAAATGTTCAGGGCAGAATTACTTATGCAGGATTCCTGTACATTTTGTGTTGGCCACATCCCTTTATTGTAGAAACCAAGGTCATGGAGAATGACCTCCCAAATTTCAAATAGAAAACAGATTATGGCAAAGCATAATGCAGCTCTACATTATTCCTTCCTATGTTACTTATATTAAATAAGCCTGATACATAGTCAAGCTTTATATAAATTGGAGGACTATCATATTATAGGAGGTGCACCCAGAGGTTAAGTATAACTAAATATACCTCAAGCATATGCTATTAAAATTAAAGGTTTGCATAAACAACACACAAGGTCATGCAGTATGACCAAGTGACATGCTCTTGCAATTTTTGTCACTCAGACAAGAGGTCTTGATTTTACTTCCTTTACCTTATATAATAAGAAATACTCTTACTGCCAAATGTTATATTTAATCCTTTAAAATTGGCCTCAATCCATCTATTCTCCTTTCCATGAGTTACAGTTTAGTTTAACTTCTCCCATATGTAGATTAAGTTCAATTTCCCCATGATTCTGGAACAAGGTCTTGCCTTTTTGACTTCTCAATGTTTCAGAAGGAGCTCCTGATTACCTTTTGGCAATATTGACAGTTTCTGTTTAACCAAGGGACAAAAAGTGACTATACAAATAGAGATGATCTCAGGAGCTGGGTTTTACCAATTCATTTATTCACAAGGAGACTTTGTCCTGACTACATTAACAAATTTAAGCTCTAAATTTATATTTTAAGTTATATAGTATAAACACTTGTTTATAGTCACATGGGTTGGGGAGATATTTCTCCTCTGGGCATAAAGATAAAATAAACCTGAAGACACAAATGTATTATTTAAATGTACCAAAAGATTTGGATAATAAAGACCATCAAGGCAAGCTTCAATGCTCTTAATGTAGCAGGAGTAGGATTTGAGCTCCTGAGTGTATCAAATAATTGATATCCACCCAAGTTCCATCCATCTGCCTATCCATGATTTAAAAAAACATGTTCATGTTTTAACTCTCTTTAAAATCTTCATGAAACATTTTATCCAAGATAAACATACTTATCTATTTTTTCTGATGAAGACACCATAAAATAATAGTTAAGAAATTAAAAGTTATGTTAAGCCACAATGAAGACCATAAGAAAGTACTCATAAATTGATCTTTATATATTTTGGAAGAAAATATATGAAAATTCATTTCTAATGAGCCTTAGATAAGAAAGAGGGATTGAGGTCTTTGAGCATCTTAAAATTCAGATATATGGATCCTTTCTCTGACCACGACGGAATGAAGTTGGAAATCAATAAGGGCCAGAGAAACAGGTTAGGC